>VYXC01012518.1:1268037-1359684 GCA_013397175.1 Platysteira castanea | reverse complement strand
TTTTTTTTTTGTCGGAATACTCCTGATTGATTATAGTTGTTTTCTTAAGAGCACCTTCACTTAGGCTCGTGTCTAAAAATATAAATTCTCCTTAGAATATAGGAAGTGCCATGTACCTTTAACAAACAAGGGACGTGCCTCTGAAGTTACATACATCTGAACAAGGTGATCCAATAAATGTGTTATGGAGCAGAATTAGGAAAATAAACTGCATCACTCCCCTGACTATGGTGAGCACTTCTCTGTGGCTCTTTCCTGTCTCTTTCCCCTCCTCAGTGCAGTGTTTTTAAGCTCTGTGGTACAGCTCTGGAGTGTGGCTCTAGCTGGGGTGAGTGTGCTCTCTGTCCTTTGGGCACAGGTTTATCCACAGCCGTGGGCAGAGCTGTGCACAGCTGCCTGTGGCTGGGGGAGATGCTGTAGCCGTGCTCCCTCCTGTGCTCCCTCGTGTGCTCCCCCATCCTGTCACAGGGAGTTTGAGAGCTACGCTGGACCATGCTAATGGCAGAGAGCAATTCTGTGTGTTTTACCACACACAGGGCAACCAGCTCCCTCTACATTCCTTTGAAAGCAGCCGTACCTTAAGCTCCAAATGGAGTTGGTCAAACCTGTATCTATTTTTTTTCTTGGGAGTTGAGGACCAGTGTCCAGGCATCCATGTTTGATTCCATATACAGATGAACAGGTGGGTGTGTGGCTCTTGCATGTGTGCACGTGAACCCCAACTATAGCACCAGGTAGAACCCAGGCTTGGTGGAAGGAGAAAACAAAATTTAAAGCTAATAATTGGTCTTAAGACATTCTGATATGAGTTAAACCTTAACAACTTTCCTCTGTTATAACCAGAGATATTCACTGTGTTTGGGGCAGGACGCAAATCCTCAACTTGAATAGTAAAAAAAGACATAAGACAGGGTAGCTGATAAAGTGTAGCAGGTCACATATGTAGTGCTTGTAATAACCATTTTTAAATCACTCAGCTGTTTAAAGAGACATGGGGATAAAATAAGTACGGCTTCTGTTGATTTTGGGACTGTACATAAAGTGTTATACTATCCTTAGAAGGGAAACTGCATGGTAAAAATTTTGGAGGGGTTAGTGCAAGAATCAAACTAGAAGTGGGGAAAATAATGGTGTAGAATGTGATGATGGTTTGTCCTCTACTTCCAGCTGTTGCACTGAGAAGGCAGGGAGTCCCCATCTGCACACGCCTCCTGCCCGGAATGTCAGGGACTTTGGACCCAGGTGGCTGAATTCTCCCACAAAAGCTCTGCTGTGCAGGAGGAACATTTTAGGATGCTGTTGCAAGCGTGAGTGCATCCGTAATTCTGTTTTTAAAGACAAATCATTTCAAGTAGAGTGCATAGAGCTCATGACACAAACACATCTGGATTTCAGTTGTTGATCTGAAATATTCACAGTCCAATATGGTAAGAGCAGATGTTGGATTGACACTCATTGTAAATGTGAATGATCACATCACAAATCCCATATGTAGCTTGGTTGAGAGCAGCAAAGCCTACCTGCCCTCCTTTGGTTGTGCTCTGGGGTTAAAAACATTTGCTTGCACAATTAATGTTAGTCACCACTCTTTTTTTAGGTGTAGGAGATTATTATAAACCTTGCAAAGGTTTAGATGTAAACTGTGGTAGGAATTGAACTGACTGGCTTAATCAGAAGTACTTGCTTTGAAATGAAACATAAAAAAACCTCTTTAAAATGTTTAATATTATCATATTTTGTGCTTAGTAAGCACTGCTGCAGAGGTCAATGGTATCAAACTTAATAGGTCGATCATTAAAAGACATCAAGTATCCATGCCTTCTTGCTGAGGTACACAGAGGCTGAAGAACTTCTGATGCCATTGAGGAAAAGTAGCTGAGGCAAGAAAAGTGTAGCTAAATAGGTGAGTCAAGGGGTCCATAGAAAGGTCACCTGATTTTTCAGAAGCTTTTCACTTCCACAGCATTTTGAATGTGAGTTCTACGGGTGTGAATACTGCATACATGGCCTTCTTTTTTATTTACTTTTGAGTGTATCCACGAACCCCAGGATGTTGAAAATTATTTTGGCTTCTTAAAATGCGACCATCTTCCAGAGCAAAATGCTCTCAGACACAACAGCTGGGGCCAGAACTTTTGCAGAAGAAAAGCCCAGGTCATGCCCCCTTTCCCCCTGTCAAAGCCCCGTTGGTTCACTGAACATTCAGATCTACAGGACCATGTTCTGTTCTTGGTGCAAGTTACAATCTCCAGCAGATTGAAGATTCTAAACCAGGGTAAGTTTAGGCACTGTGGGATTTCAGTGTGTGACCAAGGATGAGTGAAAGGTGTCAGATAAGAGATTAAACAACCAAGGAGACAATTAGGCACAAGCTGAAGGTAGAACATTCATCTCAAGGTGAGGGAGAAAGAATCTGGAAATTCAAGAGAGAGTCAAAGACAGGGTTAAGCCCATGAAAATCATGTTGGCCACAGTGTTTTAATTAAAGAAAAGGAAAGAGAAGTCAGGGCAAAAATGAGAAAGTTTTGAGGAAGAGCTAGAGTGAGGGGTAGGAACGATCTGAGTACATTAGGAAAAATGCATTGGGGAACACGGGTAGCATGGAATGTGTATATTTTTATGTAACAAAAAAGTACATCCTAAATTGAGCCACGTCAGAGTTTAAAATGATTCAGACTTCAGCTTAACTTCCTTTCCTAAGAGAGGATTTTATTTCTGAATAGGCAAACATTTAAAATCGTAAAGAAGAAAAAGCAAGTACTTTCCTTGGAAGGATGGATGATACATAAATCTTAAGCAGAACTATAAACTGTTGAGACAAGGCATTTTTGTTGGATTATGTAGCTCATATCAGATAGCAATAAATCAATCCTTCAAAGACAAAAGACTATAGAAAGAAGAATAAACCAAAGACTCTCCAAATAACAAAGGCCAGATACACAAAAGTAACTAAGGAGCTGAAGAGGCAAATAGATGCCTGGCAGGATTTTAAATGGGATCATTCAACACAGACAATCATCACCTGCTAGTGATTATTGGTGTCTTTAGGCTCCTTCAAGCCTAGACACTTCCTTGACTGAGGTTAAAATTCCCATCAGCATCAGGGAAACTTAACTCATAGTCTGTAAATCGGCATGGTTGGTGTATCACCCCTAAGGTAAATGAAAAATTTGCCTAGTGGATGGGTTTGACCTATTGTGAGCTTTGACAGCACACATGTCTTAATACAGTTCTGTGTTTACTCACTCGGGTCACCCCACTGAGATGGGAAGTTCTGCACGTATTTATTTACCTTGCTTCCTGATCCAGGACTACATAGAATAGCAGATTTCTGAGCAAAAGTCAAAATCTTATTGGTTATGACAACAAAATTCTAATAGCGGGTGCAAGTCACTAATGCTAGTTAATGCTCACTAGCTCTCACACTTTGAGATCTTTTTCATTTCATTTTGGCAAATTTCTTTTTGCATTTGGAATTTCTTTTCTGTACTGTGTATTCCTACATTTTGGGCAAAAAAAGCCCCATTCCAGTGCTGGAAATAGCAAAATCCATGTCACACCCTGTGCCTGCACCCTGTAGTCCCAGTGCCTTACTGTTCACATCATCCATACCTTTTGCAGCATGCTCCAGCGTGTTCCTAACCTGTGCACACCTTGGCCTTCTCCCAGGGAATATCAAAGAATAAAAGGAGATTAAGACTTGGGACTCATCCTGACACACAGGCAGAACAGCCATAGAAGCTGGGAAGTATTTCCAGGTCCCCTGGCTGGAAGTACTGGGAAGTCCTTTTAGCTGAGCTCTGCTATGCTGATAGCTACATTTTCATCCAGTATCAAATTTGGCTGGTTTGTTTGTTGATATTAAATAAAAAGATGACTCGAGTCTTAAACTGCTGGGGGTGTGTGCAGGAAAGGGATTCCTGTCCTTCCTAAATAAGTAGTAAATGTAATGTAGATAATAAGAGGAGGGAAAAAGAAGAAAACTTGCTGTACATCTGTTTTAAAAAGCCAGGCAAACAAATATTGAGGGCACAAGACAGAGAATTACCAGAACATGCCAGACATGGTGAATAAAAGGCAAGCAGGCAATGTTACTGCTGGAACAAGCAGACATGTGAAAAACGCAGGAAAATTTGCAAGTCTTTATTTGCCACTAGTCTGACAACAGCTGATGATGACATATCTGTGAACATATGTTATGAAAAAAAGGCTACTATCACAAGCTATGCAGTGATTGGGTCATGGAGTATTTTTAGCTCCAATTCTGGTTCTGGTTGGCCTCTCTATCATCTTGAGTTTGAAGGTGCAGATTAGTTCAGTCTCCCCGTGGAATATTGTTCTACAGAATACTTTAAGTGCATTTTTTGAGAAAAGAGCCCATGCATTTGAATACAATATAATTATGATTGCAATCCAAGCCTATACAATTTTAGGTTTGCTTCATCAAAGATTAATATTCTGTTTCTTGGACTCTGCACACTTACAGAGTTCAGCTGGAAAAAATATCAGAGTGCACCTCTTACAAGTGAAATGGTACTTTTGTGTTCTTTAAGTCCCTCTCTCTCCCCTTTGGCACCAGAAAAGTGCTTTTTTTCATTCCACATCTTATGACATGCAGTGCTTAAAACAGGGCAGCATGGAACACCTAGAGAATAAGTCTTCCTGCCTTAGTTCGAAATACACTTACCTGTTTAAAACAGAAAAATATGCTTTTCCAGAAGCTTGTCTATACATTAACCCTGCCCAAGGGCACTTCTGGTGTGTGCTTCCACTACTGACCTGGCTTTTATACCCAACTGCTTGCTTTGGTATTGCCTAAAAAGTGAATTTTTTTACTAATTAGGCAAAGACTGAAGAGTGCAGCAGGAGACTGTCCACCTGCTATTACTGATAATTTTTTCTTAAAGGAAACACCTTACTGATGCATCCTTTCCGCACATCTGCCCCAGCATGGTCATGTATTTTTGGTCTCACTGTTTACTCTTTGCTCTTACTGCTATGATCCCATTTTTTCCCCTCTTCTTTAATTACACCCCCTCAGCAGAGGAAGAGGGGGAAAAAAAGGTAGTGTTTGCAAATGGCAAATCAGTCCATGGGGACTGCTTGGATTTTAAGGGCAGCTGCTGTTCAATGTATCTGGTGTGTCACTTTCTGTTTTGTGCTACTGTTTTATTGCTGCTGTGGGAATGGAGCAAAAATAGCGGCTACTGCAGTTCTGTTGAATAACCATCAACGTGATCCTAGCCGATGTGTCAGTCCCTCACTGGGCACAAAAATGTCCATATTTGATGTCCACTACCCACCCCGACCTGTGAAAGAAAACAGCAACATGGTAAATAGCCACAGAAAAGCATCATTAGCTAGAAGACTCAGCTGATAAACATAGATGTGTTAGTGCTGCTATTCGTGTGTGGGTGTGAGAACACCCCTGCATCTCCAGAAAGGCTGGTGTAAGTAAATAATTCATAAGGTGCATGCAGTGTATTTAAATGTTAAATACGTTGGCTTTCAAATTCAGTGCAACTACTGAAACCTGCGTTTGGCTACAACCGTTCGGCTGCTGCATATTTAAAGTGAAATCACAAGCAGTGTGGAAATGCTGAGTAAAAACCACCCAAGCCCCAGTTCTTGACAGATCACCTAAGCTTGCCAGCTTAGCCCTTTGTGGAGCTCAGATTCTCTTCCTCCCATGCAGGACTGATGCGTGTTTCAATTTGAGTGCAAAGTCTTGACATCAGGAATGCTGACTCATGGGACGGCGAGGAAGGAACATTTCTGTGGCTGCTGCAGTGGCCAGAAGTGGCGTGGATTTGCCCTGCCCGACCGCCCCTGCCCTGCTCGCTCCATCGCCCTGTGCCCCACGTCCTGTCCCCGCGCATCTGAAACTGCTGCTGAGAAGGAGCACGGAGGTGTTAAATACGTCTCAAAGCTGCTGGCTGACACAGTCCGGTGTTGAATCCACTTAGATTGTTTCACCTCTTCTTTCTGTTCACCAGCAGAAGTTTATCCCGCATCACACCAGGCTCGCCCCTGAGCCCGGCCGGGCTTTTGTTCTCCCCACGGCGCAGCAGCGCCGAGCCCGCGCGGCCGCTGAACCGGCAGCGTTTCCCCGACAGATGGCACTGCCTTTCTCTCGTACTTCGCCAAAAGTTTAAAAACATTTCGTTAAAAATAGCTGCCCCACATTCTTAATTGGCAATCCTTTTTCTATTTATTGTTAGGCACAAATCAAATGCTGTTTAGCTCTTAGGCGAGCTCAATGCACAATACATAAAACCATAATGTGAAACACGCAGATTTTCTTATTCTGTTCTGTATCTGCTTGTTACAGCAGAAAATACTGAGCAATTTGTGGTTTGTCACTGACATTTTCAGAAACTTAGTTATGATAAAATGTTATTTTTTCCCATTATGAAGATAGAACCATTTTGTTTAGTCTTAAAACTTGCTGTGTAGCCAGCCTTCACAACACCCCTGTTTTCACATAAATGAAGCCAATGTTATTCCAGCGTCTCTGGAGTTCACCTACAGTAATGGAGTGCTTAAGGCATTTGGCCCTTACCCGAAAGAGGCTTCAAACTCTCCTGTACTGGCAGATCTTTCTCACGTGAGGTGGTGGAGACCCCACAGTGGGGTCCTGGGGTAGTGAGGGCTTGCAGTCTCCCTGGGACAAGCCCTCTCCACAGGGGCTGGGAGCACTGCAGGAAAACGTGACTCGAGCACGTCCCTTCTCCGACCCTCCCCTGGTCCCCGGGGTAATTCCCCGGGGGGATTCGCTACAGCTCCTTACCAGGGTCTCCTGATCCCAGCTCGGCTCCTGCAGGGAGCGGACGGATGCGTCACTGGAGGTGAGCCTCCCTCTGCTCTCTCCTCAGCGAGCTAATCATTTCTGTGGCCTCTTCTGGGACCCATTTCATTTCTGCAATTCCTTGGGCTATGCTGAGCAGAAAGGCCATATCACTCCTTTACAAAATGAAATTGTAATGGCCTCGCTATTTCCTAGTTTGGTCTGCGCCTAGTCTTTCTTTTCGTGGTCGAGTTGTTTATGGTGAAGCAGAAGGAGCATGTTTTGTTTTGCTTTATTTCTTTGCCTGCTCTTGCACATGGCAGATTGTCGGCCAGCTGCCCACGGTTTTCCTCCCTGCCACCTCCCCCCACAACGGCCACAAATTCAGCGGAGGTCCTGATCCACACAAGCGCTCCCTTTCCTGCCGGAGCTCTCCCAGCACTGTCAGTGGCACTACCCCCCAAACACGGTTTTGTGTGTGCTCGAAGGCGGTGTCAGTGCTGGCCTTTTAGCACAGATGCATGGGAGAAATTCTTTCTAATGTGCATTCACATGTCCCTCTCTCCAGTGACCTTTATTTGCCATCTCCTTGCCTATTTAGTTAGTTTATGTGTCCCTTCTGAAGTGGTTCATAATATTCTCATAATATTGGACAAGTCTCAATAATTGTATCAAATTCCAGTGTTATTGGCTGAATTTTTAAGCCCCTTCTCCTGTTTGCTAACATATTAAACAGTGCTATACCTAACACAGTTCTTTGAGTCACCTCATTGTCAAAGCAGTTGAAAGCCTATTCTTCTTCTTCTTTGGTGATTTTTACTTCCCAAGTTGGTTTTGTTCCCTTTGTCACTTTTTGTGATGAAGGCTATCAGCTGTTTTTAGAAAGAGCAGTAGATTAATCAGATGTGCTTGTACTTGAGGCAGTTTGTTACATTCTGAGCCTTATTTTCTTTTTAAAAATTCTGCACTATTCTCTCCCTTTTATATAATGATGGTCTGGTTCTTTTCATACTTTATTTTTGTTTTAAGGGTTTTGTTTGCCTGATGGTAAAGTTTAGAAAGCTGCAAATTTCAAGGCTGGCCCAACATGTTTTTTGAAGCTAATACTCACATAGCAGCTTCCAGCAGCTGATGATAATGAGCAAGGATGTAGGAGTTTTTAATTAGTTACTCCGACACTTCCTTGAAAATATTTGCATGCACACGAGCCAGTTCTGGAGATCTGTTGCTCCTAAATGCAAATGTTGCAGCACTTACTGCCTTGAGAACAGTCTTTGATACTGATTTTTTTTTTTTTTTTTTTTTTAAATGTGGGAGAATCGATATGCTGAAATGGCAGCTTAAAATCCACTTTTAAATACAGGTGTAAATAAAATATTTGGGATCTTTGAACACGTCGTCTTTGAATACTCATTTGTCTCTCCTTCAGTCCTCCTGCTTGGCTCTGTGTCTCTGTGTGCATGTAAAAAAAGCGTTGCTTCTTTTCACAAGCAGTCAATTTTTTTTTTGTAGACCTAATTTCTACCCTTCATTTTTTAAGACAGCAGCGTGTGTATTTTTGTTTCAGTTTCACCTGACAGGGGTTTTTCTGCTTTGAAGATAACGGGTAAACAGCTGACCATTTTTCCTTGACTTCTGTTTCCTCTTTGTGTCAAAATATTCATCGTCTAGTGAATGTATTATGATTTTGAGGCTTTATGGTTATTAAGAACCTCTGGTGTTATTTCTTGCATCATGCTAGCCATGTGATTTCAGCCTCAGGTCCCGGACAAGCTGCAGTGTATCTGTTGTAAAGGCATTCATTCTTACTGGAAAGACATCAGCTTATTGCATTGCTGCTCTCAAGCACTTAATTTTAACCTAATACTTACTTTACTTTTGAAAGACCAGATTTTTTTTTTTCCAATCTGCATTTGCCTACCTTCTCTTTCTTAATTACTTACTGTTGAGGCTTTGCTTGCTATTTGCAAAGTCCCCTGGTGTCAGGACTGTCCCTTCCCAGCACTTCACTGTGGTGAGTTATCCATGCCCTTTCCTTGGGGGTGGCTGGTGCAGTATGTTATGCACAGGTGAGGATTCCAGAGTTTCCAATAACTTAGAGACTCATTCTTGATTCCCTTGCAATATTCCAGAATCATCATTATTTGATAATTGGATGCCAGAACTGGACATAGCAGTGCTGGTCCCATCAGCGATACATACCTGTAATATCATGGCCTCCTGCATAATCAGGCAAGTATTGCATTAACCTCAGCCCATAGATTGCAGAGGGAATTCATGGTAAATTGATTTTCTGAAGTCCTTTTCAGTGTCACTGCATTTCAGGATATGGTATTCTGTGTTGTTAGTGTGACCTACATTCTCCCTTCTGACATATCTGACTGGGTGTCAGCCCATATTAAAACCTTTTAAAAAATATTCATTTTACAAGCTGATTCAAATAGCACACTATAACTGACCAATCTAATCTCTCCAATCATTATTTGACCTTTTTTTTAAACACTTTTAAAGTAGCCAGTTAAAAATATTCTAAGTATTTTCTTTCCTGGATATTTTCATAAATTCCTGTTCTGAATGTAATCAAAAGGCATTAAAAAATAATAGAAACACTGGAAATGCTACTAGGTGCGCCCATATTCAGATATGATGACCAATAAAAGTACTTTCTCGGATTTTTAATATATTTTACTGTTGTACATTTTTTGTAGTGTTGTTCTTTAACAGAATGTAATGCAAAAATTTTCAAAAAATATGAATTCAAAATGCAAATGCACCTATTTTTGCAACCAAGTTTTTTGAACAATGAGAACACTATGTCAGCCTTGTTTAAAAAAATTAAAATATATGCTTCCCATCCACTGACTAGGCATTATGACCTCATTTTTCAACTTTTTTTTTATCACAACCTGTGGTTCCTTCTCCGAAAGATAATCTTAGCCACAGTTCCTGATCCCAATGGTTCTGTGAATTTCTCTGTGTCTGCAGCTTCTTCATTTTATCTCGGTGGAAAGCTGATTTGGCCACCTTTTCACACCATCTGCTCTGGAGGTTGTATTTAAACCCTTTCCCTGACCACCTAAATTCAGGTGGCTACCAAAATCTTTTTCTCCTCCTTCCCTGCACCACTCTACGTCCCGTGCCATGAGCCAGCATCATGACTGGTTTACACAGTCTTTTTTTTTTTTTGCCTTCTCCCATGACCACACTCTGTGAAAGAATTCCATAAAAGTCTTTTTAAAATTCCCACCAGAGAAGAGACTTTATCATCCGTCCTGCAGAGGGGTGGGCATTCACTGGGGCCAGGCACAGCTTCTTTCCTGAGCAGGAATTTGAAACACTGATTCAGTTACTGACAAGTAGTAGCACACTCCACTTTTCCATCTCTATTTGGAAGCATAGGGAAAGACGTTACTTTCACACACATATTCATGGGCTTTGTGATAGCTACCCATCAATTGACAGATGAACTTTTAGATTAGTAAAGCCCGCAGAAGGAGAGGCACCTGCTTAACCTGTTTACTGTTTTCTTAATGATAACAGAAGAGCCTTGGCATATTAGTGTTTCCTCGAAGAATATCCAACTATCCACTGACTCAAAAGATCAAAGAGAAGAGCAGGGCTTTCAGCTATGCTGGGCAGGTTATGTGGGACTATGTTCTTGCATAACTATTGGCAGCTTCTCTGGATCTCTCTCACCTGCACAGGCTCTGTGCACCAGACAAGGACCTGGTCGCTTAACCCTGCAGGTCATTAAGGGTACTAATTCTTACTTAGAAGGTAGTTCCAGATCCCAGTGAAGTCACCTCAATTCCTGGCTGCTAAATTGGTTACTGACTGCTGCATAAAAACCCTTTTTTAAAATTTTTAATGAGAAAGTTTTGTTTTACCAGGGAAAAAGTAAGAAAGACCATATGAGAAGAAGGCAGTTTACAATGATCATATAGACTGTGTGAGACTCAGGCTGTGCAGGGGCTGAGGTGGCCACAGACTGTGGCATCCTTGCTAGGATTTTGCCTGCTGTCAGCTAACTGTGACTGCACACGTGCTTTGTCTCGGTGAAGAGATGCCTCAGTCCACTGTGAGTTGGGGAAGAATGGCAGAGTTTGCCAGCACAAAGCAAAGGCTGAGGAGCCCAACTCCTGATACAGGTGCTTTGAAACTGTCCAGGTGTACAGCTGCCTCTAGAAGTGTTTTATGAAAATGTTGGTCAGTTCAGCCTAAATATATGGTTTTTATTTTCTTGCAGAAGAGAAACAGTGTTGTGCTGACCATGCATAAGGAAGCCAATCTTGTTGCTAACGGATACATGATAATGTACGAGGCGATATTTGTTCAGCTGAGTCACTTGCAGCCAGAGATAAGTGACAGTTCTAGGAAGCAATAAGCTGTCATGCCGTGTTTCTTAAATGCATGGATTTTCTGAAACCCTGTTCAAGGGGTCAGTAGTGGAGCAGATGCAATTGTCTGCTGTATCACAGAGACCTCGAGAGTCAACTCTGCATTTCCCTTTATTTTCATTTCCCTGAAGTGGTAAACTTCAAGAATTTCCTCCCAGAGCAAAGGAGCTTTCACTAGATATTGGGGACAAGAACTACCTGTTTAGTTTTGCAAATTATCTTGGGATTATGTTTTATTTCACCTGTTTATTTTACTGTTTTGTTACACATTATTCCTTGAGAAACCAGCCTGTTTATTGCTACTACCATTTGTAAGCCAGTGCTATTTTAATTTTTATTTGGATTTTTGTCCTAGTGGTGTACTTGCTAAGTACAATTTAGTCACAATCAAGGCTGGTCAAATCAAACTGTTAAAATCTATGCCAGGCACAATTCTAATGTGCCCTCATCCTATATCTTATATTTGGTTGATTTCTGTGTTTCAAAGGGGTCAAACTTTGAAGGTATAAGGAAATGTAACAGAGAGACAGTAAATAATCTAGACCCTTCCGAGGATCCACTAAAGGGAAAAAGACAGAGATGTGCACAATAATGAGTGTCATGGAGAAAGTGATTAGGGAGTGACTAATGCATTGTTTCTGACAATACAGGACCTAAGGGGGCTCCAGTGTTATAATCACACAGGGAATTCAAAGCAAACTTTTGTCAGGCAGGGCATAATTATTTTGTGGAACTCATTCCACAGGATGTTACAAGTTCAAAAAAATAAGATGTATTACTGACGATAGGTCCATGGGGGACTATTAACATGATGGTACTGTGGCAAGCTCCAGTTCAAAGTCCCCTGAGCAGCTGATTGCTGGAAGCTGAGAGAGTGTACACAGGGATTTCTGATTTGTCCTGTTTCTTATTCTTGTCCTCTGAGAATCTCCTACTAGGACCTCAAAGACAGGACGCAGGGCAAGGATGGACTTGAGTCTGACCTACGGGGTATGTTCATGTACACAGCTAGCTATCCAAAAGAGATCACAGGCAGCAGAGGAGACATAGGAACTTAGGATATGCTCTCTGAGTGAGTGACATGGGCTGGTGGGGGTTTTTTAATAGCCAGATAAATTCCAAATCCACTACACCTTCCTGCAGTTCATCTGACCTCAGCAAAGCCAGTGTACACCACTAAGGTACTTGTCAGTGCCCTGCTGGGAAAGTGTTTTCCACAGTACGCCTGCAGTCATGGTCTCCCGGCCACCCAGGCTGTAGGACTTCATGGAATCTGTGCAAGCATCTTCTCTACTCACAGAGGCAGAAATCAGGCTGTACAGAGGAATAGCATCCAGCTGCACAGCTCAGTTGTGCCAGGAGTACTCAGAGGAGGATGAGGATGTACTATGAAGCATAAATATGTGTTTGGCAGGACAGATCCTGTTTTGAGGTGCTGAAGTAAAACAACAATACGTTAGCAAGATACTGCAAGACCTCCTGGAGTAGGTGAGAGTTTGTGTGTGTTCTTTTTCACTGGTAAATATGAAATATCTCCCCCTGAGTCATGAACGAGGATTCAGGAAGGATTGTGTATTGAGAAGTGATCAGCACGGAAAGGAAGAAATCCAGCCGGAGAAATGCCTAAAAACTGGTTTAAAGCTTCACTAGCTTTGTAACACTGAGAATTATTAAGAAAGAGAGGTATAAGACGTGACACGATAACAACACCAAGACAAAAATACAGACCAAATTCTAAGTGATGTGGTGAAATAAAGGAAAGAAGTTAGGAAAAGGAAGTGGAGGAATTCAGGAGGGATTATGTTCACATCAGGCACAACTGTCTGTCTGTTAATAGACTGACCCAAGAAAGAGGAGTGAGAAATTGTTGGAACACAGGGAGTGGTGGAGCCAGCCCATATATTCATGTTCTCTGATAAAAGACAAAGGGCAAAGCTTAGAGTATCAATGAAGATGTCAAATGGCAAAGTAAAGCTTTATACACCTTCAAGAATACTTTCAATCCCTGTCCTGGTGGTAAATGGGTGTCTGGGCAGGACTACTCAGAAAGAGAAACACATGGGCCTTTCTGTGTATTCTGAGGTGAGGGGAATTGTGTTTTCCTTGGGGAAGGCTGCTTTGTGGGGTCAACAGTGAATAGTAAACTCAGAAACGCCCCAGAAGTGCCAGGTTTTCGAAGGATTTGCTCCAGTGTCAGTCAGAAGGGGACAATGTTTCTCATCTGTTCCTCAGTAAAGAGGGAACACAGCTGTCTGCCCTGGCTCTATCTAGAGACACAGACTTTATCCTCAGAAAAGGAGGAGAAATGTTTTCTGCTGAGGTACTTAATACTTAACAGCATGGCATAAATTCATCTCTCACTCACAATTTAAATTCAGCAGACACAGATAGCAGGTCCCGAGTGGGCAAGTATCAGGTGTAGGAAAAACTTATGAAATTCTTTTGCTTTGGAAAGAATTGATGGGTGAAACTTATTTGTCTTTTTTCTTTTGTGTTTGTCTTTGTTAAATAGAATCAAAGACTCATAGAATGGTTTGGGTTTGAAGGGACCTTATAGATCATCTAACTCCTCTTGAGGGACATCTCCCACTAGACTGGGTTCCTCAAAGCTGCACCCAGCCTGGCCTTGAACACCTCCAGGGATGGGGCAGCCACAGCCTCTCTGGGCAACGTGCTTAATTGTCTCATTGCCCTCATAGTGAAGAAATAGCTCTTGCCAAATTTATTGACATTACAAAATACAAAAGTAAATATAAAATTGGTACATTTATTTAAAAATTACTTATGAACAGCTCAGGTTAATATGTCTGTACATTTTATTTCTGTACTAATGGTCACATATTTATATTTTTTTAAATCAAATTACTCTAAATATAGTATAAAATTATTGAGCTACAGGAAATTCTGAGACTGGGTTTGAATGCTGTAAAAAAACTGTGGAATACACTTCTTCTCCCATGGTTCTACCAGAAGTGTCAGATAGAATGGGATTGCAGCAATTTCACTTTAAAATCTTCTAAATGCATATGAAAATCAAGACAATAACATCTGTAATATATTCCATCTTGTGCAGAAACAAATACCTACATGCACTTAAATTATAGAAAAGAGCATGACTTTAATATTAGATTTCTGTAATCACATTTGTAAGAGCCCTTTTGTACATCAACATAATAATAATGTCTGAGATTCCTGCCCAGAAAGCACAGTTTCTCTCAAGTCTTCTGTTCACTCCTGTAAAAGCAGCGTCAATATGTAATAGCTGTCTGTATATGCATCTCTCAGCTTAAATTAGCACTTTGTATTACTGGATTGTTGACTTTCCAACAACCTATCAGATATTTAAAGAATGTACAGTACAGTTGTAATGATACAGGTTGCTTTTTTATTTAACTGTTGAAAGCTTGAAAGCCTCTCTCAGCTCCCCGTATCTATTTCTATACATACGAACTATGAGACCTTGAATAATGAACGTGTTATTTAAATTGTGCTGTGACACTACATAATGCTGAGAAGTCATTTTATACAGTTCACTATTCTCATAGTCAATGGTGCTTGACTTGATTACCAGTGCCTCATAGCTAGAGTAGATATGGGCAATGTTTTAAATTTGTTTAAAATCGGTTAGATAAAATTGTCTTGGATGAAATAGAGTAGGCTGCAGAGCTTATTCCTTCTGATAGTCTCCTAAATTACTCTTAATTGTCATGCTTAAAATAGCTATGATAAAGTACATTTTTTTTATTTAAAGAAAAAGGAATTAAGAGGGTAAAAGAACAGCTGAATATTCTACCTGGTCTCTGCAAAACAATAGTCGAAGAGGCAAGCCCAGCTTGACATCCTGCCTTAGGTTCCTAAACCACAATTCAGGACAACCGTGGTTAAGGAAATATTGTGCCCACAAATATTCCTTCATGAATAAGGAAAAGGTGAGCAGAGAGAAATTCTTTCTGTGCATCTTCACCGTGCTGGGATCCAGCGAGTGCCCTGGTACAGCTGCAGTTTACCTCCCCCAACTGGTTGTACCCTCCAGTATTGATTAGTTCAGCAATGCTAGTTTGACTTTCCCAGCAATCACCGTGAGCACCCTCATGATGCATCCAAGTAAGAGGTGTTTCACTAGGATAGCACATCACATCCCTGTGTGATAAAGCACTAAGGGGTTAACTTCCAGCTTCTGGGAGCCTGGGAAGGGCAGGTCTTAACAGATGGGGGGAAAAGGCTTTCTGTGAGCAGCAGAACCACGAAGGCTGGTTTGCCAGAGGTGCTGTGTTCCTTGTCACCTGTGGGCAGGTATGGCCGGTGGGCATGGCATATGCTTAGCTAGCACTCTGCTCCCAAGCAGCGTGTGCACTGTAACACCTCACTTGTCTGCTTTTCCCCAGCGGAGGTCACTAAATTGGGTTATTCTCCTCTACTAAAACCTGGAGGAGTTCGTAGAGGAGAGTAACTCTGCTAAGTTCCTACCTTTAGACTATGAGATGTGCTTGAAAGGCAGTTCTGAAACACAGCCTTGTTTCAGATCAAGACAGGATCACGCTGCAGTGTCACTGAAATGCATTAGTCTTTGCAGTGTGCCTGAATCTTCTGGGATGCAATATAAATTGCATCCCTTGGAAACACTTTGACCCAGTGTCCATGTAGGTTACCAGTCCTCAGGTTTCACATGTGTGTCTCAGGGCTCAGTGGTGTGCTATGGGTCAGGGCTGGCTGGAGCCATGTCACCACTCTTTTGCTTGCACTTACATGTCTCCTTCTTCCTTCTCGGGCAGGTGGGAGAGGCATTGCTTGTGGAGCAACCGGGTTTGATACCCTCCCCTTTGCCACAGATACACAGGGTTTATCCATTCTCTTTAATACGTGAACCATGGATAATCCCTGCATTCCTGTCCCCACACCTTTTTGATCAATTTAACTATCTAATGGGGTCTTAACAAGATGCAAGAAAGGAATCGTTATTTCAAGATACTACAATTCTTGTGACATGGATTTAAAGCAGTTTATGATCAAATAGTATTTTTTAATTTGTCCTGATTCATTTGAAAGTAATTTGAATCCACATTAGTATTCTATGAACTGATCATTAACACTTTTCAACTGATTTAGTAAACATATATTGCTTCCAAAATAAATAGAAACAGGAAAGGAGTACAGTTAGTGTAGCTGAGGCATGAAAACATACACATTAACATGCAAGGCAAAACTCCAGTGTTGAAATGGGGCAGCACATTAAGGTTATTTTCTGGCCATGTTTTCACATCTCCAGAGGATGCCTAAAAACAATAGAATGACCATCCTAAGGTGCATCTTTTAATAATTCCGCTTCATACTTCACTACAAAATGGTGAACTGACTGTAATAAATGAATTGTCACAGCTCCCCTGAAAATATTGGGTATTCAGGGAAAGATGACATGGTGAAGATAAAGAACACATCCTCAAGGGGGTTGGCTCTGAGATAGCCCGTGGACATTTGCACAGCCCTTTGGGCACATAAGGCCTCTCCAGGGGCAGTCTCTTTGTGTCCCAGGTGAAACCCAGGCCAGCTCTGATCCACAAGCCATGGAGCCACAGTAACACGTTGCTACGTTCAAACCCATCTGCCTTGCTCAAAGCTCGAGCCTTCAGTACTGGGCTGGTGCAGCTCTGCCATGTCCAGGTCTGTGCTGGCCCACGTCCTGAGGGTGTGGCAAGCAGGTGGAGGGGCTTTGGCTGGCCTTTGCTGAGAAACGCACAGCAGACTGTAATTTATTCCTCTTCTGTCACCTGGTGCTGTGTTTCACTTTAAATAGAAGTAAGGATCCTTGGAAATGGGCTCTTCCCTCAGAAGCTGACTTTTTACCTAATAGCTATTGAGTATAAGGATGAGGAAACCCTCCACTTCTTCCTTTAAAAAAAGGTGAGGGCCAATTTTAAGAGATTTGTCCAGTTAGCTCACCAAACGCATTGTTCTTTACCTGTGAACTACTTACAAGGCTATCAAACTTTACGATCCTCCTAGGGCTGGGACATGAAAAGGATGCTGAGTTGCCCAGCCCTGCTAACAGCCTGAGGCATCCAAGTGTTTCCAAAATCACAAACCCATAGAAAACTAACAGGCTCTAAGTGCCTCTTGCTTTGCTGACTTGAGCTCTGTTTCTTGCAAGCTAAGTCTAGGTTCTTTTTGTAGACCTAAGTGCAAGTGATTTGCTGAAAGCTGCCTGAACTGATACTTTGGATAAAGCTGGGAATGGAGCACCTATCCCCATACCTCTGGAAAATTCAGCCACAGGCAATTTGGTGAGTGAGGGGTGTTTATTGCTGGGAAGGAATATGTTAAGCCTTAGCTTGTACTCCTTGGGCATCATCTCTCTCTGCAAGCTCCATAATAATTCTTCTGTGAAAGCTGGAGAGGTTTTTGGTGCCATGTAGCTCTCTGACAACTCAGTTTGTGGCCATGCAGAAGGGAGAAGGACATCAGACTTGTGTTTCTAAGACTTCTGGAGTGGTCCCCATGCTGCTAAAATAGGCACTGTTTCAGGATGGTTGCTGACAGCAGCTGATGAACATTTGGCACAGCTGAAGAACAGAAGTGCAAAGGTGACAATCTCCTTCCCCACCTGGCTGGGGCCACTTCAGGTGCACCACCTGCCAGCAGCCCCAGTGCTCCAGGACAGGCAGCCCCTCCTTGTCTTTGGGTGCATCTGGACTTGAAAGGTACTGAGAAGATTTGAATTCAACCTCATACCTCATGCTGGGAGAATGATTCAGCCTAGATCTTCTTCTACTTAGACTATTTTGCTGTAATATCTTATAAAAGATATGACATACTACCATACTTGTAGGAGTATGGTAAATATCTGCAGTGCCACACTTTGGTCTGTTTTCTCTATCAAATCTCACAGTAAGGTGTATCCAAAATTTTTCCTTTCTGCTCTGGTGCATCACTGCTAATAGAGTATTCCCTTGCCAGAGAAACCAAGCACGTTATTTTGAAATCTAAAATTCTGGTTCGAGGTTAAAGTAAAGATTTTTGCAAATACTGCAAACACTATTGCTGACTGGCAGCTATGTCTCAGCTGCACATATGGAAAGATGGAAATTTTTAGTGGAGAGGCACAAAGTGCTTCTTGAAGCAGAGATGTGAATTCACGTCAAATGAAATGTATGCAGGGGGTAATTTTTTTTGCACTGCATTATAGGAAAAGGTTCATTTTAGATTATAAATAGTAATGATATGGACCACACTCTTAAAATTCAGTTCTAATTGGAAATGCACTGAACTACCAAAAATAATGCACCCCAGCCAGCTTCCTTGGGGCTGTGGTTATCTTCTACATAAACGCATCTTTAACCAACAGCGTATAAAAAGAGCAATGATGACATCCAGAGGACAGATAGTTTAATCATAGGTACTGTAGGTATCCTCAGCAAATTTCCTGGGGATATATCCCTCACCTATTTTTTCTGTTTAAAGTCTGTTCCTATTAAATCAGTTATTGACAGCCTGCTGAGTTCCTTTAAGTCGTAGCTTTTATGAAACTGACCTTGTAAAGTTGAGTGTTTCACCCCCAGTGCCAGAATTATATGTACATGATAAACTTTTATTAGTTCCATCATTTTTGTGTGCATTATCATTCTTTGTTATCACTGAATCCAACTGAAAAGTAAAGCACTTCTTTAAGCTACTGGAAAACTTCAGGTTAATAGCTGTCTGGCTTACTTCACCTGTGAGGGCTCCTACTGTGGAACCTCTCCCTATATGTAGGTTTTTATCTAATCTGTCTTAGTAACCTTCCATACCTCCTGGCTTGGCAGGTTTTTTTCAGTTTCGATTTTGTTTGCAACTGCAAGAATATTGGCCAGGTGCACCATAGGTAGAAGCCACTACACAGAAAAGCCTCTGAATTCCGCAGAAATATCTATGGATGGGTGTCTATTTTACTGGCAAATTTGAAGGAGATACATTACCAATGATAGTCTGTTAAGCACAGCTCCACAATCAGAATTTAATTGAAGCATGTTACCTATAATAGGTTCAGATATTTGTGTTCTTCAGCATTTTATAAATTCAGAAACAGATGGGCTATGACCAGGAAGCAGTGGAGAACAGACTGGCATAAAGCAGGTTGGCTCTCTGACAAGTGCAGGTACAGCTGTGGTATGTATTTTATTCAGCATGCCCACCTACTGTATCAGCAGCCTGCCCTACCAGCAATTCAACTACAACTGACTTAATGAAGAGTAGAAGTAAGCATGAATCCAGACTTTCCATGGATCATAATATCTGAGAACCCAGAAGAATCAACATGACGGAAATCATGCCAAGTAATTTTTTTCCTTGCATCTTTACGTGCAAGAGATAACAAAAGCACTGGCATTTTGAGGAGGAAAAAACCCGCAAAATGTAATCAGTTTACAGTATATTAAAATGTTCTTCTTTTGGTCTTTCTTTTTTTTTTAATTAAAGGAAGGAAATCTTAGGAAGAGTATCTTATACCTTAAATCACCACAGCTGTGCTAAGGAACTTGATGAAGTGCTGGCTAAGAAGGCTTCTGTTAGTAAAAGACAATTTATATGGGTGACAGAAGGGCCAGTTCTTGAAGGTTCATGCAAGAACTGTACAAAGGATGGTTTTGCTCCCATTTGTGCCAAACCTTGCAAGCCCCACAGGGAAAAACTTCTGTGGCTGAAGAAGTCATGGAAAAGAATCCTTGATCTGAACATTCCTTAATTGAGAATGTGGTATTTGCTATTTTATGTGTTTAAAAGAGGTGCCTCTCTTTGTCTTTTGGCATTCCTTATACATGTGGTTGAATAATCTCATATTTAGGCATATTGTACCTCTTTATCTCTGTTTCTATATCTACTTAACATCATATATTCTAACCTGCAGTCACCCAGAGTAACCTACAAAGGGAATTTGGAAAAACAACAACCCATAATTATTTTATATGGTGATTGTCTGACTTGAAATATTGAGGTAATTATCAGGTTAAATTCCTATGATCACTGCAATTTCTATGAAACCTGAAGATGTCAGTACTTGAGTTCTGGCATATCTCTTAAAGTAAAATTATACCACCTCAACCTAAGGTCATAATTAAAGATGTAACAAAGCTAAGTGAAAAAGGGCTATATAATTTGAATTAAAAGCAGAACAATCCCCATAATTGTAGAGGGTGAAAAATTAGATGAACTGGCCATAAATTCCACCCTTCAGGGGCCACGTGCAGTCTGTAGGTGGGGAAGACTCTTGTTGATGCAGTTGGACGAAGGCAAAGGGGAGGCCAGGGCTGGGGGTCCAGGAAAGAACCTGTAGGAGCATTTGCTTTGGAAGTGGAATGGCTTTTTCCAGAATGCAGTAAAGGCTTGGGAACAGCCTAACTGAGAGGGGGTTTTACAAATATAGCTCTGTTGTGACTTTTATCTGGCAGAATGGGAAGCACAGCTTTGGCCTCCAAAGTGAGACTGTGGAACATGTTGGCAAAAATTACTTTTATTTGTATCTGGATTTCTAAGAAAAACTTTAAAACATAGCTAAAATGTATTTTTAAGAGTTCTGATGAGCAGGAGAAAATGTAACCTCATATATATATGTGTATATGTACATCTGTGTGTGTGCATATGTGTGGACTGGTGCTTACATTTGAAAATGAAATCCTTGAAGACTGGTGCTATTTTAATGAACATTCCACAGCCTTATTTTAAGGGTTCCTCCTTTGTTGTAGTACAGGTGCTGTAGCAGTGGAAGCCATCAGGGTTCAAATGACAAAGACATGCCTGGGAGTGCCACTTCAAGACAGCAAAACAAAGAGCTGCTGCTCAGGAATTCAGTTTCCAGTGCAATTGTGCTGGCTAAGCTGTACATGCCACATATCTTGCTTACATCTTGGACTCTCGAAGGTTTCCTTTTCTCTCATTCTCTTGTCCAAGCTTCACATTTAACCTTTGAGGCAGTTTTGAATATATCCCTTCATAAATCGTAGTCCAGTAGCACTAACCTCAGGCAGCTCTTTAGTGTTTTTGACTCCCTTCTCACACTGTTCTTCCTCAGGCTTCTGCTGGTCATTCTCATTTCTCTCCTGATGATTTTGTCACTTCTTTTCAATGTAAAACTCAGGGGATCTATGAGACTCTACACTGCAACTGTGTTTGTGATGTTGGGGCCTCTGCCTGATGCTACACTTCGCTTCATTTACCTTTCTCATTGCATTGCATTCCCCACGTTCCAGTACTGCTGCCTGCCCCCTGTTACTCCTATAGGGCTGACATACTGTCCATCAGATCCTGTCCCCTCCAGCCTTCACCAAAATATGTTACCTTTCACGTTGGTGACTCCCTCAAATACACTAAATCCTCCGTGTCCTCTAGAATTTTTTCCGTTTGGTTTTAAATGTCCCCTAGCTGTTCTGATGCTGAAAAAACACCTCTGGACCTACCGATCCTTCACAAGCTTTTTAAAACCGTTCTCTGGTATTTCTTCTGTCAGCATTTTTACAGCATTTCAAGACTAGTTGGTGTCACAAAAGTGAAGAATATTTCACAGTGAGGATAAAATACTACAGTCAGTTCCATACAGGCTTAGTTCTGAAAAATCACTTAAGCGAAGTGTGATGTTGAATGAAGGAATAAGTGATGGCTCATGGAGATTTGTCCAGAAACAAAAATGTACAAATGTACCTAAGCTGTCAATTTTTTTTTTTTCAGATGACTGGGAAACAGTAGTCTTTAGGTAAACAAACAAACAAACAAACAAACAAACAAACAAACAAACAGCAAAAAGAAAATATTTGTAGTCCTGTCAGCTGCTGAGGTACAGAAATGATCCCATCCATAACACTCCAGAAGAGACCCTTGTCTCTTTTCTGAAGCTGTTTCCTTCTGCCAGGCCGTCCCACAGCCCATCACACTGAATATCTGCTGTGCTGAAAGTATTGTTCCTGATGAGAGTTCAATAAAATGGTTCAGGAAAGCTGCTTGATTAAAGGGATCTAAGCATATGAATAGCATTATTTGAGTCTTGCATTATTGTTATAACTACAACAACAGGCACAAGTTTGCCTTCAGATCTCCATAGGTGTTTGCAGGGAAAGCAAATCATGAGCTGGGAGATTTGGCTGAGGAAAGCACTCAGGTCCTCTTTTGAAGAAAACAAAATAAAATCTTAAATTAAGAGGAGATGCTGTACAGCTTCAGGGTAGAGCAGACCAGGAGCATTTGTTAGGATCAGCATTCCACTCTCTGGTTCTGGGTGCACTACCCTCTCATCAGCAGGGGAAGGCTGCAGGGTGTGTGCTCTCCATCCCACTCCTTAAGGTGGCTGCTCTCTTAATCCTAGCTGCCCAGAACCTTTAGCGAGAGCTGGGAAAGCTCAGGGAGCAAGTGCTGCATCTGAAGTCAGTCTCCTCCACCTCCCCACCCAAGTAAAAAGCTCCATGGTTGCTTTAGAAAAGCATTGACGGGAGATAAAAACCCAAAGCTTTAAAGTAAGGTTCAGTGGGTAACACAATGCACCATTTCATCAGCTGTCAGGCAGTTGTGGTTCTGAGCGTGTTCCTCCTGCACAGGATCGTTCCTCCTTCTGCTGGAGAGGGTGGGGTGCAGGGCTTTGCCCAGGTGAAGCTGAGGCAGGGAGCAGACGTTACACACGATGGGAATGAACGTTCCAGAGCACCTGGTGTCCTACGCTGAGCTCAGCAGCTGGGCTGCAGTGACACTGCAGGTTACTGCAATTCCTTGTGCCAGTAGGAAGTGGAAATATTTAGGGTGGACTGTTATCTCAAGTTCAGGGCAGAAAAAAGATGCCAGCTGCTCTTTAGGAAGGTTTTGATGCATGTAAGCAGAAGGCACAGGAGCAGAGAAGACAGAAGAGAAGCCGCGATGGGAGACAACAGTTTTTGTACAAACAGAGTGAGAGGGATGAGTTCAAATTAAGCAGGGAAGCATTTTCATGAGGCAGTGTGGTTGTAGTGGGGAAGATAATGTTTTAGATTGCTGTCATGGACTAAACTGAAGAAGGACGTAAGGAGACAATAAGGAAACTGGACCAGCAGTACTATTTCCTTACTCTCCTTTTGGCTTTGAGTTTTTGAATGAAGAGGTCAAAAGCAAGAGTCGGAGAAAATTCTGTAGCACTTGAAGTGCTCTGCAACGTTTCTGCTACACAGTGTATACTCCTGCTGGAAAGGATGCTGGAGAAAAAGCATCCTTTTTGGTAGTGACTCAGACCTGAAAGTGAGAATAATAGCTCTGACTCAATCACAGGCTGTTGTGGGGGGAGATTAATGCCAGGATTCATGGCCAATTCTCATTTTTTGTGTCAATCTACTTTCAAAATAAAGCATATGCCAGTTATTTCTCTTGGAAAGGAAAGAGAGAGAGAGCTGATATGAAACAGAGATAAAATCTGGAGCATAATTAAACAGGCATTTTTCATATCTTTATCATTGTCTTCTTTCTCTTCCCTCTCATGCTTCTGTGTCTTGTTCTTTCTAAAGCTATTGCAAGAGGGATGGATGCAGAAGGAAAAGCAGCTGGGTGTGATGCCAAATAGGTACTCCATGTTTTATCTGATACATGGCAAGACTCATTCAGACATTTTTGTTGTGCATCTGATTATATAAGGCATTTTATGAGTAGTCCATCATACAAAGACATTGTGTTACTGTAATTGTCACATCTTCACATCAATTTTCAATTCAGTTTCTGCATTTTTCTCACACTTCCAACAATAAATACTTAAAATAATTGTGAGTGACAAAACTGAGACTGCAGTGGCTTTGACTTGATGGCGTTGACTTGGCTTTGAATATGGCTTTGACTTGATGTTTCATGACACTAATTTTCTTTAAGACCCAGCACTGTAGATTGGCTCAGGATGGGGATAGGTACCCTTTTGCTGTTGAACTGATATTTCAAGTCTCTCTTCAGTTCACAGTGTAGCATTTCTATTATCTGTTGGCTTTCTGTTGAATGGGCTGGGATGGTCCCAGTTGCATTCCTGCTGACCTTTCTGTCATAAGTGATGGTGGTTGATGCCACTTCTTTGTTCTGGGTGAGGAGAGTAGGGTTTGAAAAAGCTTTAAGCCTTTATGATGCTGATATAACCCCCAAAGGTTCTCTTGCTACCGCGGGGTTGAGATTGACACAGGTGTAAACGATGTTTTGGTGTAAGTGACAGTAACTTGTCCTTGTTTTTAACACTCCATGAGGCAGCTACAAAATCTCAAGCTACAGAGGCCCATCCATAGCCTGTGGACCTGAATAGATCTCCATGGTGAAACTCTTTTCTTGTTGCTTCAGGTGCTGACAAATGTGGCCTGAGAGCCTTGCCCTGATGCAGAGAAGAGCCTGACCTCTCCCTTAGGCTCCAGGAGTGGTAAGCCTGCTGCCATTGTCCATGAGCTCCTGTAAAAGAGCACATATTGACTGCATTATTATATAGGACTAAGTCTGGGAAGATAAAAAGTTATACAAACAACTTCCAAATCTATCATTACCTGAGGCAATGGCAGCTTAACAGAACCCATTTGATGCAGAATCCATTTGTCTACTGTTAGATATGGGTACTCACCTGACTGTCCCTTCTGGCTCTTTACTTGTTTCTCTGTATCACGTAAATTCAGCCCTACCCCAGCACCCACACCTTCTGAAAAGTCATACTCCCCTGCCACTGCAGCAGCAACAGGAACATCATTGCTGGCAATGACTTGTGTGAGTGACTGGAGCATGGAATGTGTAAAACAGAGCCACAAGCCTGCTCTGATGGAGAGTTTGTTTCTGAAGAGCAGCATACTGATTTGTTTAAATGCTTGTGCTCTGGGTTCGTGTGCTTCCTTTTGCCTTTGTGCTTGGCTCTGCCTTTCACCTTCACTGTGCTGTGCAACGAGTCCCATGGGGCTCTTTCCAGACTGTCACAGCCTTGGTGTCTCTTGTCACAGATACACAGAGTAGGAAATGCTTTTCTGCGCTCTTTCAGGTGGCCTTAGCAGTTGCAGGGCTTCCTGCATGAGGCAGGGAGACCAGAGCATGTGAAGCTGGGCTTGTCCCCTGCTGAAGCTCCTCCAGAGATTTTGGCACCCATCCTGGAACTGACTACATTCATCTTGTGCTGTGCAAGAGCTCAGCACAAAGGTTGCAGATGTAGTCTAGATGATGTAGATGTGGATGTCGTATGACTCTTCAGCTAATCTGACTTGTATTTTGGAGGCTGTTTCTCTGGATTACTCTGGTTCCCAGCCCTCTCCAGTAGTACCAGAGATATGGTGAAGGTGGAGAATGCATCAAAAGGGAGCTGACACTGAATTGTGTCACCTGCTACGATCCAAGAAAAGGGACTACAGGACCAGAGATGCAAGTAAAGCTGGAAGGAGCTTCAGCAGGGAGACATATATGGAGGAAAGGAGCAGCAGAAGACTTGGGAGACAGAAGCAGCAGAAGGAAGTGTAGGAGAGCAGGATGGTGTGGTGGAGCAACCTCCTGAAATCTGTCTCCAGATAAATACAAAAACCTGGGGAAAAGTTAGCTTGGTTATCAAAACAGCAAGGCTGCAACTGTGTAGGCAAATAAACATGTACCTGATGTGATGGATGATGCTTGTGGGAAATATCACACAGCAGGATCTGGGTGACTGCTAGTGTGGGCAGCCTTACAAACTGCGTGTGCATGGTGCATCAGGAGTTGGCTGTACGTGCCCCTGAATTTTTTAAAAGTCGGACTTCCCCCATGGAGACAGGGATGTTCAAAGTTAGAGTTAGCCTTTCCAAGGCTCAAAGGAAAGCTTGTAAGTAACAAGCTGTGATTAATTTTCTGTTTGTTTTGTACACACACAAGAAAATGCTGGGATGTTTTGTGGTGGTGAATCATTCTCTGTGTGTGTACTCACGTCTCAAATGCCTGAAATAGGTATTTTGTATTTTGGGACCCATTTCCTCATTAGCAGAGTGAATATGTTAGGTCTTAAAAACCTCCTCAGAAACTGGGTAAGCTTCATCCAAAAAAACAGTTGAATTTTTGGCCTCCAGTGTTCCTATTACTGGACAGCCATTCCAGAGCTTTTATCCATCTTATGACATCCAAACCCATTTTATTTCCAACCTTTGGTTATTCTTTGCCAATTTAGGTCATGTGAAGAAATTATTGAATTATCAAATATGCCAGACTGCAGAATAAACAAAAGTGGTGTCACTAAACACCATATCCAGCATTTAGGAAGCAGACCTAAAGTAGATTCAGAAAGAAAAAAATCAATGCAGAAGGCCATATAGCTAATTACCAAGTACAATAAATGACTACCATGAAAAATAGGCCATGTCGAGAATAATCTCTGTCAAATGTAGCTAAAGACTGTCCTCCTTAATCCGTTTAAGAATTGAGAGGGTATTAAAACCTGGAACATGTAAATCAGTTGTGAAAGTTTACAATTCACTGCACCTCACGTATCTCCAGGTTGATATGCGTGGAGGGAATTCCAGCATGTCACTTTAGGAAAACTTAAGATAGCCAAGACTAGCTGATGTGGAAGAAAACCTCTACCAGCAAGTCTCAGGTTGCAGGCAAACCGGTGTTAAAAAGGGTGCTGTGTTTCACAATAAAGCATTCTGGTGATGGGGGTGCTGTGACATGATCTCTCCAAAAGGTGCAGGAGGTGAGATAAGCATCTGTCTCACTGCTTTACAGAACCCTTGGGTTTGACAGTAGTGAAACATATGCTGCCTGGCAGGTGAGCCCACATTTAATCTACGTAGCACTTTCTTTTAATGCCTACGGTCCTGGCAAGGGCTGCACAGCAGTGGGATGGCTTTTACTGAGTATAACAGGATTTTTGTTCCCAGACTTATGATTTTTCTACAGAACAATTAGTGTGTTTAGTATTCCAGAGATTCTGAGCGCTGCTGAAAGTCTAAAGATCTGGATATTGAAACAATTTGAAATAGTCATAGTCCAGTGTGATGGTCTTCAAGGGCTCTTATCCACAGTGGTCTTGTTTCACAGTAACCAGAGTTACTACAGAGGAGGTGGCTGAGGATTCAGGAGTGCTAGCAAAATTGGAAATGATATTGTTTCCTCACTGGACTCGGTGAACACCACAGAAAACCCTTCCAACAGCACCATACCTGCACAGTTATTTGTCAATAATGAACAGATTTGCATGACCGTATTCCAGAGCAGAGGAGCATGTTAACACACCCCCACATCCACCCCAAAAAGAGACACCAAGTCTTCAAAAACAGGGAAACTTTTAAATAAATGAATGGCAAAGAGTAAATCATCTATTTGACACGGTCAGATTCATAGATTACTTAATTTCTCTGCTACTGTGCTTATGAATTGTAGGCAAACCCCCCAAATTTCTCTTCTACTATCATGAAGACATTTACTGTAACTTACTTGTGTAACTATTTGTTCATATGTTTATCTCTTACTGGTGATACCATGCAAAGAGCTCTCTATACTCCACCCTTTCTTCAGGATGAAACTTCTCTTTGCATGGTGTTATTTTAGGCTCCTTTAAGTTCTTAATACATTTCAGCTACATCAGCTTTTCAAGTCATCAGGAATTTTAGCACAAGTAAGTGTATCCAGTACATATTAGGTCATTTGGAAACAAGGTTAGTAATTAATATATCTAGTTGGGAAGCAATGCAAAAAATCTGAGTATTTGTTGCTGGCATAATTGAGCTCTTTGTATGTTTGACTGGCTGCAAATGGACATACTCCTGCCTTTCATAGGATTCAGCATGGATACAAAGTTACATTTGCATGGATGACACAGGAGGATCAGGGACGTAGACAGCAGAACTGTGTACAGAAAAAAAATTGACTCAGTATATTGCAGATAGAAAGATATTAATAAATGTTAGCCTGTCATGGTACAAGATTGGCTTAGTCTATAAAAACATCCCTTCTGTTATATTTTTTACCTAAGTCCTAGTAAATACAAAAGATATTATCACAAACAGTATTGTGTGACCTACCTCAGCTGTCCTTATTAGCTGGATGCCCTTAAAATGTGTGTATTAGGAAATGATGCAGAGATTTATTCATCAAAGTATTGTTTCGTTCTAATACATGCACAGCCCAGCTTTAATAGCTAAAAAGTTAATGCCAAATTGGACTTTAGGCAGTCCTGGGCTATGAGTAGCTATAATAAGGTTACACATTAAATTACCTTAGAGATCAAAACTCATAAGCCAGAACTAATAATTGCCAGTCAGAAGACAACAATTTATTTCAGATGAGCCAACTTTGAAGGGATTTGAAGGGAACAGGGAAGAATGAGTTCATGTGCAGTTTTAGAGGATATCACTTATCACACAGTAATAAGATACTGGACAGCCTTGATTGCAACTGTGAAATAAAGATAAAGCAAACTTGAAAATAGAAGGAAATGGGATCATCTGCAACACTGCCAAACAAAACCAAGAAAAAGAACAGTAAAAAAAATAGACATAAAATTCAGTAAAATGTAGAGCACAGATTACAGAATAAAGTAGAAACAGTCCTAAATTAATAAAAGAGAGGTAGAGTCCAGCAGTAATTGAAATGCAGTTGGTTGAAAAGCACATATTAATGCTCTCCTTCCCTCCGATGCTGCTTTCTCTGCCTGGAGTAGCACTCCTCAGAGATTTTGTTTCTCACTGCCATGATTGCTCATTTTTTCAGCAGAGATAATGAGATCGAGGCAAGAATAGCCTTCTTTCATTCTCTTATTCCATTTCATTTCTCTCCTTCAATTTGCACCACAACAATGGCAGTGAAAACTTCAAGGAGACAAGTTATGAATAGTTCATGGTCAACAGCGAAGGGAAGTTCTGCAGAGGGTCCTAGATGGTGATTCAGCTGGGGTTGGGGCACATTTCCATCCTGTCCTCCCCACTGAGCTGGGTGTCTCCATCTTCACATGACTCTGTGTGGTCCTGCCTGGGACCTCAGAGAAACTGAGAAGTCAGCCACGAGATTTTTTGGATGCTTGGCTGTGTTGGTTCATCCACCAGAGCACCACCTAGAAGCAGTGCTGTGAGGAAGGCTTCGTCAGTAATAACCACCCCAAAGTCTCTGTGTGGTTATTTTCACGATGAAGTGCTAGGACTCATCCAGGTGCTTACAGTCAGCACTCAAAATGGAGATGCTGCTCCTTTGCTGTTTCACAGGTATCACCTGGAAAGCACAGAACAGGAGGAAATGCTAAGGAAGGTGTGTGCCCTGCAGGGCACTTGTGCAACCAGAAGCCGAAATTAGCAGGGGGACCATCTAATTGTATTTGTGCTGCTTGCAAATAGATACACCCCCCTGCTAATTTCAGCTTCTGCTTACAAAAGTGCTCTGCAGTGTTCCCTCCCCCGCCCTTCCCCCATCATCTCCGTGATTTTTTTTTTCTTCACTCAGATGTGATTTCTTTACATTTCCAGCTCTATTTTCTCAGTCTTTTCATCAATATTTAATATGTGAGTGGAACAGTGGGCAGTTGCCTTCTTTTTCTTTTCCCTTTTTTTCCCTCTAAGAGTGCTGGCGCTCAGCTCTGGCTGCAGGAGCGCCTGGCTCCTGGGAGCACTCACTCTGTTTGAGTACTGCCTGCATTAAGGAGCCAAAGTCTAACCTGAGGCTGCCAGAGGGGGTTTAAAAAAGGCAATAATGACTAATTGACCTCTTTAATGAGCTTAGGAGTTATAAAGTAGATAATTGCAGTGCATATGACATATTTTATCTAGGTTTTCAGAAAATCTCTGATAAGGATCTACATGACAGGCTGCTTCTGAAGATGAACCTAACAGGGGCTGAGAAGGACATGGCATAGAAATACAAGAATGAAAATGAATTTTCTGTGCTGAGGGTTCTCCCCAAAAGGGAAGAGTTAAGTGTGATTAATACTTGGATTCATAGTTTGATTTTAAATAAATTACCTAGCTAGAAAGGCCCACCATAATGCGCTGTATGTGCTGATGATACTAAATTATGATGCATACTGAGCACAAAGTGAGTGGCAAGAAACATTCATTGTGCCTTAGATCAGCTCAGTAATTGAGCTGACACATGGCAAATTAAATTTATTACTGAGAAATGTGAAATAGTGCACATTGTTCTTGATACAGGGATGACAAACATAAAGACCCTCCAGAATATTTTGACAAAATAGTCTTTACTAGAAGATGGCTGTCCTAGGCAATGGAGAGAATCACTGGAAAAGCTGAAAACAGAAGAGACTGGCTTTGGCATTTGATTTTGTTCTCTATTACAGTGTATTGCTCCTGCACATTCATTGCTTGTTTTTCCAGCTTGACCCAAAGCTCTTCGGTTTTTCAGGTTTTCTGAAATCTCCTCTCCATACCTCATGGGTTTGTTAGGATGCTAACCAAAGTGAGCTGGATGCACGAAGAAAAGTCCCTCAGTCTTGGAGCTAAAAAAGTGCAGCAACTGGAGTTTTAAAATGTGCTGGAACAGCCACCCTGGTGACACCATCTATTTTACCCTTTTACTGGTGCAGTAGATGTTTCATAGGACACCGCAGTAAGACTCAAGTGAAATGAGGGATGTGGGTTTGGTTGCATATCTGGCTTTTTGTAATGTGCACACTCGGTGTTTTTAAAACAGTTTATGGCTAAGATTTGAGGCACACACCTGGATCTGGGGAGATCGGATGAACTAATTACTTACTCCAGATCTAATAGCCCAGGGCAGTGTCGTGTGATTTGTTCTTATCTTCCAGAGTTAACACCAGCACTTCTCATTATCCTCCTCTGTGGCTGCTGTGATTTCCAACACTTATTTTCACCTCCTTACAGTCGTGTATCTTGGAATTCACTGGCTTAAGTCAAGCTGAAGTCTGCTTTTCTCTTTTAGCTTCTCAGTTTCCAGCTCAGTTTTCCAGGTGTGATGGGCAGTTTCTTGGTAAGAATTAGAAGCTGGTGCTTGGGAGAAGGCCATGGAAAGCTGTGATGGAAGGAAGAGCAGGGGTAAGGGCTTTCAGGCACAAACAGCCACCAGAAAAACATGCAGACATTTGTAGGAGAGAGGACCATGCAGATGATCGGGGCTGCCGAGTGACAGAGTAGAAACAGAAAAATATGATTTTCTGGTTTGGGGATTTTTTAAGGAAGGGCTAAGTTGTGACATTTGAATAGAAGTCTGGGATGCTCAAATTCATAATAGCTGAGGGGGTGACACAGCCACAGGGGCAAGTCACAAGAGACCAGTCCCTCTGAATGGCCCTGGTGACCACAGGATACCTGTAGAGCTGTGCTGACACCTTGATTACAATTATAACACACTTGTAACTCATTAAAATTAACATCGTATCAGAATTAGTCATTTCAGTTGCTGCTGGTGGGTACAGGCCTATTTCTGTGGTGTGTGCTTCTCCTTCTGCTTTTTTAGCCATCAGGGTGGTTTGAGTTCCAGCTTCCAGTGTTAGGCTGATGACACATCTATGTGATTTTTTCTTGACTACTCAAAGCCATTTAATCTCTTTGAATTTACTTTGGATGTCAACATTTTGAAATGTCTCTATGAAAATCTGTCACTATCCTCCTAATGTTTTATTTCATTTCTTTTGCCATCAGAGCCGTGCTTCTTGAAGGCAAGGAATTGCCCCTTTTTCAGGATCATGTTACACATTCTGTTTACCAAGTCATCTTTTTATTACTTGGAAACACCTCACAAACCAAATACACAAAGAGAAAGAAATTTAAAAGCTTACCTTTGAAGCATGTTTTACTTTTCTCTGGATTTACCCCTGACAGAATTCAACTGCAAACAAAACAGCCTTTGATTCAACTCTTAAAATACAAATAATGGATTTCTAGATCAACAGTATAGGCCAGATCCATCTCTTCTTTTGCAGTTGACAATGCAATTTACTGATGATTTAATTTTAAATTGGAATTCTCCTGGACATAGCAGGCTGCTTTAAAGTAAGAGCCTATATTTCTGAGTGTCAGAACATTCTTGGTATCTCACTATTTGAGCAGTCTCCCTGAGATTCTTGAATAATTTGGCTTTCAAAGTTTCAAGTCAGGAATTTTTTGTCATAAAATTTTAATTGGAAGCTATCATTGATCTGATAAAAATTGAAAGCCTTTTTTATAAAGAGGAAGGTTTTTGTCTACTGTTCTATTAAAATTCTTAGAACAAAAGATTTTTTTAAAGTGAAAGGAACATGCGAGGATAGGAAATTAAAGTAGAGAGTGGGTAGTTGATCACTGGAAACAATATCCTAAAGTGATGAGGTATAGCATTTTTTTAAGATGGATATTATATGAACTAGATGGTGGGAATTGACGAATTTTACCTCTCACATCCAGCTCTACAAAGACTCTGTCACAAGTCCTTTGGAGTAACTGTGGTTCTGTATTAGGCACAGGAATTTTTTGGAGGAAGAAGCCTTTAAATGAAGGTTTAGATATTGTTACCAGCTGCTACTTGCTTAGCTCTGTCGTGGTAATCTACCCTCAAAATTTTGCTCAAGGTACCACCTGCTGCTTAATTTCCATTTTCTAAGAACTCTAATACACCAGAAATCAGACTTTTTATCCTGTACCACTACACTGAATTGGTCTGTTTGACTGATTGTAGGTTATGGTGTGGAAAGTGCCTTGTTATTTAGTAGATGAGATGTCCCCAGCATCTGAAAAAGAAAGAATGTTTGTATGTAATGCCCTGTGCTTCTCCATGCCATTTGATAATATTGATCACGGAAGCTTCTCTCTTGCCTCCAGGAAGCTTGAGGGGTAAACAGAAACACCCTTAAATGACTTAGATCCTTCATCTCAGATTAAAGCCAAAAATTTGACTGGGGCAAATGGTTTTCCATGTCAGCAACCATCCCTTGAGAGCCTCTTCAAGGGTTATTTCTCTTCTCCCCTTATACTTTATATATGCATCTATGCAATTCCACCGGAAATTGGTGTATACATATCCTGATGATTTTAAAAGAAATAATTTATAGACAACAATTTTCCTCATGGGTTCAGCATTTAAAATCTTGCCCTTTTCCTTTATCACCTGTTTTTTGGGTTAATGAGAAAATAAGCTTTCAGTAACCATTCCTGCTGCCACCATGCAGAAAAAATACTTCCATGAAAATCCCCTGAAAGGCCCACCTCTGTAATCACCTGTCCTCCTCTGCTGCATTCCTCCACTGGATCTCCTCTGTGCCACACCAAGGTCCAGCCACCAGTCATTATGTGAGGGCAGTTGATTAGTTATGTCCACCAATGATTATGAGTTATGAGATCCCGCCTGTCTTCTCTTACCATATCTGTGCCTTTGCTCTCATCCCCTGAAATGTTCCTTCTGAACTGGTAAACTGCAAGGCCACTACCTTTTTCTTGTATAAACCACCATTTTTTCTTTTTTTTAATGTTGTTTTTTATTTCTGTTTTCTTTTTTTCCTGCAATGCCTACAGGAAATCTAATTAAGTACTGGAACTATCTCTCAGAAAGCAAACATTGCCATCAATTTCACCACAGGTCGGACTGGACTGTAAACTTGCTTACTCATTATCTACATGAATTTCAAAAATATGTCTAATTGATTAAAAGTCAATGGGACCTGGTTTTCCAAGTTTCCCCAGGGCTTTTGAAAATCCCTCTTCATGAGGGATGAAATCAGAAGTCAAACCTGCCTTCAACAAGTAACCACTTTCTATGTCTCTCCTTGCTATGTCCTGTTTCGTAACTTATTGCAATCCTTTTGAGTCATAACTTATTTTAACTCCTAAGGTCTGCAGGACAGTTTAAATCCCTTAATCTAATGACAGGCAATGACGTAGGCATAGGTCTAGGAATGGTAAAGGAAGCTTCCCATTCTGGGACTGCCAAGAAATGTGATTCTGTTGGTTGCACGTGCAGGTCAGTTGGAGGAACAAAAGTATACCACAAGTAAAAGACTGGGGTGGAGAGGAAAGGTCAGGCCCTGAGCACTGGGAATTGGCCACTCCTGCATCCCAATATGAGAATATAAATAGAAAGTAATCTTTTGGCCAGAGGTGCAGAGCTCTGCGACTGCCAGTCCCCATGGAAGCAGTTGGTCCCTCAAAAGTCACCTCTTCCACCAGGACAGCTCAGCACAGCAGTGAGCATCAACCTGCTCCCACACGGAGCAAAATTCCTACCATCACTCATGAGAGAGAAGAGGCCAGGTAGGAGCCAGCCCTGCTCATTGCTGCAGCAGCTTCCATGTCACCAGCAGGATGTCCCTGCACACGTGTGACTCCTGTGTGCTCACGGTGCCCATGAGCCCAACACGGAGCTCTGAGCTGCTGAGGGGAGATGGAAAATCAATCATTTGTGCATTTGGCAGCAGCATAGATGGGAATGGAAGTAATCACTGCAATCTACCTACAATCACTGATAGGTCTCTTGCTCCTCCTCTTCCTCCTCCTCCCCCATCCCAGTCAAAGGACAGCAGTGGCCTTGCAGTCCTCCAGATAGTGTTTCCTGAGCTTTTGCTTTTGTAGAGTAAAAAATGACCCTCTCCCCATGCCTCCCGCAGACTGCTTGTTTGCATCAAGGTAAACATTTAAATGTCACCTAAACATAAAAATAGGTAGAAGGCACATTAAAGAAACTTCATCTCCACTTCACATCAACACCACTAAACACAATGTTACAAGAGTGACTAAAACTGTCTAATAATATCATCAGTGGCAACTGGTCAGTTAAAATGTTTTTTAATTGTGACTTGAATGTGTTTATCAACCTCTTTTTGTGACATTAAAAAGACAGCAAGAGAAACACATGGAGACATTGTCCTCGAGGGAAAGGATTAATCATCAGTGAGTGAACAGGCCTAAGCAGATGGTCAGCTATGCTTTCCTGAAGTCATTTCTTCTATCCACCATTCAGTGTCACTGCCAGAAATGAGAAGAAGTGTTATCTTGACATTGAACATCTTTATAATAAAATCACTAATTGGCGTCTAATACCAAGGGCTTTATAGCTGTAAAATTGCAGCAGAGGTAGCTAAGTGGTTGACTGGGTTTCATTTTAATAAATGCTATTTTACAAATCCTTCCTTAGTGCTGTCCACACTGTACAATCACTGGGAGACCTCTCTGCTCTAACAGTGTGTCTGTGTTAGCTCAGCTCCCAACACAACAACCACGAGTGTTTTAGCAGCACAGCAGATAAACATGACACTGCCATTGTGCTGCTATTTTTCCTGTATTCACATAGTGCTAATATTTTACGGGAGATGCTCTTTAAGATCTAGTTCTCAGATTTTTCCTGTCTTTTTGGCAACCAGAAAGACTCTGTCATAATAAATTATCACTTTTGGCCTTGGAAATATATTTTTATGAAAGCTGAAAATGTGTCAGCATTGGACGTCCGTGAAATTCTCATGGTTTGTTAAGGATTTATTTTTATTTTATGCTTCTCACTTTAGCCAGGAGCATTTAGAGAAAATATTTCTTTCCTTAATAACCATTCACTTTTTTTCAAAGGTAGAATCAGTTCTGGGATGGAAAGAGTTATATATTACAGCAGTTACGTGAATATAGTTGTTGTTTTTAATATAATTTGAATGTGTGGGTCTTGTTTCCATCAGCCTTTTTTTTTCATTTAGCAAATCTTTCATCAGATGAATAGTGAGATCCAGATTCTGGCTTCACCACACCACAGCCATTCTGGAGTCATTCAGGCACTCTGGGCTGTGTTTTGGTGGGGTTGAGGCCGTGCTGTGGCTCAGCAGTTGCTCTCTTGAGAGCACCTTTAGTGGTGCTTGACCCCAAGGCATCCAGTATGATGCTGCTGTGCTGGAAACTGGGCCTGATCCGAGGTTCATTTAAAGCAATAGAAAGAATCTTGTAGACAGGCTCTCAAACTGGGTTTTTGATTCTTTCACAGTGAAATTTGAAATTTGCGGAGAGGGTTAATGCCTGGAAAATTATATAAATATGTTATGTCATAATATTATATGTCCCAAAATATTGGTAAAGGGTGTTTTTCCCAGAGATTAGAGCATTAGTGAAAAAATAATGATTAACCTTTAAAATCAGATTGGCATTTCTTTTTTCTCCAAATGTAGAATTAATACGCATTTTTTAATCATTAGTGTAATTTTCAGGATGATACTTTTGTTCTTTTGGCTGTTGAACTGTTACGGCTGCTAGTAACCCTTCAAATTGTTTGCTTCATTCAAGCATTCTTTTTTGAATAATTCATTAGGCATTATTATCCAAGCGTGGAACACCTCATTTAGCACTGGTGATCTTTTCCTTATGTGTAGCTGACAGGCAATCAAAGTTTTTATCAGTGCAGAAAATTTGCAATTCAGAAATGTAGTTGCAGCAATTAGTAGCTATCAGGTAGAATAGGAAGGACAGCTTCATAAAAAGAGAGAGCTGAATGAGCTCAACTGATGTTAGCACAAAAGTAATGGATAAAACTAACCAGCTGTTTCTAAATTTACCAAATGGAACATTCCTTTTTCTCAGAATAGAGGCTTTAATTAACTTTGTGTTATGTGTGGCTTCACGAAAGGAGAAGTGAATAGGTGACAGGATATCCCTCTCTCTTTCCCTCACTCAATTTTGTAACTGTATTAAGGCATCCTGTCGATGTACAGCTCCCTCCCACCTCGCTGCACGACAAACCTCCAGGTTTCTCACTGCTCACCTTAGGCCCGCTGGAGAGCAATAAGTTTTTTTTAATGTGTGGGAGACTTTTTTCTCTCTCTCACTGGTGCAGAAGCATGGATGTTTTTATGCTGCTGCAAGAAGCTTGCTGAAGTTTGGGCAGCAGAGGTGTTTTATCGAGCACTCCCAGTGAACTCCCAGTGCAGCTCCTGCAGTGACCCTCAATCGTAGAACACCAGTAAGTGTTCTAGGAAACAAGGTGGGAGGAGAGGTGGTGGAAGCAGGAGGAATAAATGAACTGTTAATTTCATATTTTACCAGTTATTCTAGTTCATTCCCATCTTGCAGATCAGGTGGTGTCTATGCTGGATTTAGCCTAAGCACTCATATTCTGGAAAGCTGGAAGAGAAGAAGGAAGCCTTTGTGGCCCTTACCATCCACAGTGCTCACTGGAGTGCCGGAGGAGACCTGGGCATTGGTCTTCTTCCTGGGATGACTTACCTGGTTTGCAATGGATTTTTTTCAGGATCTAACTTCAAAGACACTTGGTCTGCTAAGGGGAACCCAGGCCCTCACATTCTGTTGAGTGCTCTACTTGGCTTGTGACTGAATAACTGGCACAGCTCCACCACCTCCTCCTATCATTTTTGGAAGTAAGATTGCTCCCTGACCTCCCTTGTGGTTCTTATTTGAAGGAGAAGTTTCCTGGCACTGGATCTCAACAAGTTTTGCCTCAAAGAGTGAGAGTGGCAGGCAGGAGAGGAAAGCCCTTTCCCTGGGGTCTGCCTCCACACATGGGCTGTGCAGCACTCTGGCCACAGTGCAGGGAGCAGGGAAGGCTGGATGTCCTTCCAAGGTCCCTCACTCTCACCGAGCACTGGAGACAGAGACTGCTGAGGGCATTTACTGGGGCCAGATCTCCTGAAAGCAGCCATGGCAGAGCTTGTGGCTCCACTCCTGTCCTGTCTCATGGCCTTTCCTGGGTGAAGTTTCAACAAAGCTCTTTTGCTCTTTAACACGTGTCCTTCAGTGTGCAAGTGGAAGGACAATGCCCAAAGTGCAGAAAGCCCAGCTGATTCAGGAACAAGAAGGTATGTGGAGCCAGGCACTCCATCGAATACCTATGTGTCATGTTGATGGAGACTGCAGAAACTGGGAGGAAACACAGGGAATTTGTTGCAGTGAATTTAGAAGCATTTAACAACCCCTCTCTGTGTGCTTATGGTGGCTCCACAGTATTTGAATAATGCTTTTAAGCACCAATATTGAGCCACACATGGGGACTGTAACATTATTTTATCCATTGTGTTATCTGCTTCCTTTCAGTGAAATGAAACGATGCCATGTTTCACATACTGTTTCTTCCCCTGACAGCAGCCACAGGGCTCAGGAAACCGCTTGGAGCAGCGTGGGCCATCTCCAGCAAACGCTCCCATCTGGGGAGGCACTTGGGAAGCTGCGGAGGAGGCAGGTGTGCAGCTGCCAACCCCCATTCCCCACAGGGAAAACTCTGCGTTCCCAGCAAAAGGAACCTCCTGGCGCGCTCTCCCGTCTCGGGGGTCTGCCTGGCCTTTTGCTGACAGCGTAATTTCCTCAGGAGTTTCAGAGTCTGACATCTCTGTTCACGACCCTTTTTTCTGAGCAACATTAATATCAGCTGCAGGTCTGGCAGGTGCAACGTCCGCTAATTGTGTCTGCATCGCCAGCCCTGATTCAAACACCCCTCTAACATTTGAATTTCTACCTGGGCAATGCACAGACCTTCTTTTCTCCTGGAAAGAGTGCACTGCTCACTCGTGAGCTCTTGGCCAACGATCTCCCAGCAAGAGGAAACGTATAGTTAGGAAATTTGCCTAAGCCATCACTGTGAGAACTCATCAGCACGCCTGATGGAACTGAATAGCATTTGCCAGTCTGAATTATGGCTGGTGTCACAGGCACAACCAAAGCTCCTTTGTGAGATGAGCGAGGAGACATCTACCTCAAAAAGCCAAAAATAGTTGATATAAACTTGACTGAAGTGGCCATCTGAGGTGGTGAAAAGCAGCACAGTGGGAATCCACAGTGACCAGACACCGTGCCAGGCAGAGGGTAAGTCTGGGCTGATGAGCTGCTGTGGCAAGGAGCTTCCCATCCCTTGCAAGCCAGTGAAGCATGCCTAACCTGGCGCTGATTACTCATCCCTGGCACTTGCTGCTCTGCCCCAATTCATTTCTCAGAGTTAAATAAGATTTTGAGAACATGCTTTATTCATAATAAGGAAATAAACATATGATCTCCTTTTGATCTCTATCCCAACTAGCCACTTAATTAAGTTGACATTTTAAATATAAATAGTATATTAAAATAACAATTAATCAACACTGGATTTGTGTCTCAGCTGGTTCTCTCTCTACCAGTAAATGCTGACAGGCTTCTGAAATCCCACGTTTTTCTTGATGTCACAAATATATGACATCAATACACAAATATCTGTATATTGATTTTAATGTTGGGAGAAGCTAGAGAATTTTAGGGAAGGTAAACAGAGAAAGCTCACATTTGAAAATCCTGAGATTTTCTTTTTCCAAGACTTAAAACTTTAATAATTTCTAATTAAACAAGCCAGTATAGCTCATTTGGATTGTGAACTTACAGGTGCTTCTAAGACTGAAAGGAATTGTCTTCTGCACACCCTGGCTTTGCTAGAGAGTGCAATTAGACCCAAAGCATAGCTCTTAATGTTTCTTCATTTTTTGTGGATTTTTTTTTTCGAGGGGGGATTGTTTTTAATAGAACCAACTTAATGTTGTAGCAAAATTAGGCTTCAGTAGTGAAACACGAGTGAATGAGAACTTTTATTTGTATAGCCCTACCATCTATCCCTTTCAACTCTGTTTCAGGTACTACCCAAGTTCCCAGGTTAGGCATAAATACTTCAATGATGTTTTTCAGAACTGTATAGGGCTGGTTCCAGTTCTATATGGCTGATGCATATGTTGGATGGAGTTATTCCTTGTATTTAAGCTCAGGTTAAACAGCCTTTTGGACAGCGGCAGTCGCTCAGCCCAACAGCCTTGTGCACTCACTGCTGCTGCTCCAAATCCTTCAGGAAAGGTTACAAGGACTTTGAGGTCTGTAGCAAGGTGTGTACTCCTAAATCTATAGCACTGAAGCGTGAAGCCCCCACTGCAAGGTGCCAGTAGGAAGTGCTAATAGGTGCCTTGGGTTGCTTTTGTTTTCTGAAAATCTCCCCTTTGCTTCCTCCTTCACTGGCAGAGGAAGTGGCTGAGCATAAGCACTTATTCAACACATCTCTCGCTATTATTGTTATTATTTTGGCAGAGGTTGGTCTGTATTCACTCCCACCTGGGTGTGGAGATGCCAGCATGATGATTTGTCCTCTGAAACTGAACCAAGCCCTCTGATAAATACCCAAGTTATGGGGAAGGATTTCCCTGGCCAGTCAAAAGTTTTAGAGTCATATGAATCTAAGGGCCAAGAAGGGCAAATTTCCCTAACGAATTTCTCTCCTAAACTCTTCTGATAATTAACAAGAGACACTGGTCACTGAGGTCATGATTGAACAAGCAGAGCAGGAGAGCAAAATCCCCCAGCGACTGTTTCCCAAAAACTACTATGTAACCATTCCCACGCCCAAGACATACCGTTCCATCTGGTCTCATGGTTTTTTCTAAGGGTGGTTTCTTTCTTCTCTAATTATTTTTTCACAAATCAAATAAAGTCATTACACAGTCATAGAGCATTAATCACCTTACGTAACTTCATAGTAGTGACACAAAAAATATAAGTAATAAAAATAATAAGGGATGATGCTGCATATGTGGAAGGAACTGCAAGGCAAAGAAATTGCTCTAGTTGTGTCACCACTTTATCAGGTGTATCACAGAAGTATAAGGAAAGCCATCTCACCCTGAGGTTGTCTAAACCACCATGTAAAATCCAGCAGAAAAGCCGTTTATGTATTCCTAGGAATTAATTACTTTGTAGGTATAGATTTGAGAGATAACTGAAGCACTAAAGACTAGAAAATATATTAAAAAAGGAGATGGGCAGCTAAGCACGTTTCATGCCAACATGAAGCCAACATGAAGCCAACATGAAGCCAAAATGGCTTTCCTGCCAGCAGGACTTTTCCTGTGACTTCACTGGAACACAACAACCGTAAGGGCTCAGAGGAAGGCATATCCCAGCACCTGGTCTCCAGCAGTGGCCACAGCGAGTGCCCGGGGTAGAGTGGGAACAAGGCATGCAGCCATGATATTTACATACTCTCCTAGTCTCAGACTGGGTTTGATTCAAGAGCCTGCCTGAGTCTAATGCAATTTGTCTGTTTTAGTGCCCTCAGTAAATCTCTTTCAAGTGCTTGTCCAGTCTCCCCTTTCCAAATCCACATCATCTGCTGGCAAGGAGATCACAGGTTGAGGAGCAGATTACAAGGTTCTGCATCTTGCTTCCTTTCAGAAAAAAGTAAAAACACTTCTGGAGATGCACTGTGGTCAGCTGTCTGGAGACTTTCTTTGGTAATTTCTGAATGAAAAACTCTTTTGAACTGTTTTGATAAAATGCCTCTTAGATGATAGGAAATACTGCAAAAAATCACATGAAGTTTCTGTCACTCATTTCATTTTAACGTTGACATATCATCAAATATGTATCTTTAGGTTTTACCCTTGTCTTGTGTGAGAAATGTCAGTGGATACCAGGCATGGCAGTAGCTCACAAAATGTTAATAACATTATGATAAAACTCAGATTACCAGCTCATCTAGAGTTATGTGTTTAAAATGACCGCCATCCTATCCCTTTTGGAATTGCCTGGCATTTGTATACACAGATACCACATTTTCACAAGTACGCAAAAAAACAAACAAACAAACAAACAAACAAACATTGTTTCAGTTCTGTAACCTGAATTCCTTGGGGTTTTTTAGTGTAGCCTAACAGTGTTATGTGTTGTCCCTGTAGTGAGAGACTCAACACAAAGTTCAGATTGGGAGCTAAACTTCCACGTGTTATGGTCTTGTCCTGTTTTGGTCTGTCCTGTTTTGTGTAGGTCCTTCCCCAGAGACACAGGATTTCAACAGGCCACTCTTAATCCTTAGGAGTTAAGGATGCATAACTCAGTAGCCCTGTGACTCCCAAGCACTTTGGACCAAAAGCTCCTTTAGCTCCTCAGCCAAAGTCTTTTAGGAGATGTAGACAATTGTGTTGGTGCCTCAGAGTGATGACAGGAAATAAGATTATTGAGTTGGTGGTCTGTGAAAAAGTAATGAAGTTCAATTTGGTCCAGAAGCTAGAAGAATACATACGTAAAACATTTTAGGTGCTGCTAGAATATATATCTCTCTCTCTGTATCTATTTTTATATATGTGAAATGAACTGCAGACCTTACTTATGTGGTTATACTTAGCTGTGTTCTTTCTTATTTGAGGGGCATTCCACAGTGACTAAGGAGCACAATCATGATTTATTGAGACAAGAGTAAGTGTCTTGTCAATTAACAGCCTAATTACTGTCTTGAGATTGTATCAGAAACATCCCACACATTCCATGGAAATCAATACTGGAGTATAAAACTTCCTGCTGTAGCTGTATCCTTGTAACACTTGTAACACTCCCCTCTGAGTGCTATCAACAGCCCTTCCCTTGCTGTGCCACTCAGTGCCCTGACTAGAGCAGGACACATGCTCTGGTGAGGATCGAGCTCTCCTGCTTCTCTGCTCCTGTTGGGGTTCCTGTGGAATAGTTCCTGATGCTGAAGAGAGGCTATAACCCTCTGAACCACAGGGACAGCGCAGGGTGTTGCCAGCTGTGGGAAAGCAAGCGAGCAAGCAAGCCCCTTTTCAAATCCCTGCAAAACGGTTAATGCTGTTGCTAGGAAAAGATTTGCCCTTTTACAGATCTGAAGGGAGGTAATGTTGACAGGAAGGAGTAGAGGCCCAGCAAGGTTTTAAGTTTTTGTGTGACTTTTATTGCAGGGAAAGAAAGGGCATTGACAACAACAGCTGCCTGTAGCACAGCTTCCCCTCCTTTTTTTTTACACTTGACTTCTAATATGGATTCCAGGCATGATTCAGCAAACAGAAGGAAGAAAATTTTTATAGACATGGACTGGCAGTAGTAGACAAAAATGAAGCAAAAAACCAACCTGAAATAACATAATGGGCTTTCTTTGATACACCTAAAATTTGGATCTTAACAATTTTACATCAGCCTTAATTTGTAAGAGTTTTGTGGGTCTCTTGCTTTAACTGCAGAGTCATTTGCTGGGAATGCAGGCTTGGTCTAATTGGGCTCATTGCTCTGGTTCAGAGAAGGCCCCAGCTCACCTCGAGCCTCAAAATGAAAAAGATAAAACCACTGAATTGCATTATCTGGAGGTTCATTTTGTTCTTGTTTAAGGACATGGCAAATAGACAGAGAGTGATTTTGTGATCCAGAAATGCCTGAAATGGTGCTGACAGCTGCGGTACTTCATCCCTCCTTCTTAAATAAGTGCTCCCTTTCCAAATCTGGGACAACATTTTTAAGCTTGAGGAACAGATTTTTCAAGACAACAGTAAACCTCAGGAGCTCTTCCAGCCTATCCTCATGCCCCAAGAGAAGAGCAACTATTTCTAAACCATATCTACTGGACTGAAACAGGTATATACACAAGCTAGTCACCTTAAGTAGGCAGCTATGAGGAATAAGGGTTGGCTGCATGTTAAGTTGAAATCACACTGGGCACACATAAGTATAGGAAAAGAAGAGAAAAAGGACTTCTGAGACAGGCAGAAACTTGATCAGTGTGGGAGTGATTGATTTTTTCTGATGGTTGTGAGAGTTGGTGGTTATTGTATTTTAGCATATGATTAGAACAGCTTACGTTTGGGTATTGTTGAAATCTAATGGACAGTGGATAATCTTCAGCAAATTAAGTGTGAATTAAAATGACGAACATCTCCTTTTTTTGAAATGGTGGCATAGTCAAGTGAGGTCCCTGGTGGCTGAAAAAGGGAAAGTTTGCACCCATTTTTTAAAAGGGAAGGAAGGAGGACCCTGAGAACTACCGACCTGTCAGTGTCACCTCTGTGTCTGGGAAGCTCATGGAACAGATGCTCCCAGAAGCTCTGCTAAGGCACATGGACAACAGAGAGGTGATTCAGGACAGCCAGCATGGCAGGTCCTGCCTGACCAACCTGTGGCTTTCTGTGATGGAATGACTACATCAGCAGGCAAGGGAAAAGCTACAAATGTCACCTATTTGGGCCACTGTAAGGCCTTTGACATGGTGCCCCAAAATCCTTCTTGCTAAATTGGAGACAGATGGATTTGGAGAAGAGAAGATTCTGGGGGCACCTTATTGTGGCCCTTCAAGGCTTATAAGAAAGAAAGGAAAAAAGTTTTAAGCCAGGCCTGTTGGGATGGGACAAAGGGTACTGGTTTAAACTACAAAAGGATAGATGTAGCTAGTTAGCAGGAAGAAATTTTTTACAGTCAGAGTGGTGAAACACTGGTACAGATTACCCAGAGAGGTTATAGTTACCCCATCCCTGGGAACATTCAAGGGCAGGTTGGATGGGGCTCTGAGCAGCCTGACGTAGTTGAAGGTGTTCCTGCCCATGTCAGGGGGGGCTGGACTAGATGACCTTAAGTGTCCCTTCCTACCCAAGCCGTTCTTTGATTCTATGTCACTGGGAGTAATTTATGCAGCTGATAAGAGCAATACTGTATTGACAGCAACATTAGGAGGAAGCCTGTAAATTATGGATGGCAGCAAACGCTGTTATAAAGCACTTCGCAACTTTGAATCCCCAGAAGCTTGCACCTAGTGTCCATACCTCCTCCTTCTCCTCTGCAGTAATTGAACACTACTCTTTTGTTAAAAAAAAATTCTATTTAAACTGGCAAGGTCAGTCTCAATATTTTTCATTACCACACTTGTCCTCTAATGGTTTGGGAAATCTCGAATCCACACAGTTTGCTGGTTCTGGGACTGGCAAAGGAGCAGTAGAGGAGTGGCTGGTGGAGGCTGCAGAGTGCTGGTGTGTGCACAGAGCTGTGAGTGTAGCTACCATTCCCACACTAAAGTTTTAATAATGCTTTCATTTTCTCTTAAGATTATCAGAAACTGAGACTCGTCCCTTGCGATCCCCATGTTAATTGTGGCTGTTTATGATAATAACTTTCTTGATTATTTTGGATGATTTGAGTTCTGAGACTTTTCTCATATATGTGAGTGCATCTGCATGTTTTAAGATATGAAAATTGCTCTGGTGTATTCCTGTTAAATTGCATGGTAATAACTATAACAATATCCCCCATAAATTATGACTGTGGAGACTTACCTACTTGTCCTTGCCTCAGCTAATTATATTTCACCCCCATCCACTTTTTTCATGCTGTCACTTCAAATGTATATTTTTTGGTTCTCTAGCTCTGCGGTAGCTCTGGTGCATTCCCTGACAGCAGGGTGGGTTACAGTTACGGTGGGGAGACTTGCTGGACTAAATGAACTGAAATGAAAGATATTTTAGTCTCTTGACATACAGTCATCCAGTAACTGTATGGAAAGCACTCATATTTGTAATGAACGAGTATTTCTGACACATAATTCAAATGCCCAAAATTAGACACATCTGGGGACAGATTGGGTGCAGAGGCAGTCCAGACAGGTCAGACACTTCACCATCATTTTTTTTAGGGCTGGGCTACTGGTGTGAAGCCCAGCCTGAGGACCAGGCTCTCTGGGTTATACATAGGGAGGAATGGGCTGCCCAGAAGGGCAATCCCTAACATCTTGCCCCTCTTGAGGCATTAAACAGCTGGAAACCTGCAGGGTGGGATTGTGCTTCAATCTCTGCCCGTTGTTCTCCAGAGCTCAGCTGCACTCCCAATACGTACTGGCTTATGCTTTATGTTAAAGAGCCTCGACATGAGGGCACTTGCCCCAGAAGTGACTGACGTATTCAAATCCCTCCTCAGCCTAAAAAGATCCAAACTGTTACCCCTCAGGAGAACAACTGAACCTAGGGAGCACCCAAACTACAGCCAGCCTCCCAGCTAAATTTCTATTTATTTTTTAAAGCAATTTACCCTTGGAAAGACCATTCTTCTAGAGAACATTTGGCTCCTGGATTTGTTTAGGGTGGGTGGATGTGTTTAAAGAGCAGCCTTGCCTGATGGAGCAGCATTTTGTTGAAAGGGCAGGTCTGGCTGCTCGTCTTCTGGGGCTCCAGAGGAGCTGAGGACACAGTGTCCCCCATCTCCATGGCTTCTGCTGCATTGTCCCAGAGGAGCAGTGCTGTTATTCAGACACCTCTTTATTTAAGAGCAATATTTTCAATGAGGGTTTTTAACACTCGAGTAAATGCTGTAGTACCAGTGTGAGGTAAGTTACACAGCAAGGGAGGGAAGGTGTGTTCCCTCACTGTGAATGCCTCGGCTCACCCCCTACACTTCTGCCATTTACATTTTTTCCTTTCTAAGGCCTTTATAGCTCTCTAAAACACCCCATTTTCCCTTCCATGTCCTTCTTGCAAAAAAGAACAATTAAAAAAGTAAAACTTCTCAAGGGAAGGATGCTATTTTTTGGCAAAACACTTCTCTGCTTGATAAATAATGAGGTATTTTTGTCAGATTTAAACACACGATTTCAAAAAAAACTTACAAGTTATTCTGGTGACATTGTTACTGTATTAGCCTTTCTCTTCTCTCTCTGGCTTCTTATACTGTCAGATACTATCAGAGTACCTAAGCATCTCACGCATAAAATCAATAGCAAAAGTAAAATCTCTACAGGGGTTCATCCTCTCTGGCAGTGCTCCCTTCTCACTGGTAAAAATTTTTTCTTGAGTCAGGGCTTTTCTCTCGATTTTGAAGAGCAAAGAGGAAAATGTTTAACAGTATCTGTGGTATTTGTATCTTGTGAGATGCACCCACAAAAAAAGAGCCCTTAGAGGTACCAGCAGTACCTCCTGAAGGCTGCCTGGTGAGGTGGGCATCCACGTGCCCCCCCAGCCCCACCCCACTGCCTGAGGTGACATGGGCTGGGGACAAGGATGTGGCTGACCACAGGCTCTGCCCCAGCACAAGTGGGATCACTGCCTGCAGCCAGGCTGGGTGGCCTTTGCACCACATTGTCCCCAGCAGCCCCAGGGCTGCTGTCCCCAGAGGGGTCAGCATAACCTCCTGTGTGAACCTCATCTGACTTCCACACCTTCCCTGAAAAGTTACATTTCTGTTAAATTCAGCACTTTTATTTGTTTCTTAAGGCCTCTCTCACATCTGTCTGTCGAAAGCACTTCACAGGTTGATTTGCCTCCTCCACACCTTTTTGCCATGTTTGTCTCCCTCAGGAGTCTCTTTTCCAGGATAAATAGATGCTATTTAGTTTCTCCTCATATGGAAGCTCTTTCATACTTTGGAACATTCTCATGTCTCTTGTCTAAAACTTATCACTCTCCCCTTTTTTACAGTGAGAGATCAGGAGGGCAATGCATTACCTCAGGTATGGATGCACCAAGGGTTTGAGCAATGGCATAATGATATCTGCTGTTTCTGCTGTCTCTGATTTCATCTTTCTGTGCACAGGGACACTGATGAAACCCCTCTTAATAATGTCGCCAGTGTCAGTGTAGAGTTTTCTTTTGTATTGTCATTTGTGTTGCCTTTTAGAAAGGAAGAAGTATTTTTAGTAACATATGAAGCATAAAAGCAGGTGCTGCATCTTTCAGTTTCACAATTTAACCCAAATGGCTTTCTGTGTCATTAGCTTCATGCAGCCCTGCTGAAAAGAACTATAAACTAAAATCTAGACTAGTTTTTTTCCACATAAAATTTCCAGCAGCAGCATATGTGCTTGTCGTGTAGCTGGGGCTGGTCCAAGGCATGCAGAAATGCATTGGATGAGATCGTGCCCGAGTTCCCCCACAGTGCTGTGCTCATGAGAGCTGCCCAAGGGCTCCCAGTTTTCCCCCACCACTGCCAGCTGCCCTGGCAGAGACAGCACAGTGGGGCCCTGTGGTGTCCCAGAGGTCCCCTGCTCCCCACAGGATGTACCCAGTGTTTGAGCCAGCTCATCCTGGCGCTGAGAGAAGCTTGCCATCAGCACTAGGCCTCAGAGCCTGGCTGATTGCAGCTGGTGGCACCACACTGTTGGCAGACACAGTGGGGACAGCCCTGTGACACCCCGATGTCATTGCAAAGCGGGGACTGGCAGACCCCCATTCAGCAAATCAAACACTGGTGGGCAGACCCACACATTCGGTGGGTCCAGGCTAAGGGAATTCGGTGCCAGAGTAATCCCACCTCACCCCCAGAATGGTGGATTTTCCTCTGAGAGGCCCATGCAGAGCTCACACTCGGGTTGTTCATGGTGGTGGCCTCTGCAAAGAGAGATGTGGGCTGTCACGAGCACCCGTTTCACGTGCAGCTGCTCCCAGCTCAGCCCTGCTCCATGCCGCCCACCCTGTGCCAGCCCACATAAAGTAACACTGTGGATGCAATTTCCAGTAGTGACACTGATATGGGTTAACCCAAATTTGGGGAATCCAAGCTAAAAGACAACTGATCCTTCAGAAACTGCAGGCTATCCACCCCTGGAAAACAAGTGTTACCATGGATTTCCCTCAGTTGTGCTGGGGGCAACAACCTCCTCTGGCTAGGGAAGCAGCTACTGGTTCTTTTATTGCTAGTCCTGGAGCAAACATATTTCAGACCGATTAGAAAATCTGGGGCATCAGTTTGTCCTGCTGATTGGCAGCTTTTGCTTCTGCAGTAAGTGCAGGATATTTCTCAGGATGCTTTGCAAGCAGTCCCCTCTGAGTGCTCAGCAGAACAGACCGCAGTCTCACACGCGACCCTTTCTCAACCGTGTCACTGCTGCTGTGAGCCTGAGAAGCTGTTCTCACTACAGTCCACAAAATTCACGTGCTATCCCAACCCACGGCCCATTCCCCAGTTTATTCCATGCTGCGGGACCAGTAGCTTGGTTTGTGCTGTGTGCCAGGAAAAACGTGAGCAAGACTTAAGCTTTACGAGTTGCTTTTTGTTTTTGTCATGGCCATGGTGAAACGCACGTGGTGAATCAATTCAATGATCTATTTCCTTGCTTTTCCACTAACTTCCACCAGAAAAGTGTAGCCTGTTGTGATGCTACAAGGTTTGAACTTGGGATCATTTACAATAGCAATGTTCATTCGCTATTATTCTGTTGAGCAATGTAAAAAGACAAGGCTTAATTTGTGAAATGGGCCATCTGTTCCCATACAAACTGCATAATAGAATGCACAACTATTTCAATTAATACAGTAAACCATCTTTAAGCAATACAGATGATTTTGTATAAATTTTTGACTGCAGAAGATACAATCCTCCTTTGCTCTAATTGTTCTCGAATTTACCTTCTTATCTTTTTATTTAAAGAAAAGGAATGACAACTTGTCTCACTGGGAGAAAAGTTTGCTCATAGATGGATCAGGAATAATTAGACCGAATGGTGCTGCAAACTCCAGCAGACAAGATATCTCCATTACAGAGAGTAATGTTGTCATTTCTTTGACCATCCTCCCATCAATCCATCCATCAACAAATTAAAGCTGGCTAAAGAGCCACTTATCTTGAGTGCTTTTTACCCTGATTGCTGTCAATCTAGGTAAATAAACATTTTCCCTAGGCAGAGTTTACATATTTAACCATGTTTCAGTAGATAGTCCCCTTGCTACTCACACATCCAGTAAACCACACATGTTTATTGCTGTGTTTCCTGACTCACCTCACCCACATATGGCAACTTCATTGAATAGGCACTGCTCCCTCTGCCTCCTTTGGTTTGTCTTTGAAGATGGAAGGACTAGGATAAAGTTGCAATAAAACTTCCAGACTGAAAAATGTCTAGAAATTAATTTTATTCCCTTAGGTTGGAAGAGCCTGATATCCCATGCAGAATGCACAGCAATAATGAAGCAAGGGCATGGAAGAAAAATTAAAAAGCAGAGCTTTATCAGTCAGGCTGCTTTGAGGAATATGACAATGCTACTGCATCTGACTTCCATCATTTAAACCATGACACCACAGATTACTTTAGGGCTTCATGACGCACATAAACATGATATAAACAGCATTTTCTTTGCTATCTAATAAATATGTATGTGCCAGTGAACGCACTGTTAAAGATATTACTTTCTTCCTATTATTTATTTTTCACGTAATTGATACACAGTGTAGTTCACACTCTGCCTGCTGCCTATCAGGCAGAGGCAAAAGAACAGTGGTCTCAGTTATCAGTGTTAATGTGTGCCTGGTGCTCTTCAAGAGACACTCGTGGACACACACGAGCACAGGAGGGTGACATGTCCCTCCGACCCAGGTCAGTAGGCTGTGCCCCACTGCTGCAGCACTGCCAGGGGCTGCTCCCAGAGCCAGCTGCTGCTACATCCCCGTGTGACTGAGAACAAACACGCTGCTGAGGGCAAAGCTGGGGAGCTGCTAGGGAAGCATGAGAGGAACAACCTGAACAATCCCTCTTGGTCATTAAGGGCAATCTGTCTTTCCCTCTCAAATGCCTCGTATATGTGACAGCTCGCTGGGACTGGCCAAGGAGTGACAAGTTCAGTTTTCACTCTTGCACAGCCAGGACTGGAGCCACAAGAGCAGGGCACCTTGTGGCCCTGGTGCTTCCCATGCTGTGGAAGGTCTCCAGCGCAGTGCAGTGAGCCAGGCACAGCCCTGCCTGCTGGCCTGATCCCTCCCATCCATCAGTCCTGCAGGCTGCCTCTGTGCGGCCTCGTGCCCCTTCACCTCCGTAAGAAGAGTGATCTTGTCTCCACAAAAAAATCATCTCTCAGTTGTTTGATTTCCCTACAGTGAAGGCAGGACACAAGAAAATGCCTTGGCAGTGGCAACATGCATGTTGGATAATGCTGCAGTGGGAATCAGTCAGTGATATCAGTGGAAAGCAGTGGTTTAAGGAAGATAAGGATGCCTCTTCTGTCAAGTTAGAGTCACAAACAGCACTATGGCACTGCTACTGATCCACTCCCGAAGCCAAAGCAGACTCCAAATAGCATCTCCTCTCTTTTACCTCTGATGTAGTTGGCATTGAACATCTCACTGGTCACAGGCTTCTCTCTTTGATGCAGTTAGGGGAGAAGCAGAGGATGATTTGATTGTCCGCACACGGTGTGTTCCAAGTACAGGAACATCTCCTGAGACCACGACTCTGGAACAGCCATTCCAGAGTCTGGTGCACCCCTGCTCCCTGGACTGCTCCCCCTGCCCTGCGTGTGCTCTCTCATTGTGGAGTGGCCTTTCCTTGCTGGAGAGGCCGTGCAGCCCCTGACAGTTTGCCAAAGGCAGGCAATGGCACAGCTGTGCTCTGAAAGTCATCACGGCCTGTGCTGTGGGAGGAGAGAACTCAGTGAAGACACCTTCCCCAAGGACTGCAACAGAGCAGACATGGTAAGTAAGTGGCATAACCTTTCCTTACACCCATCTGTCTCCCTACTGGCTGTTCTCAGGAGCTCAAGGCAGGAGTTTGCTGTAACATGATGAAAAAAGATGCAACTTTGTCACCCTTTCAGTAGACATTAAGCAACAGATGCTGTCCTTTCTTCTGCCAAAACAACTCAGTTCTTCTCTCTAGGCAAATAAGGGCAGCCCGATGATGCATTTATACACCTAATAATTTAATCAAATCCTACCTCAGATATTGTTCCTCAAACACAGCCATAAAACTGATGTGAATCTGTTCCTGCTGAGTTCAGCAGTTGAACCTCAAGGTTCCCAACCACTCCAGAGCATTCATGCCTGGCCCGCCCGATGCCCTCACCTGTGACAGGTCCTTGCACCACGTCCCCATGAGGCTGTGCACCTGTGACATGGCATTTTTACCACAAACGTCCATAAGCACAGGGGAGAGGGTCAAGCATGAAGAAGCAAAGCAGTTGTTTACAGATTTGGGAGTGGGTGGGTGTGCACCGAGCTGAGGGAGTTTGGTTTCCACCTCTCCAGCACTCACAGGGGACAGTGACAAATGTTCCCACTGTAGCCAGCCATCCTGGGGATGTTCTCTGGCATCTGCTGCCCTCATCCTGGAGCAGAGTCGATGCCTCACTTTGCCCAGAGGAAAACACTTCCCATCCCAAGGATCTTGGCAAGATCTCGAGGTGCACCATCGCATTCCTTGTGTTTCAGTCACGATGAGATGCCATAGTGCTCGGCTCCCACTGCCCACCCGCTCATTAAATCTCAGCCACGTCCTCAGCACTGATATTCTGATCAATCTTTTCCAATTCCAGCATGGATGGCTCCTTGCTTGTCGCTGAAGGGGCCCTCAGAGGAGCCAAGGGTGAGTAAGATGGCTGATCCGATGAGGCAGGGGTGGCCTCCATCTTTTAGCGCTTGATTTCCTCATCTCAACTCTGCATAAACACCACTTCTTTGCATTTATTTATACTCAAGTTTAAGTGCCTGTGCAAATTATAGCACAGACAGCCAGAACAGAAATGAGGCATTTAAATGGTAAATAAACACTGCCTGTGCATGGTGGTGCTTTTATAAATAATATCCCCTTTTAAGCTTTATTCTCTTCCATAGAGGAGCGTCACTTTTCAGAACATCTGAACCCACAAACATCACACATCAATCTCTTTATGTGCTTATTTAAAGAGCATATCAAACTATTTCTGCAAGCAAAAGGACTAAATTATCCATGAATTCCAGATAACCATCCTTAACCCAGAAAATGTCAACAGTTTTCTGTAATAATAGTCCCAAACATGGCAGCTGTCATGGTTGGAATGCTCCCCTTTAGGAGTGGGAAAGCCATACGTTTCTGGGAACAGACTCCCCACTGAACATGTTCTGATTTATTAGCACAATATATTCTGTTTATAAATTTGGTCCTGTAGCAATCCCTGGATAGCTTTAGCTACTGCCCACTCAAATGACAAGTAATAGAAAACCTCCCATTTGCTTTATTCTTTAACTCTTGGCCTTCTTCGCATGATCTCTGGATTTAGAGCCACCTTCCTGATGGTTTCTATTGCAATGTTTACAATGCAGACCTATGAGCACCTACTAAATTCTACTTGTTAGGCTTGCAATAATTACCACCCAAAGCTACCTAGGAAACAGACATCCAGATTTGTACCTGAAATGTTTTAGTCAGGATGCAGGTGGTTCACGTACACAGTCTTGAGCTGGGTGCTGTTTCAAATAACAAATGTCCATGGTTAAATTCTGACTGATAGAAAGCACTGACCATAGAGAAATGTGTTTCTGAGCCCCAGATTTGGTGAACAGCTGATAACACCCTACAATCTGTAGTGCTACATTTGCTCTGAACTATCTACAGATCCTTCACTGCAGGTAGCGGGGAAAGGAGGGGTTTTATGGTACATATGCAAGTGGGAATCAAAAAATAGTCAAAATATTCTTAACTACTGTCCAGAGGCTACCAGCTGCTAACCAGTCATGCAGCACAGCCATTCCTAGCCTTTGCTTTCAAGGAGTGAGTGGAATATGGAAACAGAGCATAGTATTTTCTGTTTCCTGAGCTCCCAAAATGCACAGCCTGGTGAGGACCAGCTCGGCCCTGCTTTGATTTCCTACCCACCTCATACTCCATATTTAGTGAAAATATATAAGGTAACTTCCCCGTGGGAAGATGATGCAGGAGTTGTAATAAGTATGAAACAAGCAGTCAGGAACAAATTTGTCCAAATTGCTCACAGAGTTGATAAGACACCAGGGAGCTACTTTGCTTTCCAGCCAGCAGGTCCCTGTGGTGAAGGCAGTGATGGTGAGTGTGTCTGTGAAGCAGAGCAGCTTCTGGGCAGACCCAGCCACCCATGGCATGTCCCACACTGCTGTCCACTCTTCTCGGCAGCCCAGGCACAGATGGGTGTGGATGTAGAGACAAACACCTACTGGCGCTGCTGAGAGGTGTTCCCAAGCAGTGCTCAGATGTGTTTGCAGGGTGCCACGCAGAAGCTGGTGTTGCTCAGTCCTTCAGTGCCTGTCCTGTGGTTGCAGAGCAGGTGTCACTGGCCAAAACCATCAACCTGCCGAGCATTGCCTTTCTCTGCGGCTTTAACAAACATGATGGAAATGCCAATTGCGAGTTCTTTTCAGCATGACTCTGTTTGGTCTTTTGTTGTCTCATAATCAAAATATGCTGGTGGAATTTATTGTAGGTGCAGTTTTGCCATCGTGCTGTAAGATGCAGAACTGGAAAAAAATTGAATACTGTGAGAAAAGGGCTGGGGCAAAATACATGAGTGTTATACAGGCTCCTCCTAATGTGGTCTCTCAGAGTGGATAATAATATAAACATTCATCCATTAGAAAAAAACTACCCTTTACTGCCCCCCATTAAATACATTGGCAGTCCTATTAAAATACAAGTCAGATTTGTGTTTAATGATCTTGAAAGGAAAGTAATTGCTTGAGTATTACCATTCAAATGTTCTTACAGCAGCATATAATATTTACAGTCTAAGTGCCACTTCTGAGTGCTATGTGGCACTGAAGATTGCCCGGCCTCTTCAGAGAGCCTGTGTGCCTGAGAGCCAGGGTACAAAGCTGATACGCTCTGTGAGCACCAGAGAGCCTGTGAGAAACAACCAAGCAATGGGCTGCATCATTCTTCAGTTTTAATAGCCTCTTGAAAGGGAAAAAATTTCTTACGAAACCACTCCAACCCTGCGAAGGCAGGGCTTGAACACCACAAATGCTTGTTCAGGTGAGGAGTTCTGCTGTTACTCAGAGGAGCCAAGCTCCTTGCTCTGTAAGCACCATGTGCCAGCAGCAGGACAAAACCATGCTGAGATCTATCATATTCTGCTCTACATTTTTAACCCCTGACAGTGTCTTAGTCAACGTCATAGATTATTGTATTTGTATTGTATTCAACTTTTAAATACGTTTTTGTGGGAATATCCTCAAACTGAAGTTCCATGTAGTGGAGGAAGAGGGAAACATGAAAGTAAAGAGGAAGCGAAAGTATTTTTATTATGTTTATTTTTACAAATCTATCAGGAGTAAACCAGGAGAGTATTGCATAAAGCAAGAGTGCCACAAAGAATATCAGAACTTGCCCAGTGGGAAAAAGTGAGGTCCAAGTCCTTTTTCCCTTCTCTCACCTGTCTTGCCTGTCAAGGTCTTGGTCCCTCAGGCTTCAAGAGGGATAATGAAGGACTGGGCTCAGTGTTTGTGCCTCACCAGTGGCTCACAGTAGCAGATCTTGGAGGGAAAAACTGCTTGGCAAAGTCTGCCCCGTGCTCTGTGCTTGTACAAGATCAGCTGGGGAGGCCACAGTCATCACTGGGAGTCCTGCACCCACCTATAAGCAAGATTAATTAAAAAATACTAACGAACTCAAAATGTCTAGGGCATTGCCTTTTGTTGGACATGCTGGTTCTGAGAATGACAATCCTGCCATAGTGAATTAGCTTTTACAGCCTCGGGTGCCACTGTCAGATGCCATCCCATGCAGGGAGGACAGCAGGGATGTGATGTGAAGGGAGTAGGATGAGAGGCAGTAAAGCACCAACACCTACTAATCAAACTGGTACCATGGGCCAGATATTAATGTTAGAATTTGGGGAGGGTGTCTATAATAACTTTATTAGGTGTAATGGCTAACATTTCTGTAAAGGAGCAGGTCATATAGTTTATCCCCAGCACCCGGCTGACAAACTGCTTCCTCTCTCAGGAGCTGTTATTCCCTGCGGAGCGTGGCTTGGATAGAACCCTTTCTCCATCTGAGATAGCCATGAAGTGATGGTTGAAATAGTCCAGACATAGTGACTCCCTTTTACACTGAGACTTTTTTAGGTCACTCTCACCACAGAAAAGACCTGTAAAGCAGGTACAAAGGTAGTTCATGTTCCTGCTGAATCCCTGGGTGATGCCAGGGATTAGTAGAAGTACGAACGAAACTTGAAATCTCTGCTGGTGTTGCAACATTCCTGTACACTCTTTATGAGCAAACACGAGGGAAGAGGAAGGCAGAGAACCAGGAAAAGGGAAAATATTTTCAGTTTATACAAACTCTAATAGCAAAGAAGAGTGGGTACACCCTCCAAGTAACCAGGGGTACACGCCTCTCTTTGAAGGCGTGACCATCGTCGCAGATGTGTGTGTGAATCAAGACTCTATGCACGCCCGTGGCAGTCTAGCTGTGTGCCTGGCAGAAGCAGCTTGGCAAGCCAGTTTACTGACCTAAGAAATTAAAATCAGCACCCAAGTCTGCCCCACTTCCCTCTGCAGATTAGTACATCTTTGGACCAGGATGCTCAAGGAGTCCAAAACACTAATAGTGTTTTCTCTGGATCCTCCTGAGCCTTTCACCAGTGAACTGAAAAATATGATTGTGCTGAGTGATCTGGGATTTAGCTGAGCTCCTCATTATAGTTTTCTGATTCCCTCATTAGTGAGCTTTAAATTTCAAGCTGGAACAGATCAGGTACAATCAACAAACCCAGAAAAAAATGCACTGCTGCAATTTTTACATGACTTGCCTCAGCTTCAGGCCAGCTAAACAATACATGTGGATGGCACAACATGTTGGTCTTGAGAACCTGAACAAAGCTCTTGTGCTCTTATAGCAGCTGGGACTGGGTGTTATTCAGGGTTGATGACCAACTGGTGGTGCTAATGCTTCATTGGATGGGAGGTGAAGAAGGGTTCACCACCTCTCACTAAATATGTACATTCATTATACAAACCCTCTGCAAATGACAAAGCAGCTCTCACCAGCCTTGCAGTTAAAGGATCCAGCTTGAGTACCAAAAGACACTTGTAGAAAACAGTTATACATGTGTTTTCCCAAATTTCATATGGCAGCACTTGGATCATGAGATCTTCAAGGAGCAGCCTCTTGCATAGGACACCAAACAGTCCTTAGTCCCTATAATACACTTTTGTGCGGGTTTTGTGTCTGTAAAACGATTATTGGCTGTTAGGGGCATTAGAAACTAACTTGTTTGTGTGAAACTATGAAACAATAAAGCGTCAAGTGAGACAAGCCTGGGTTTGAGGGAGAGTTGGCCACAGTCAGAGCCAACAAGCCTGGCTGATAAAGCATCGTCTGAGCCTTGGTGGGTGTAGAAGGCTCTGGAGCCAAGTGTCACTCTGTGTTGCAGGCAGCACCATCAGTGACTGCAACAGAAATAGACTCCAGGAGCTGCAGGAGTGTGAAAATAAAGAGAATCCTGTTACATTCATTTATTCAAGGAAGTGATACTCCTAAAAAAAAGGCAAGGTGCCATCATTCATATTTGGTGGAGGCTGTTTAGGCTCTTAGAGATTTGTATTTGGCAGCATTTTACAGCTCTGTCCCCGGGGTGTTGTGCTGAAAGTCACCTGTTACAACCGGATCAGTGATGAGTTATATGAAGAATTGTCCTAAAAGGAGAAGAGAGGAACTGAGTCATTTTTTTTGCAGCAGGCAGGCTGCAAGAGGAAAACCCCTTTTCACACCAGCTCTGACCTGTGAGGACACTTTCTTGGAGAGACTGAACACGAGCTTCTCAGGGTAACGGTGAGGAGTGGAAGAGGGGAACTGTGGTGTGATACGGTGACAGACAACTTGTGATGCACCAGGTGATTACAGTCCTCTCTTCCCACTGTGTTTACTCACTCCCTGCAGTCATCTTCCTCTGGTAGCTCTTGAATCTTGGGAGGAGTGAGGTACCCCTGGGGCTGGCAGGAGGGGGCAGGCAAAGGGATGCCCACCGTGCGCACTCCCAGCACCATGCTCCCATTCCACCCACAGTATTTAGTGCAGTGTCTGGAGGATATCCACACCTGGCATTTCCAGACAAATAGCTGGAAATCACTGTGACGAGTAAGGAGCTGGCCTTTTTTCACATTTTCTCCAGCAATCGCAGTCTTAATAGTGTGAAACAACCTATTGGGATACTTTGGCCATTAATGCCAAATATCTCCCTGATGAGCACTGTCTCTTCCAGTAGTGGTTAAATTGATGACCATTTTTTTGGAGTTCAGAGGAATACCAGTGCACTCCATGAAGCCTTATCTCATAAAATATAGGCATATAAATTCTTCACTCCCTCATGAATGAAATGTCTGCAGGTACAGTGCAGGTTCCTCTAAGGTCAAGCTCAGGCAGGTCTCCTCCTCCCCATAGGAGCAGGCAGTGCAGTGGCCCAGGGGATGCTGCCCCACCAGCAAAAGCAGCCAAAGCAAAGAGGGCCCTGAACTTCACCTGCTGATGCTCTCCGGGTATCAAATTAAGCTGTCAATGGCAATTGTGAGCCTTCCTTCTGTCTGTCCTTCTGAAGGGGGCCTGGTGACATGCAACAGTCATCAGTCCCAGATTCATGTTTTTTTTTTTCCTCCATTCCAAACAACTCATTTTTTCTACTCCAAATCTTTTCCTAGAGGTTTTTTAAATTTCTTCTTTATGGACAGTGCCCCTTCTTCTCTCCTCTCCCTGTGAATCCTTCTCTCTGAAGGAGCAGCCCTGACAGTGGCTCTTCTCTTGGGATTATCACCCATCAAGGCTTGAGGGGAAATGTTTGCTTCCTTTCTGGCTCATCCTGCTTGTTTCCCATACCCAGGCATATTAATATTCCAGCTCTGATTGTCATTTATCTTTCATTAGAGAACATTTGCTTTCTGTCTCATTCAGAAAAAAAGAATTTAAATTGTTGCCAGATTTTTTTTTAAATGAAGGCTTCTTCTCTATTTTTGTTGCAGGCACTTAAACTTTCGGCTGCTTTGGATTGCAGAATGTGCAACCCCACGAGGCACATGCATGTTGGGTGTGCAGGTCAGATAACTGCATACACAAGTGTCCAGTTAAGTGCATGTCTGGTAAAACACATTCCTCAATACATGAACGCTGGATGCCATCACGTCAAACCAGGGCTGTGGCTCAGGAATGGTGTGATGGGAATGTTAGGGACACAGGGCAGAGAGGACAGGGTGTGCTGGCGAATGTGGCTGTGTTTCTGCATGCAGCCCTCATCTTCTGACATTTGAAAATGTGTTCCTTAATCTCTGCGGTGCAGGATTTGCTGTCAAGAAACATTGTCTGGGATGAGCTGCTGGGATTCAGATTATCAACCAAACATTAATTATTCTTCCAACTAAACCCTCAGCAGCTAGGCTAGATAATAAAAATGTAAAAAAAGAAATGAGGATGAATCATGTTCAGTACTTGAAATCTAGAATGCACCGTGCTGTAGGAACAAAATCAAATACCATATTCATATGAGTGTTGAGACATAGCAGAGCCAGACCGTCAGCTGGGGCTAGAACGTGTACTGTTGGTGCATCAAAAGATGCTTTCCCCAGTTTAAGTTTTGTTTATTCCGAGCATTTCCAGATAATAACAAGATCTGTCAGGTTGTGCTGAGGAAAGCTGAAGCCAAAAGAAGAAATAAGATCTGTTAATCTTTTGCAATAGAAAACTTTTTTTTTTTGGTCATGCTTATGCAAGAAGCTGCTCAGACAGACAGAAGTAGTATAGGCCCTTGGAGAAGCTGCCTCCCCTTTTGCCAGGCAAAGTATCAGTGCCAAAGGATGAGAGATTTTGGAAAGAACAGCCTGTGTGTTGTGGTGACCAGGCAGGAGGACCCAGACCTTCAGATCATGTAACCTGGGGTGTCTCAGGCTGACTTAGCACAGCTTCATATTTATAGCCCTATGTTCCCCATATGGTTGAAATGTCATGGTGCTTAAGACCATCATGGTGTTGTCCTTGTATTCAGCTAGGCTAGAAATTAAGTATTTACATTTCGGCATACACAACTAAATGCTTTTAAAGCCAAGTAAGGGGTTTAAAATCTCAGAATAGAGCCATAAAGAGCTAATGAGAAGAATAAAAATCAGGTAGTTAAAAAATGATGTAAGGTAGAGTCTTAATTTTTTATTATTAAATTCACAGCACATTAAATATTAAGTGTTCATAAACTTTGTTTTGTGCAATGATAAATTAATAATATCTACATAGACATGTTCTTTTACAACAGGGAAGCGAAGAAACGTAGTACCAGAGGACCTTGTGTTGACAACCAAAGCTATTAGAATAGACTCCTTAATCTTCAATCATAAAAAGTAGATAATGTTATTTCTTATTACTGTTAAATGCAAAGTGCCTTGCTAGGAAACATATATGCCATTACTAAAAATAACTACCAGGGAATGTTTTGAGCAAGGAAGAAGAAGATGTTAGCAAATTATACCTTGAGATAAATTCAGTGAAATGTTCCCAGCTAATCTCTGCCATACAAAAATTGTTTTTCAACTTATTCTTCTGTTAGCTCATAACAGGTTGCATAAGGTTTATGTCTGAGCACCAAAATAGTCAAGGTTTAAGCTGGCGCGTTGTACTTTTGGTAATAGCCCCCAGTGTCTCCAACCTGCAGGCTGCTCTAATGATGTAACTTTCTGTGTCACTGGAAAACCTTCACTGACCTCCTCTTGGGGAGAGGATGGTGAACTTTGTGTCTTCCATCTCATCTACAAGCAGTGAACAATGCTCCCTTGATTAAAGCTAGGGGACTTCAGCAACTTTGGCTGGGATTTAGCAACATTATTCATTCAGATGTTTCCTGTGGTTCATAAATAGGTGAGGAGGAGGTCTCATCCAGGCCAGTCCCCTCAAAGACTAACTCCTTGGCTGCAGACCAGGCCATGGAGAAGTATTTATGAATTAAATGTAGCCTAAATGAAGGAATTAGGGTTTGTGATATATTTACACATGGCCTAGACAGCAAACCCCTCCACTGGTTACTGGTGTAGCTCCCAGTACATGGAAGTAGATGGGCTTTGAAGACCCTCCACTGGGACAGTAGCACAGCTGGTAAAGAGCAGTTTCAAGCACCTCAAACCCTCTTCCAGTAAGGGTAGAATAAAATGTTGATTTGCATGACCACACATAAATTTTTGAGTCCTGATGCTCATAATATTTTTTCAAAACTAGAAGTGAAAAGAGATTCATTTGAGGTAACTACTGACAATTTTGAACGGCTAAATCAAAACAAGTTACCTTTGGACCCATATTTGCCTTCCAAACCCTATGTGGTGTCCTTTGGTTCCCCAGCACGGCAGCCCCTGCCCTGCATGTTCCCTGCCCGGGGCTGCTGCCAGCTCCTCTGCCCCGCCACCTCCAGCCCAGCAGCACACCACGGGTCTCAGGCAGCTCCTGCCCCAGTTTTTTTTCTCGTGATCCTGAATGAGCCCCGCTCGGGTAAGGACGGGCTGGAGCAACACGTGCTCCCCTTGTCTGTTTTTAACGGGCGGCCGGTCTGCCCGGGCCAGCTGATGGGAACTAGGACATGCCAGGGAGTGCGTCCTCCTCATTCAGCTGCTGCAACGGCCTTGGAGCCAGCTGGAGCATTCAGGAGCCGAGCAGCTCCCTGCCAGCCCGGCTCCCGGGGCCAGCTTTAGGCAGTTGCCTGGAGAGGCGGGCTGGTGGAGGCAGCGACGGCGCAGCCGGGAGAGGACGAGCCGTGCCCTGGGGTGCAGCAGCAGCTGCTGCTCCCTGACAGGCTTCCCCAGGCCCCCCACTCCCTGTGGCATAGCCCCTTCCCGTCTTTCTTTCCAGCTGTGGGGGCTCTGGCTGCTTGCCTGCAGCCCTGTCCTTGTTCTGCCTCTTGCTCCGTCCTGGCCTCGCCACCAGGACCCTGTCTTCTGCTCTCCCTTGGAGTCAAGGAAGGGGCCATCAGTGGCCCACGGGCACCCGTCTTCAGTGCCAGGCTTCCTCCTCATGAAAAAGAGGCTTCTGCCCCCCCGAAGCATCCCCAGGCCTATGCTTTGAACACAGGGGACACCTGACTGTGCTGCGTTAGAAGCAAAAGCTAAAAATTGAGAGACAGCAAAGCAGTGGGGAGGAAGGCTGGGTGGGGTCTCTTTCCTATCCTTCCTATTTCCAGCAGTCCTTACAGAGGCTCTTGTATCTGCTCTTAACTGATGTTCTCTCATCTCATCAGAGAGATCTGATGTTCATCTCCCTGAACATCAGGGAGGATGTTCACTGCTGGGAGCTCATCCCCACTCATGGAATTAGGCCAGGCTCTGTGGGCACTGCCCTGGAAAGGTGAACATGAGGGGATTGGCACATCCCATCACCACCTCAGCCCCTCAAAGCCCTGCACCATTTCACAGATAACTTCTGCTGAAAGCCACCCACAGGAGACTGTTGTGTGTGAATCCCTCTCTTACGTGCTTCACATCCAGCTCTGGGTGTATTTATAACATAAATAAAGAGCAGTGAGGGGATGATGCCTGCTCAGTCTGCCAGCCCAGAGACACAGCTTTTTTTTTTTTTTTGCCATGATAAAGAATAGGGAGAAAACATCCCTGAAGCAAACACACCAGTGTTCTGAACTTTCAGGTGGAAACCACTGACATGTCAAAATTGCAACCAGGACGGCCAGAGCTGTGCAGGAACACCCCAGTCAATGGGCAGCCTGGTGCCAGCTTTCCAGCAACCTGAAGCACAGCTCCAAAACTAGATGAGCCTGACCATGCAGGTCCCCAGGTGCTGGGCTGGACACTGGCTACAGAAAAGCAGTGCTGTCAGAAAGTCTCTTCATAAAACACTGTCATTTTGGGTACACCTAGAGAAAGCACACAAAAAGGTCTCAAACTGATAGACATAAACGACAGGGAGGGCTGATCCAAGCAGCTAATGGGGTTTAAGTGGGATAAGCCCAGGCTGACAGCGGCAGATACCATCGGTCAAACACCTGGGCAGAAATACCTGCCCTACACAGCACCGGCGTTATTGGCTCAGCACGAACCACAAGAGGCACGATGCAGGCCAGCAGGATTAGTAGAAACCTCCACCTGGGAGAACTTAGGGTAAGCTCCTCAGCATTTAGTCCCAGGGTAGTTTAAATAGTTTTCTGCTTAAGGAGTTGGCTCTGAAAATCCCTTTGTTAAGCGCTTAAGCACAGGTCGGCTCTCGGGCACAGCCTCACTGCGGTAGCGCGTCCCCAGAGGCGCTGGCTCGGCGGAGCAGCGGGGCCGCGGCGCTCCGGGGTGCGCTACCTGCGGGAGCCGGCTCCGCACCGCTGTTCTCGGGCCGCCTGGGGACCAGTGGATCCGGACCAGGGGCTCGGGATCAGCGCCGGCCGGAGCCCCCGAGCCGCGCCGTGAGAGTCCGCAGCACCGCGGGCACCGCACAGGGGCTGCGCTGCCGCAGCCCAGGAGCCTGCTGTCCGCCCTGCCTCCCAGAAGGGCTGCTACTCACTTATACCTTCCCTCTGTGGCTTTTTTTAATTCCCGTTTCATTGACTTTTTTCAGCAGATTCAGCTTTCTGTGCTGCACTTACGAGATATGGGATTGGTTTGTCATTATAATATACTATTTTCTTTGGAAACCTACTCTGGCTGGACCTTTCCAATGGAGCCAAGCTATAGGTGACAAGCTCCTCGTTTGTATCCTTGGGAGTCATTTGGTCAAGTAAAGCTGCTGTATGTAAACGTCACATTCACTGCGTGACAATTGTTTTTTATGCACAGGGCTTTTTATTTTCCAATCAGCAGCCCTGAGTTGGGACTTTCGGGGTAAACTGGTAGCTCTGGGCAGCTTTGAAGCATCACAAGTGGAGGGTTTTGTCTCCAGAAGATTTACTAGCAGCGATCTTTTCTTCAAGCGTTTTATTAGCCTCCTTTTACATATGTATAGCGGTGAGGGGGGAAAACCTGTTGTTGGTGAAGTACAGAGCCTATTTCCCCTGTGGTATTCACACAAAAAATTGTGTGAAAAATTGTTGCCCAGGGCCTCCCCAAATCTTGAAATTTAGCTTAGCACCATTTCAAACCCTTCCAGCCTTCTCCACCCCCAACCTGCTCTTTTAAAGGTTGAAGCTGGGGTAACAAATTCAGCAGTGAGAATGGATGCCCTGGCCTTGGCTTGCTGGAGCTGCCAGAATAAATCTGGACCCCCTAGCCAAAACGCTAAAAAGTTTTCACCCACTTAACACGGGTTTTATAATTTTAACTTGCAAGTTCTTGTTGAATTGAGCCCCGTTGCGTGGACAAATTGGACAAGAAAAGTTTAAATGTTACCACTTTGGCTTCTCCTCAAGTGGTGCTGAGCACAGATGTTTGAGGGGACCATCATGTCCCTGTAAGAATGGGGGCTTTGTGTGCATAACCTTACAAAGGGCAGAATAGCCCTGCTTTGCTGCCAGCCACAGGATCATCCTATCTTTATGTGTTGATTTATTAGGCCAGGGATGAATGAAACCGTAATTAATATTACTGAAGCATTAGAGTCTATTTAATTTAAATGCCACTGAATATTTCACTTTCAGTTGGGAGTGACAATGTGTTCAGGACTGTTGGTGAAAGCCTCAGCCATCTGTTACCCCTACTAAGAAGGGAAGACAAGAGAGACACAGGGAGACAGAGAGCATTGAGCTTTGTGGCTTTTCCAAGCCTCCAGGATCATCATTCAACTCAAGGCCAGCCAAGAAACATTCCTGCGCACCGGACCCTCGGTGTATGGGGGAAAGGCCTGAAAGGGGTATAGGGGCAGCACATCTCCCTGAAGGATGGAGAGAGGGGGAGGCAGAGCGAGAAAGGTGCAGATCTACAGTAAGTACATATGCACATACCTACCTAAAATACGTTTGAGCACGTGCAACCAAGTGCCGTGGCAGTAGGAGGGTAGAGCAGGAAACGGGTCAGCCTGTAGATGGTGTAAAAATATTTTTTAAAGGGGGAAGGGAGGGAAGAAAGAGTCAAGGCAAGGTCTGACTGCTGGTTTTAATTAGCCTAAGCAGTGAGGTTCCGGTCCAGCTCCGCAGTAGCAAACACCCAGGCTTTGGTTTGATGGGTACCACAGTGCTGGGAGCAGGAGACATTCCCCATGAGCTGCTGCTGCTGCAGCGTGGTCTCCACCAATCTGAACAAAAAAAAGCATGGAGGGGGAAATAAAAAGGGCAGCGGCGTAGGCAGCAGGCTTAGTCGCCGAGAAATGCTGCGGGGCATGAAATGAGCAGCTGGTGAAGCATCACCTTTGCTCCCGCAGTGCCAGAGGAGGGTCCCGGGCCGGGCGAGGGGCTGGGCGCCCGGGCGGGAGGAGTGCGCCGGAGCTGCGCCCGTGCTTGGGAGACGCCGGGGCGGGCGGCTGGGCAAGGACGCGGGTGGGAGGCTCCGTAGTCCGTGGGATAGTAATTAGCACAGTGGGTTTTCTTATAATTGGGATCATTTGTTCTCCCAGTTTTTCTCCTGCGAACTGATTTCATGCCAGAGGGAAGCTGTGTGACTCACACCTTGCCATGCCAATTAGCTGATAAACATCAAATATAAACAAAGATGGCCTAATTAAGACTAGTCGCCCAACCTCTACATGCATCTTGTCAAAATCCCACCAGCCTTTCACATCCAGACTTATTTTCTTGTTTGCTGGGACTAAATTAGCGGCTTTGCACAAGAGCCTCTTATCTTTGAGAGAATCTCAGTGCAGGTAATGAGGAAAATTGGGAGCTGGCCACAGGAGCGGTGTCACCCCCTCCATCTCAGGAGGTGCTTCATGCCAGGGCTGAGGGCAGGGATTAGTCTGCCACTGGGTAATGCTGGAGGCTGACCCAGCAGCCACATCCTGAGGTATTCACTCAATTTGTCTTCCTGAGTGCTACTATCTGTACATGAAATCTGTAATGTGTGTGTCTCCTGCTGCTCTCACCTGCTGTGAAAATTCATCAATCAGAGCCCCTGGCTTACCACGGGCCCGGCCCCCGGCTCGCAGCCCGGGGAGTTATTTGCACTTTGGAGCGAAGGTGTACGACAGCCACACATCCCAGCAGCAGCGTTTCACACCCACTTCGCGCCGGAGCACAGCATCACACAGGTGAGCTGTGGCAGAGGAACAAGCCCAGGGAGGAATTTTTATTCCAGGAGGTATCCTAATGAAATCCATAGGATTGTCTCATGGCATTATAAAAATTTTTAAAAGGCCAGGAATATCAGTGGATCATCTGGACCATCCCTCTGCAGCAAGACAGGATCCGCTGGGTCCCTGAGACTCCCACGGCCCATTCCAGCAGCCTGTCTTGGCATCTCATTGGCCTTGCTGTCAGGAAAGACACGCCTTTGGTTTGAACCAAATCCCTTTGCGACACAATGAGCCCATTTGCTCCAGTCCTACCCAGGAGAAGCAGAGAGCAAGTCTTCCCTTTTATCACCATCTTTAACATACTTGAAGGTTGTTATAATCTCTTCTTCCTCAGCACCTTCTCCTCTTTAAGCTCAGCAACTCCAGGTCATTGATCTGTTCCTCATAAATCCTATTTTCCAGGTCTTTCATAATTTTCAGTGCTCAGCTCTGAAGGCTCTTCAAGCCTCTCTGTTGTCCCTGAAAACGTTCAAATGGGAGCCTGGCACCCACCTGGCTGTGCTTCACCCCATCCCTGGCTGCATCATGCTACCATTGCACATTGCTCCTTCTGGGCCACCCTCGTCATCCTGAATGCCATCCCACCTCCCTGCGTGCCACTGGTCCTCTTTGCTTTGGGTCATCTGAAACTGGAATTGGGTAATATCAGTCCCACTATCCAGGACAGGAGTGACAGTTTAGCAGTGGCTGGCTGCAAGGCTGGCCATCCCCAAGCCCAACCCACTGCTAGTTCAAACTGGCACTGGATGCACTGCTACGGTCCTGTTGTCACAGGGGGTTTGCAGGATCTCTTCATCCAATCCACATTGCCCAGCCTTGCCCAAGAAAACTTCCTGAGAAACACTACCTTCCTGCAGTGAGAGAAAACTGGAGGCAGGGGTACATCCACTGCTTCTCTCCACATGGCAGGACTTCCTCTGTCATAGAAAATGACTGGAGTGATCTAACATAGTTTGTTCTTGACAAATCCCTATTGGTAGCTCCCACCAGAGTGTCTACGAATAGTTGTGTGATTATTTGTTCCAGCACTTTCCTGGGGTGAAAACCAGGTTGCCTTGTCTAAAACTCACCAGTGCCTCTTTTCCCAGTGTAAAGGTCCTCTACAAGCCCTCAGTGAAAGCTGCTAATGGCTCTGAGGCCACTGCAGGCCCTTTGCTAGCCATCCCAGGCAGCTGGGGAATAACCTCTCACACCACATCAGTGAGAGCAATAAAGCACTGCCAATACTTCCCTGCTTCCCACTAAAGATTACAGGGGATAGCTCAGGGAAATTACCTGCTCTGGTTTAGCCTGATTGAACTGGTGGCTCATTTATCCACACACGAGAGAGGGACCTGCTCCTTCGAGAGGAGGCAGCAATCAGCTGTGCTTCGTGCTCACCTGGGCACACCCATCTCTCCCATGACCAGTTACACAGTTTATGTCAGCATCCCTGTGAATGACCAGGTTCAGTGGAAGGAAAGAGGAAGGAATGCAGGAAAGGCAGGCATGATGCAATTGTAAAGGATGGCCAGTCACAGCCAGCATCAGCAGCATCTCCTTCCCAACTCCCTGCTTGGAGGTGCTCCAGAAATGAGCATGGACTCCCCCCACTAGTCGGACCAGCTTGGGAAGTAGGACTGGGTGGACCAGCTCTTCATAAAGGGGGAATGGGATGTGTATATTTCCACACAACAAATAGAATTCTGATGTCATTTATTCAAAGAACCTTACAGCCAAAATTTCAAATCTTCAGAAGTTGTCTGCCTTGCAAAGTATACATATGCTGAGCACTGCTTCCCAGAAGAGCCAGGAGGGATGTGTTGGTGCCTGACTGGAGGACTGAGTGAGGAAGCTTCACGCAAAACTGCTGGTGTCCCAAGCAGTGCAACATACAGAAATTCAAGCAGAGAGATCCAGACTGCGCTACCCGTGTGGGTGTAGCTCACATCAGCTTACGGCACAGAAGTGAAACTGTGAAGATACCTCAACTGTTTTAATGGGTAAGTCATCTAATATGTACTAAAAACCAATTTCATGGCTGTTCAACAGTCTGGTGGGATTCTGGGGAAGACAGTTTGCAATAACACGTAAAGCAGGCCCTTGTCTGTGGTGTCAGCAGGAAGTTTTTATATTTCATGGGCTTACTATTGTCTAAAAGTATTTTGAAAAGAGTTTACCAGCTAATCAGCAAAGTGACATAATTATGCCAGATGACAAAGCGTTTCGCGTGTATGAGTTTCTCCGCTGGCAGAGCTCAAAACAACGTGTAGCCTCATAACTTTTTAAATTCCAGTCAGATCCCGCATGCTCTCCCCACTGGCCTCCAGCTGACTCATCCTTTTCAGAATATTTCTTTTCATTACTGTGTCTGTAGGCTGCACATCCCGGAGCTGGAGCCAGATCAAGCTGGTACTAGCCAGTGTGGTGAACCAGCATTTCTCCATGGTGGTCTCATCAGCTTCTACTGAATTTCAGCTTTTACTGAAAAGGAAAGGGAAAAAACAATCAAGCTCTCTAGGGATTAGGAGCAAGCTTTGTGCCTGTGGTCCCATGGATGACTGCTCCACGGACACAGTAGGGAAAGAGAAGCAATGCGAAAGTGTGATTGAACCCCAGAGGGGACCTGCAGTAGGTCCCAATGGCAGCATCACCTGTAGGAGCTGCGGGTGTCTCCCTGACCCCACCTGCACACCCAGGGCAGATGGCACGGGGACACTGGAGGGGAGATGACCCACACAAGGCTGCTGCGAGGGTGAAGCAGTCTGGAGCAAACTCCATCCTGGTGTCCCTTCCCTGAGGTCCCACAACCGTGGAACCCCTCGGCACATCGGTGTCCATCTCCTGAGGCTGCGGTCCCTGTGCCTGCCCTGCCCGGCACAGCTGCCACGTGAAGAGTGGCCCTTTCTCTGCGTGAGAACCAAAGGGAAAACGATGCTCATCAGCCAGGAAAGCACCATGTAAGTAGAAATGGAAGATTTCCAGTTCCTAAAGAGCTACCAGTGAGCGTTTCCAAAGTGGCGTTAAAGAGCACTTTGAAGTACAGCCCATGAGTTTAAAAAAATGCATTTGGGGGATAAATCCATATCTTGTTCCAAAAAAAACAAACTAAGCTGCATTTTACTAAATATAGCCATGTAAGGCACAGCAAAATTCATCAAAACTCTCAATCATATCTCCCAAAGAGATGTGTTGTGACAGGAGACCAGCCACACCATGAAAATAAGGGCTCGGTATTCCAGCACTTACACGCACGAGTTACCTCCGTAGTGTAAGCAAAGCCACTGGATCAAACACTTGCAGGATTACACCCCTCACAGCTCCCACCAGGTCACTTGGCAGGATCTTTCCCACCAGAGGGTGGCTCATGCTCCGACCAGGCTCCCAGCACTTCCTCAGTGCTGATGGTGAGTCTCCAGAGCTCAGCTTTTCCGTCATCGGGGATCAAGCAGAAAAGTAACACCAAAAAAAAAAAGCTTTATTGATTCGGTTATACGAAATGATCCCCTTTGCGGCACAGTGTACACTAAGCCTCCAAATCTGACATCTCTTTGAAAGCACTCTTAATATATCCAATTATAGATTTTCAGCAACTTTGTGGAATGTCGGCTTTCCCGGCGACTGACCCCGGAAAACACCATTGAAATCAGGAGGGATTTTGCTATTGAGCTCAGTGGGGGAGGATCAGGTCCTACATAATTTTATTGTCAGCAATGATGACCTCTCTTCACAAATGAAGAATACCCATCCTGAACCATGGCCTTCGGAACGTAAACCATTTATTTTTATAGCTGGATCCTTCCCCAAGTGGGATATTTTGTGCATGGTTAACTTATCCCAGGGCTTTAAATGCTTGCCAAGTGGCTTTAATAGCAGGATGTTGTTTAAAAAGATTGGGAAGGATTGTGGGCAGTAATAGAGATAATTGCCAAGGAGAGATAAATGAATCTTCAATCTCAAACCAACTTGGCTTTATCACTGGGTCAGGAGGGAAGATCCAGAAAAATCCCCTGTCTAAGACTAAATGTGTAATGATAGTTTGGGATTTAGGGAAGTTGGCAGCCGTCGAGATTTTCTGATAAAAACATCTTTGGAGGCTTAATACAGGTTTGCAATTCCATATAAAGGCATGAAATCCCCTTTTCCCTCCAGGGATTCGGCATCATGAAATAAAAAAGCTGGAGGCGAATTTCTGGGAGAGGGGAGGACAGCAAGTGACATCCTGAACTAAGAGTTTGGCAGGTGGCACCAGGGTAGGGAAATGGCATCTGAGGGGGCTGAGCACAGATCCAAGCAGGTCAGGAGTGTTTCGTAGGACACAGGTCACCTGCAAGGGATACAGGTGTCCCCAAGATGCCCCTCAGTGCCTCTCAACCACCCCACAACCACCCCTCAGCTGCCCTTTAGTCCCTGGAACAGCTGGGAGAAGATGATGCCTGCCAGACCCAGAGCTTCCCTCTCTGCTTTGGAAATAGCAGAGAAAGCATATCCAGGACATATTTAAGTGTATTTATTTATTTATTCATTCACCAGGGAGGGAAGGAGGTTGGAAGCCAACCATTTTAATGAGGAATTATCTTACCTTACCGTGCAGAGCAAGGTACTGCATGACACAGCAACTCTTCAGGTCAACCTTTTCAAAAATGAGTTGCCAAATAAAGAGTGTTGAAAAGGAAAAAACAAGGACTGGCTTCAGACAGGTTTCTCCTGCTAGGATTTGGGGGGTTTGAGTGGAGTGCCAGCTTTTCTCCCTCTGTGGCACCCTCCCTTTCCTTGCCTGCTGCCAGACAGTGCCCCAGGCTGCAGGACCCTTGCTGCTCCCTGCGGTCCAGGCTACCCGAGGTGACTTCTGCAAACACTCGCGGGGCTTTTAAAAGAATGGGAAAAAGCATTTTAGAGAGAGATGACTTATTTTTCAGCAAAGGCCTTACCCAACCTGGAAGCAGGGGGGACTTCTGGGATGTAATCAGTCAATGTAGAGCACTCATGGGGCTTTCATGAGAGTGGAAAAGGCCTTTTAGTGAATTATAACTTATTTTTCAGCAAAGACCTTTTCCAGCTCAGGGTAGGGCTTTTCCCAGTTATCCTCTTACCAGTCTACTTTTCTCCTTTCCAAAGCCTATATTCCCAGCTACGGGAAATAACATGGAGGAAATCCAGAAGGATTGTACAAAAAGACTGACAAAATTATTTCTCTCATTATGATCTGAACAGGAAACAGTGACACGATTTTTCCAGAAGCAATATTAAAAAAGGCAAAGCAATGTGACACAAGCAATACAAAATGGGATATTTTTGGATTAAAGAGCCACTGTTTCAAACCACCCAGCTATTTCCCATGTTTGTAATTGCCCCTAAGAGTTGGATCAAAGCTATGGAAGAGGTGGATGGTTTGTTAAGACAAATTTTCCCGTGTAAGTAAGGTCCGGGAGGAGTGTTGTTCTTGTGAAGTTTACAAAAGGAAGAGAAGAGATCAAAAACAAGCTATGAAATAAAACTGGGGCAAAACCACCCCAAACCAGGAAGACCAAAGTCCCCTGCCAGGGAGCGCAGCTGTGTTACCCCGAAGGAGAGCCTTCCTGCTGGTGTGCGAATTGCAGCCCGTTCCCAGCTCAGGGATCTGCATTTCCAGGCTCTCAGTCCTTCTCTGGGGAAGGGGTGCAGCCTCCCCAGTCGGCAGGCCCCCAGCTAAACTCGCCACTGCCTCGGGCTCCTGTTCACAGCCCGCTTGCCTTTAACGTGGACATGCTCGCACTTGGCGGCATTACCCGGAGCTTTGGGTCTGATGATCATATTTATATGGCTGACACCCAGGCCTGCTTGCCTATTCCTGCGGATTCCCGTGAAGGGCTGTCATGGCTTATTACCTGTCTATCTGCCTTCAAGCCTGGGTGACTTTTAATTTTTTGAAGCTTAATGCTGGGAAAACAGAATCGTTTCAGATTGGCTCGGTTCACCTCCTGGATGTAGAGATTTATGGTGTGTAATACTGTAGCACACGCAGCTTAGGAGCTGGTTTCACTGCAAGGCTCTCAAAAATGGGCTTATTTTATCTGCGATAAACCTTTTCAGGAGGGCATCTGCAAGAGGGGAGAAGGGAAAATATCTTTGCCGGATTTTGGAAACTTCCACAGTCTCTGCTCCATGTTGCTTTCCGGGCTGAGGAGCCCTTGTTCATGCCTCAGTCTAATCCAGAGTTGTGTATTGGAGCTCAGTGATAATTGGAAACTCTTCTCACTCCAGCATTTTCAGCTGTTGTAAAAGTCTGCAGCTAATGTCATAACAAGAATTAAACTGTCTCATCATATTACACCCATCTTAGCTGACTTCGCTGGCTATTAAGGTGACAGCACATTGATTTAAAATTTGTGCTAATTGTTTACCCCTTCTTGCAGAGGATTTCTTGGGGGCTTTGTAGCAACCTGCAGGCTTTCTGTAGCTGTGGATTACTTTTGTGTTCAGCATTATATGGACTTAAAAAATATCCTTTGTCTGTATCCCACCACCTAATACCTCAGCCCATGGATTTCTTTGACACATATATTCCCTACATGGGTCACTTTTAAAAATAAGATAGTGGGGAGGGCATGGCTGAACTTGATCTTACAAGACTTTAGGGGGATTTTTTTTCTCCTTCTCTGACATTTATTTATACTTGCTGCTTTCTGTTTTTCTGACTACTAATAGCAGAGGTGGTTTTTTAGATAAGGGTATCATTCTGCCCACCAAACCTTTCTCCTTATGGGTTTAACAGAGAAAGTACTACCCACCAAAACAGACCTTACAGCCCATCATCCTCAGGCTTCCACTTTTGGGCTGAATAAATCAATCCCCATGTAAGCCCATGGTAACAAACTTTTTACCTGGAGCTGGGAATGAAAATTGCTTTGTGCCACATACTGTCTCTCTGGCACAAAATGAGCATCACTTCAACTGGAATTTGGTATGCTCTGTGACTGCAAGACAGGAAAATGGGAGACATTCACTTTCTTTTCCATGATCTAGCTCCTCAAATCTATAATCAGTGTATTTCTCCATAGATATTTGAAAAAAAATCATCCTTTATTTTCTCCAAGACTATGAGGTTTTTTCACCCCCTTCGCTGCAGGCTGAAACGTTTCTCACTTTCTGCTCCGCTTTGTTGTGTTTTCTCTCACTGGACTGGAACAGCAATTGAATGGAAAATGGGAAGATGTAAACCTGCCTTAACAAAAAAGAATTCTTATTTAAGGGAAAAAGGTAAGTAATCAAGTAAATAATAAATATTTATTTCCCATTGACATTACCAACTGGTTTTATGTCACATGTCAGGCACTTTGGAGCAGACCTTGGGCTCATTCTTGGAATGTGACCTTAGCTAATGGACATCTTCCTAAGGAGTCCCACTCTGCCTTCCCGTGGCAAGAAGTGCTATTCTCATAACCAGCCCTTCCCTCACCCCATCTCCCTCTAGGTCTTTTTTTGCTTTTTTGTTAAAAAACCCATGAGCTTGTGCATGAGCTGCAACCAGATTTTACGATTCTCCAGCGGCCGGTACGTTTTGCACAGTTTATAGCTTATTAGCATGACTGTGAGTCACAAAATTATTCCTGGTTATTTGAGTTCCCAGCGTTTATTCCTGGGGAAAACCAAAGCCTCCCAGTTGTCATTAGAGAGCACTTCATTAGCAAACAACATTCAGTATTTATATTTCGGGCAGCAAGTGCCGCTCACTCGGATGGATAAAGCAGGGCTCTCCCAGGCCCCGGCCGGCTGCGGCAGCCCCGCACGGCAGCGCCGGGAGCGCGGCGGGGATGCGCTCCAGCAGCTCCCGCACGGAGCGCGGCGGGGATGCGCTCCAGCAGCTCCCGCACGGAGCGCGGCGGGGATGTGATCCAGCAGCTCCCGCACGGAGCGCGGCGGGGATGTGATCCAGCAGCTCCCGCACGGAGCGCGGCCGCGGGACGGCAGCGGGGCCGACGGGCGCTCTCCCGACACAGCAGCCCCGCTGAGGCTGCATCGAACGTGAACCCTTCCGCCTCTGCTTTGCTTGGTGCGCCCTCACCGCGCCTTAAAAGCCTTTTGTTTCCCCCCTGTTTTGATGAACTTCTTTCCCTTTGATGTTCATCTGGAGTTTAACAGCGATAGAAGGCGCACAATGGTGAGATTGTGGAGGGGGAAAAGGTGCTGGGAGAGCACAATGCGGCGCATTATCCTCTGGCTCCCCTGTGCCGCTCGCTTGGCAGGCGGCAGCGGGACTGAGCCAGGGTGACAGCCTGGGCGTCCCGGGCTCACGCTGGCTCCTGCCGCAGTGACACCGCCCTGGGCTCAGGGCAGAGGATCAGGCACAGCCAGGCCCCAGGAAGGGCTCACTGCTGCCAGCACCCAGCCCATGGCACCCACTGTGACACTGCCGGCTCGGTCCCAGTTTGGGGTGTCGTGCCCGAAGGTCTCCCCCAGCCTCAGGAAGCAATGGCCAGCCTCAGTTTATGGCACCAAGTGAGTAGGATGCATCCCAGCTCCCTCACTGCACATCAACATCTTAGGTCAGCAATTCCCACACCTCCTCAGCCCCTAGCACGGGAAGTTGAAAGTTTGAGGAAACCCCGCGTGAAGCAGCAGGATGCTCCCGGAACCAGGCGGCACTCCAGCACAGTGCCAGCCTCTTCCCAAGCTGCCAGCACCCCTGGCTCTGACAGGCTTTCAAGAGGCAGGTGAAACTTGCTATTGTTTGAGGTCTGGCTCCAGGGTCAGGCTCCTCTGTGGGCACCTCGGTTTTCCTTCAGATACACATTTCCAGTCCATCTGACTGGAAAACGAATTCCCAAAAGTAGGTGATAGAGGAAACTCCTAAATGTGCTACTTTTATTGTCTTTCCACAATTTTATGAAAGGCACTGATGAACCATTTCAGAAGGCAAGATGGGGCAGCAGGGCCAGCAGCCACCGTGGCCGGTTCTGACAGCATCGTGTCCCCAGGCCAGTGCTCGTTTCTCCCTGCCCTTTCCTCCCTGTCCAGACCCTCTGCAGGTTCGAATCAGCAGCCTCATGGCCTAAGTCTCCTTACAAATTATTTGTGTGTATTAATTCCTGGCACCACCCTCATGTTCCCCATCGGTGACACCTCCAAGCAGCCAAGGCTGGTGCCACCTGCCCAGATGTCACCTTGCAGAGGTGCCCTGCAGCACCCAGGAGCTCCCAGGGAGAGGGCAGTGCCCGGACTGCACCCCTGTGCCCGTGGGGACTGGCAGACCAAGGTGACCTGGGGACACCTCCGTGACTCTGGTATTGCTCTGCCCCCGCCCAGCCCCAGCCCTGCCCCTGGGCAGTCGCTGCTCTCAACCACGTCATGGCACACGCCAACCCTGGTCACATCCTGGCACATGCCAGCCCGGGGCACATCCCAGAACGTGCCCACCCTGGTCACACCCTGTCCCTGCGGGGATGGGGTGTGACTTCTGTCCCCTCCCAGGCTGGGCACATCCTCAGAGCCGCCTTGCGCCCCAGACCCCACCTCAGTTACCACAACCCAAAGCCCTGGCAGCAGGCACAGGGTATTTTTGGGATATTTTTGTGCAACATCCACACAGAAAGTAATTTTCTCATAGCATTTGGTAGCCTGAATCAGACACGAGCCCTGAGCACCTTTTCCCGGGATGGCTGGGGTGGCTCCTGCTGTTCAAGAGCAGATCTGCGGCTCAGGATGGGACTTCAAGGACACGTGTCTGTCCTGTCCGAGCCGTCCCACTGTCTGCAGACAGCCCCCTGTGCAAAATAAGGACAGAGTCCTGAGGAACTCATATATAATCTCGTTTCTCCTTAGATGGCCTCTGCCACCAGCAGCTGTCTCTGAGTAGGTGTTTTTAAGAGAAAATTGTATATAGACCTTTTGCAAATATCATTTCTCACCTGAGAAAAGTTTAAGGGTTTTTTAATATTCTTTGAGTTGCTGAGTTTGAGGATAGCTCATTTTCTGTATTATTGCTTAGATTTTTAACCTTATCTTGTGACATCTGCATTCGCTGCTGGTCTGACCTACTTAGTGAAATCAAAGATACTGGAGATTAAGCTGAACGGTCCCTTCAATGCACACATAATTTCAGGGTTCTGACAGAATACAGTTGTTTCTAATAATAATTTCTTGTTATTAAAACAATATTTGTAAATTTGTATTCAAAAAAATCTTATTGGCAAAATAAAATCATTTTGCTTGCCTGAGAAGGCAAAATCTGAGAGCTCAAATAACTGAACTGCACCTGAAATGTGCACAAGGATTTTTAACAACACTGCTTATTAACCAACACTAATATCTGCCAGTGTGTACCATGGTGTGCCAGCCCCTGTAAAATGTAGTTTAACTGCAGTGAAAAAAAATTCTTTTTTTTTAGGAATGCTTTGCACTGCATCCCCACTTCAAACCCAGAAAGCAAACAAGTTGTAGCAGACTTTCTCTTGCAAAATGAATTTGTCAAGCTCTACTGCATTTTGCTGAAGTGTAAGAAACTCAGATAAAAGCGATCCTAAAGTTAAGAAGTTGGTTTCAGGGCAGAGACTGGTGGGGATTTCTGTGCTTACATTGACTCTTCCTAAAGCTGGAGGTGTGGGTAGGTTTTCTTGTTGTCAGAGGAAATCGCTCATGAATCTAAGATCTCAAAGACTGATTCCCTCTCCCATGGCACTGTGCAGCTCATATTTTGATAATATTCTGCAGATACAAGTGAAAATAGGAGATCATTTGCAATTTTGAGACAGCATCTGGACTCTTCCTTTTCTCCATTACACTTTTATATAATATAAAATGTATATATATATATATATACACATATGTCAAGCTTTCACAGCAACTGAAAATCACCAGTGCTTGGCAGCTTGCAGGAGCAAGCAGAGCCTGATCCAGAGCCTCTTCCCATCCCGGGGCAGGGTCACAAAGCCTCTGGAAACCAGGCACAAGTGTTTCAAGCAGGTCCTGGACACTGAACATTTACAAACACCTTCTTGCCTTGATTAAAAAAAAAAATGCTTGGAGTGTAACACTGTGTTTTCCTGTATTTGATGTTTTGGTTTGTGCTTGGGAGAGTACAGGTGTGCTACTTAACACTCCATTTTTCTAGCTTTTAACCCATATTATGAACCCACTGCCAAGGAGCCTTTTGGAATGACTGTGGCCATGGCGTTAATGGCTGGAAAGCAGCTGCTGCCAGACTAATATTTTTCTGTATTTTTACCATTTATGCACAAGCTGGAAGAGGTTTTTTGCTACGTCTGAGCTGCACTGAAGCAGCCTAAATAAACTGCTGTTACTATCCAGCTTCTGCTGCCGTATGGGAACTTGCACGTCCAGTTTCCAGTGACCACCCAGACACAGGCGCAGACCTGCTCTGCCACAACCCCAGCTCTCAATATACTTGAGGATATCTGTGGATATGCTTTGCTGGACAATAAAATAGAATTAAAAATGTGCAAAATGAGTGCATGCAACGTTTTATTCCTGGAGGTAAAATCCACTTAGTAAAACTTCAGTGTTCTACCGCGTGAGAGATTTGTGCTCAGAAATGCATTTCTGCAGTTTTTTCAATGAATTTCCTCAGGTGATTGATTTATAGATGGCTGAATAGTGGTAAAATACAGAGTGCACACAATCAACACAAATTACTAGTATTAAGCAAGTGCCGGACACTCGGAGAATATTTATTACTTTGGAGTATCCCATATCAGTAAAATAAAATTATTTTGTGCAACACAAGACCAAAGTCATTTGCAAAACAGCACATAAACCTAACCATGTCCAATTTATTTCTAACCTCTCTAATGCAAAGGTGGTGTTATTCTGTTGTTGCCATAACCGTGTATTTGTTAGTTTTTCTTAACCAAAAGTCAGTTCCATTCCTGGATGTTGCTTTAAAATTAAGCACAGACCCCTGAGCCTGCAAAGGTCCAGGTGGACCCTTAGCTCTCCGTGCAGCAGGGAAATGCGTGCCCCAGTGAAATCCCTTGCAGAAACACATGAGGAATACCTCTAGGAGTGGGGTCTGTAGAAGGCCCCTCAAGGACCATCACCACACTCCAGCAAACACTGGGAGTGTGTTTGTGTTTGGGACAAATTGCAAAGAAATGACCTGAAAGCCTGGCTGGGCCATCCTTGAGCTGTCGGAGGCAGCTGTGGGTTTGGTGCCACACTCTCAGGTTGGGGTGGGTGGGTGGCACCTTGCGCCCAAAACAAGCTGAGCTGGATCAGTGGGACCCCTGAGGAAGCTCCATTTTGGAGGGCTGTATGTGACTCAGAGCCCACAGGTGGCTCTGCATTTGTTCCCCTTGTGTCCCCCTCAAGGATTCGGGGCTCTGGAAAGTTTCCTGTCTTACAGAGAGCTGTCTTTGCGTTGTAGGGAAGGACAAATGGCACAAACTGGAGCTGGCTTCTGTAGCTGCTCCCTCCTGCTAAACAGCATATTTCTGTCTGTGTTTGACTGCGTTTTTCTACCCCATCTCCTTCTGCTCTACATGATCTGTCAATATTGGGTTTCTTCTCATTACACTTTACTCTCTCTTAACGTCTATTCTTGCTCACTGATGGTTCCTCCCTTTACCACGGCTTTTTCCAGTGGTTTGGTTTGACTCAAACTGAAACGGCCAGAGTGGTATTTAAAAGTAGTGAATTTGGTTCTATCTATTTACTATAGAGCACATTATTTGTATCAGGTTCATTCTCTGGGTATTTTTAAGGAGAATGTAATATTTCCTTAATTTTAGACCCCTTTTTTTTTCTTGCTTCAGGCATAGGCTCCAAGAGATGTGCATGCAACACAGATGCTTAATTTACTCCTCCAAATATGCAAAGAACACGGCTATGTGTAATAAACATCCCTAAGAGCATGGCTGAAGACCAGGAAAAAAAAAAATCAATAAAGCTGCTGTAAATTCCTGATTATCTAAGAATTTCAACACCTACTGATGTGTCTGGTCTTCCATTGCACCCTCATGAATTTAAGAGCCTGGGACACACTTATTTATGGATGCAAGCTGTGCGTGTGTGCACAAAAAGTGCAGCAGATTCTGAAACAACCATCTGAGGATGTTATGGCTGTTAGTCAAAATCAGACAGTAAAAGGGAGATTTTTGTTTGAATAGGGGGATTCAGAATGTGACTCATAGAGAAGTCACGCGGGATACAGGGAATTCATGAAAAAAACCTTAGAAAAACACACTATTGTCTGGAAAACCTGGACATGCAAGTGCAGAATCTGCAATATCTGAGTCATATCTCTTCCCTGTTAGATGCAGATTGTGGGTCGAGTAAGTGACATCTGCAGAAAAGCAGCGAGCAGCAGACAGGAAAGGGAAGGGCAGTGGGTAAACTTCCACCAGCCTCGGAGAGACTAAGCTTTTTCCTGCACATCTTTAGTCTCTGATTCCCACATCTAGGTGTAAATCCAGCTTTGGGCTGATGCACATTTCTACCAAACATGGTTAGTGTTAATCACATATTATTAAATCAATACAGATCTCTGTTTGATGTGTGTGGCACTTGCTCGCTGCTCTGCATCCTCTAACTCTCTGTAATTAACAATATCTGATCTAAAAGAAATTTATACCCAGGCCACAACCCCTTTACTCCCCAAATCCCCATTATTACTGGTAAAGTCCTACAGCTCATAAAACATAACAGAAAATATTAGAGTTTTGATTTTTTTTAATGTCTTAACAGTCCCACTAATCTGACTATTCAGGAGATTTTTCACATCGCAATATTTAGTATTAACTGGCTACGTGTACCTGGAGATTTGGGTGGTGAAACAGCAGCACCAAATACTTGAAATGTACATTTCTGGGGAAGACCACCTCCCTGTCTACACACACACACACACTCTCTCTCACATATATGTACGTGTGTCTGCACCCCAGTGCTTGAATCAGCAGTGTATTGTTGCTATTGCAAAAATGTGTAGTTCAGCAATATCATCATCAAATGTATGCTCAGACGTGTGGCAGGAGGCAGCAGCAATTCACAGCCCATCAAATGCCTTGGCTTTGGCTTCCTTAAGAAGCATTTCTCACACCAGAAAATGCAATTACTGCTCCACTGTGCCTTCCCACATGGAGATCCGAAATGCTTCAGTAAATGAAGCGACCTATCAATACTTTATCTACTGCAGATGAGACCTCTACAGATAAGGATCAGTGTAATCCAGCCATTGATTTTAGGATTCTCAATCCTCCAAGGACTGTGACAGATCTATACACTGTCCCTGAGTGACAGGGTTTGCTTTTGGATTTCTGATTTCATTGGGGAAACTGTGTAAGAGTGAATGCAAGCAGAGAGAGCTCTGCCGCCGCCCAGCTGGGCAGGCTCAGGTCCATGTGTGGGTCCTTCCAAACCCAGCTCTGGTGCACACCACTAATTAACAGCCAGACAATTGCAGACGCACCAACATTTTAAATTTTTTATTTCTAAGAGAAGAAAAGGGGAATGGTTTCAATGTTTTGTCAGCTTTTGTGCTTTGCTCCAAATTTTGGAATCCACTTGTATTGTACAAGCTTTGCTACTGTTGCTGGTGGGGTTTGGTGACCTGGGGATGTGAAGGAGGCATTTGGCTCTCAGTGCCAATCAGTAAATCTTATTTGTAAGAATGGACATACAGAAAAACTCCTGTCCTGATGTATCTTTATCTGGAATTTACATGTGTGTCTTATCCCTTTGACATGCTTGCCCCAAAGCAGGTTATAAACAGATAAATGTGTCCTTGTAACAAAAAGACAGATTCTATTTCTGAGAGACCCAGGAATTTGAGGGGCCATATCTGTAGGTGTGTGAATGCACACACTCAGGGTCCTTCAAATGTACACACTCAAACAGTGTTTTATATAACTCAACCTCTATGCACTGCAAATGTTTACAACCAAAGGTTTGCAACTCGCTGGCTAAGAACAACTGAGTTATTTGCTAAAGAAAACAGGGAGAAATTCCTAGTAATAACTCCAGCTTCTCAGTTTTAAATTAATCAGGGAAAAAAAAATTAGGAGTATGAAGAAATGTTCAGATTTCAGGTAGTCTGTGAGATTCAATGCACACACAGACGAGGGAGGTATTTGGGTATTACATGGAAAAGCCATGTAATAGGCATGACCTGGTATTACTGGGAATTCCCAGAAAAACCCTGAATATTGTCATCAGGGGCTATTTCCGTCATTCCAAATGACACAGCACCTTCCTAAGCTTTCCCCACTTATTGTAAGATGAATATATCAGTACACAGTCTTCTTTTACCCAGATTTTCATCTGTTCCCAAACCTAACTGGAAATAACCTGCTGGTAGAGGTGCAGAACGAGCAGTTTTCCAGTCCCCAAGTAAAGCCTGTGGTGTCTGACCCATCATGGATGCCTTTGTTACCAGTGAGCAAGTTACACCCTGAATACAAAGAGTTACACAAATATCTAACAGGGACTGAACTACAAAATATTAACACCTTAAAAACATGACACCGCCATGCCCAGGAAAGTAATTGTCAGTGCTTTTTGGGAGTGTTAAATTTGCTTCTGTTCTTCTTGGAGTGAGTATTTCCTCACCCTTTGTTTGTTATGACAATATGTAATCGACACAATCTGTCTCTAAAACTGGAGAAAAAAATACAGTATTCCATCTAGACACATTTTAAAAACATGGGCTTCACGAAGTGCACGGCAGCCTTACAGGAGCATTTTCTGGTCACTTAGACTGACCTGCAGGGCTGGGCTTGGCTGCTGAGAATCACACGGACATTCCCAACTCATGACCCTCCGCAGACGTCAGCTCAGAGAAACTCCGAGGAATAAGCTCTCCTGCACCAAAAGCGTTACTGCATCTACCCTACATCTCCGAAACTGCAAGTTTATGCTCCGTCATTACTGCATGAGCTACGATTCACACGTGAATAGTGACCGCGCTGCGAGAGGCGCTGATAAAGACACAGGCTCCTCCACACACTTCAGCTGCTCTCTGCTTTCCGTCCCTACCCAATGCACCAGGAAGAAACTCAGAAACATGTAATTAGTTCAGAAGACTGTACATTCTCGACACTAAATAGATGTAAGAACTCTCATTTTTCAAGACACAGTTCTATTTTAGACCGTAACAGGGAAAAAATGCGCTTAGTATAGATCACCAAGAATAGAAACAAAACCTGTGGTATTCAGTTATTGACATAAACATCATCATGCACTGTATGAGCTGTGATTTCAGCCTAGTGACCATATCACGTGGACCTGGGAATTTGTCCATCCCATCAGTGAGTGTTGGATCAGACCTGTGAAAGCCAGAGCTGTATATATGGCTTTAGCTTTATATCTGGCAAGCCTTGCAGCTCAGAGAAAAGCACGCCTCACTTGCTTACTTGCTGTGTAAACAAGGGCAGACCACGTCACCAAAAAGGCTCTGAGATTTACCCAGCAGATCAGTGAAACATCTGTAGTCTTTCACATATTTCACAAAGAAACATTTGTTTGGTAACATGTTGCATCCTTTCTGAATGGCGACACATGGGGCCGTGGGCAGAGCAATTAAATCACAAAGAAATTATTACAAAAACCTAGATTCTATTTTCGCACTATCTATATAGTATATAAATATATTCTGGATATGGATTTGTTTAAATGTATTTTTAAATGTGTATAATATAAATAAAGATATAAATATGTGNCCGAAACTGCAAGTTTATGCTCCGTCATTACTGCATGAGCTACGATTCACACGTGAATAGTGACCGCGCTGCGAGAGGCGCTGATAAAGACACAGGCTCCTCCACACACTTCAGCTGCTCTCTGCTTTCCGTCCCTACCCAATGCACCAGGAAGAAACTCAGAAACATGTAATTAGTTCAGAAGACTGTACATTCTCGACACTAAATAGATGTAAGAACTCTCATTTTTCAAGACACAGTTCTATTTTAGACCGTAACAGGGAAAAAATGCGCTTAGTATAGATCACCAAGAATAGAAACAAAACCTGTGGTATTCAGTTATTGACATAAACATCATCATGCACTGTATGAGCTGTGATTTCAGCCTAGTGACCATATCACGTGGACCTGGGAATTTGTCCATCCCATCAGTGAGTGTTGGATCAGACCTGTGAAAGCCAGAGCTGTATATATGGCTTTAGCTTTATATCTGGCAAGCCTTGCAGCTCAGAGAAAAGCACGCCTCACTTGCTTACTTGCTGTGTAAACAAGGGCAGACCACGTCACCAAAAAGGCTCTGAGATTTACCCAGCAGATCAGTGAAACATCTGTAGTCTTTCACATATTTCACAAAGAAACATTTGTTTGGTAACATGTTGCATCCTTTCTGAATGGCGACACATGGGGCCGTGGGCAGAGCAATTAAATCACAAAGAAATTATTACAAAAACCTAGATTCTATTTTTGCACTGTCTATATAGTATATAAATATATTCTGGATATGGATTTGTTTAAATGTATTTTTAAATGTGTATAATATAAATAAAGATATAAATATGTGATATTAATATATTTAAATAAATTTATATTCTACATGGCATCTGATCTAAAAGCACTATTGCAATATGGGGCAGAAGGGTTTTTTTGCTGATATGCAAACATGTTCAAAAAGTTCTATATAAGTAATCAGTATAAGCTTTTCAGGAGTATCTGAAACCTTACATTGACCAATTGCCTTATATACACAGGCTTTCCTGGATAACGTATGTAATTTTTAAACCTGAAATTATTCTGCTTTTCAGATAATGGAATTTTGTCATGGGGTTACTTCCAGAAAGTAGGAAATGATGGCAAAACACGGGGCTAAAATGTGAACAAATAGAAGAGCATTACATTTGTTCATTTTGAAACGAAACGAGAGTGTAGGAACTGTGATGTGTTATACACTGGCTCGTGTGACCGTCCCTACTGACACCGGGCAATCATAAATCACAGCATTGCTGGGAGCCCTGAGTCAGCTGATTCAGAGGCATTCCGAGAGGTCTGTCCAAACAACTACCTTCCTGACACAAGGGCCACAAGAAGCCAAGGGAATCTGCTCCCGTTCCTCCACCGCACGCACGAGGAAATCCAGAAATTGGTAATGAAACGGGTTAGACATTCATGGGGCTGGCATGCCTCAGAAGGAAAAAAATGTGACACTGTTGAGAGAGGGTGTGTGAAAGTGTGAAGGCACAGCTGAGGTCGGGTGCAAGGGATGTGTGTGTGCATTCACCTGTCCTTGGGCTGTGCTGCGGCATCTCCGGGGGCTGCAAGCAGCTGGGCCAGGTCCTCTCATGCCCAGCCAAGCAGAGGCACACTGGAAATCAAGGACGAGGCAGGGCGGGAAGAGCATCCCTGCTTGTGTCTGTGTGTGAGAGGGGAGGCAGAGATGTGATACAACCCCTCGTGTGTTCGGTCTGACCACTGGGGTTGCCGGCCACTGCTCCCGCCGCCACTGAGGTCTCGGGGGTGCAGAGCAAGCAGTGGCAGGGGTAACTCCGAGCAGCCTCACCCCCAAGGCCTCCCGTGTCCAGTCTCACCTTCAAGAGACACGGAAGGCATCACAGACTGTGTTGTGGCTTGAAGGGGAGACACCCCCCACATCCAGGTGCTGGCTGGATTTTTGTTGTGCTTTTTCCACAGAGGTGGAGCTGGGAGGGGGGAAGACAGAACGTCCCAACTTAATTTCTTTTTAATGGTCTGGTGGAGTGTCTGACATGTGAATCCTCACTCTCCCCGCTCCCCAGCTTGCCTTCAATGGCTGCTTTTAACAAACAGCCTCCCCCAGACAGGGAAATTCTGTTACCTTGCCCAAACCTGCTCAAATACTTTGAGCTCCCAGTTATACACTTAGCACAAGATTTTGGCAAAATGCAGGAGAGGCACATTCTTTGAACTGGAGACAGACTTAAAAGCAGCCCCTTGATCATCAGTGATGTCTTTATCCACTGAACCAGAACTGGGTTTTGTAAAACCTTCCACCCGTAGTCTCTTGATCTTCTCCTGACATGCCAGCCAGCTCCTACAAACCAGGTCATTTTAAGAGTTCCTACGCCTGTATTCCTGCAGCCTCACAAGATGCATTTTAAGTAGCATATCCAGAGCCATCAGTGACCACAGATTAGCGGGGCGACATTCCCCCTGGAAATCTTTGAGCCTGCACTGCCTTCCCTCATTACAGAGGCTATCGGGTCTGCGTTGCTTTGCATCCGTAACCGAGGGGGCTTTGCATAAACTCCACTTGTGGTCTGGGAGCTTGGCCCTGAGCAGATCCTGGGCAGAATGGGATGCTCATTCCCAGCGCCTGTCGGGGAAGGGGAGCCCTGCCGCAGTGTCCCGACTTCCCCAGGCCAGGCCTGGCTGCCAGGGCAGGGTGGGCTCCAGCCCTGAGCACAGGGGCTGAGCTTCTTGTGAATTCTGCTCAGTGCTCAAGTCCTGACTGGGAATTAAAAGCCCGTCCCCTCTTAGTCTTTAGGGGTAAATTTCAGAGGCTCCAACGCTTGATAATTAACAAGTTCTGTCGTTCCCCTTGCTGTTGTACTAGCTGTGGTATTTTTAAAGCTTTTTATTAAAAATTAATTTCTTTATTTTGCTGGAGACCCATCACTCAGTCACGTGGCTCCCTGTCATGTTTCTATCCTTCCTACTCATATTCGAGTTATGCCATCAAGCTAATATATTGTGACTGCTCTTCTCTCTTGTGACAAAGCCTTGCAGCTGCCTCCAAATCAATAGATGTCAAAGAAATATGAAAACAATCATGACAGAGAACTTAAATCCTGGCTAGAGTCTGCATAATAAAAAATGTGCTTCTGTTCTCAAGGCAGCGGATTAATTTATCCTAAAGTTTAGTCAAATTTTATTCCGGTACCTTTTTCCCAGCAGATAGAGCTACATCTGTTGGGTTTGTAATGTAATTTGTAATTACTGCCCTTCATGTGGTCCAATGCCTTGAACCATCTTTAATTAAAAGCATAATTAAGGGAAGATCTAAAGGAAGACAATTACCAGATGGTCTTTTTTTTAGAAACAGTTAGTTGCATTGAGGATGTATCTTGGTCCATTTCTGACTTGGATTAAAAGGCAGGCTGCCTCCTGCACAATCTGCGAGGTGAGAGGTTGCAAAGGGGCTCAGGCATCCTGGGCAGCAGCGCTGCCAACAACTGCCAGAGAGGCTGGGGACAGCCAGGGGGACATTGGGGGACCGTGGGGCAGAGGGTGGCCCTGGCTCCATTGCATTTCCCTGGGTGGGTGAGCCCTGGTATCCTCCTTCAGCCCAAAGCTCTGGCAAAAAACACCTCAATCAAACCCAGCATCTCTAGGGACACCCTACAGCTTCTGGGAAATATTTTTCTAGTGAAAATAGCAAGAAATCGCAATAACAGTAACAATCGTGATATCAAAATGGTAGTAACAGCAGTAATAATAATAATAGTAATAGTAATAGTAATAGTAATAGTAATAGTAATAGTAATAATTTTTAAAACCCACAGGGACTGAGTCCCAGAACAGTCTCCAAAAATGAATTATCACTGCTGCCCCGGGTGAGACAGACCCTGATGGGGGGTGCAGTGCCTGCCCAGCCCTTGATCATCACCGGAGGTGGTTGTGGGAGGGGGTAGTTAGCCAAAGCCTCCTCTCGGGCTGCAGCACCCACCCCGGCCTGGCTGGACTTAGTTTGAGGATCCCTTCCCAGCCCCTTGGGATATTTCCTTCCAGAAGATTCCCTGCACCCACATCTGGAAGTTCCAGAGACCATTACTAAAGGAGAAAGGGCAGGAGGAGATGGGAAATAACCTCGAAAATATGAATAATGCAACAAAGTGCAGAATTATGTGTGAGAATAAAATTTCTAGGAGAAGCTAGGCATAAAAAAGGGGGGGGGAGAAAAAAAGAAAAAGGGAAACCTCGAGCAGTAGTGTAATGTAAATTAAATTTTTGCTGTATTATTAAGATTTCATTATTTGACTGTTCCTACTCAAAGTAAGGCAGCAATGAATTGTAATCATTTCAATTATCTTCAAGATAGTTTCTTTAGGACACAAGTTGTCAAAGATAAAAAAGTACATTCTTGCTGCTCCATGGGTCCATTTTCCAGACGGTTTGTCGTTCTTGCTGCATGATTTAGCCGGGGCTTTTTTGCATACGGCGGCTCTCCCGCACGCCCTCCGCGGGGGCGCGGACCCGCTCCTTCCCTGAGCGGAGCGGCTGCGCAGGGCTCCGCGCCCGCGGAGCCGGCGGGGCTGACCCTGCCCCAGCGCCCGCTTCGCCGCCATCCTCCTGAATTAACTTCACACGGGAGGTTTTGGTTGGTTGGCTTTACCACTTTTTCCCTCTTATTTTCGCGGCTTTCCCCGTCTCGCTCCCCGCCCCGTGGAATATTTCCTGACCCACTACTCTGAATAAAGCAATAAATGCAGGGCGGGAGGCCCCGCACCTCGCCTGGCCGCGGGGCACCCGAGGCAGGATCCGTCCCCATCCCCATCCCCGCAGCCCTACAAATACTGTTTTCTCCCTGCTGATATGCGTTGATTTGCAAGTGAGAGCTGCTCTCCGCCGGGAAGGCGCTTAGGTCTCTTTAAGCGCAAACCAAATAACATTTAAATGCCTTTTTACTGCCGGGGCATTATTTATTTAAGTGGCCGTCGGAAATCACAGCAACGCAGTTCCCGTTCCTCCCGGAATATTGTCCTTGCCTGTTTATTAGAGCGACTGGTTTAAAAGAGGCTCTTTTGGAATAAAAGGGCGCGTTTCCCCCCATTATTCCTATCTAGGGAGTCCCAGGCCTTTAGTACATTAAAAAAGCTTCAAAAGGACAATTCGCCATCCACAGATATTATATTTGTGAAATGTCCTTTTGTCGAAGCTTTTAACACCTTCTTATAACGAATCATTTGTTCTTTTCTCTTTAATTTTGATAGACAATTAGCCATCAAATATACACCAGTTGACTGTAACCGAGCATTAAACTAGCCTTTATTTAACGCTAATTTAGCATAGCTGCTTTGTTTAACTTTGCCATACAAGAACCAGGTTTTGTAGCAAAAAATAGGTGTAATTTTATGTGGGGCTTCATTTCTTTTGGCCCTCTACACAGCAAGCCCTCTCCTCTTTGTAACCCATTCTGCTGGGCAGAAACACCATTTCGGAGTGCCTAGCACCTGGAGTCTGGGAAAAAATTAGCATTGATATAGATTTAGTTGAAATGTAATCTCTTAAATCTGTCCAAGATTCGGGGAGATAATTACACTTTCACTGAATTGACAGAGGTCAGCGTCTCTGTGGACCTGAGGAGTTGATTTACTAACAATAGTGTTACATAAAAAATGGTGTTTGAGATTATAATGTTAATAGATGCAGTCACTGGGGAAAGCAGGCAGGCTACAACTAATTCGATGGAACTTGGGTTTTGCGTTACAAGGATTCAAATCACTTGCAACATTTAATTTAGAGGAATGAGTTTGGCAGTAATTACAGCAAATGGAAAGGTCGCCTTGGAATATCAGTTATTTTTTCCCAAGTTAGGACTCGGGGTTTTGGGGGGAAAGTCTTTTTTCTCTGTCCCCAGCTGCGGCCGGGAAAGCCGCGGTGCTGCATTCCCTGCACTTCTACTGTCGGTCACCTCGAACCCAGCATAAACTCGCTCAGACTAAAGAAACGGGGGTGGGAAATACTTGTGTAAGGGTTGGAGTCGCCCTTCGAGTGGGACTCGATAGTTTTCAGAGGGAGCTGGGATTTCCGCTCCCGGCGGGTGTTCGCTGGCCCGGGCCAGGTCAGCATCTCCTCGGACAAAGCGCACCATGACATGGGGGAAAATGCTCCGCAGTTTCATTTGAATTTTGGGGGGGTCACGACAGGAGCGGGAGGTTTGGGTCCGTGCTCAGGTGAGGCCGCTCCCGTCTCCCTGGTTTTTCTGCTCAGTAATGACCTGGCGGGGACCAGATGGCCCAAATCCGAACGCTGCCCCACCAACCCCAAAAGGTCACGCTGCCTCTTTGGGCACGCTAGAAAACCCAGCCCAAACTCAAGTCCTTGTGCCACGATGTGCCCCGTGTGTCGTGCCTCTTCACCCACTCTCGTCACCCGAGGGACGTTTCCCACTTGGGCAAGACCTCAGCTTTTTTCCCGCTGGGACCCGCGGCCCTGCTGGGGAGAGGCCGGTCACGAGTGGCCACGGGAAGCCGAGGGACGGGGCGGCCCTCGGGGGAGCGGCGCTGGTGCCGGGTGTGGGTCCCGGCCCCTGTCCCTCGGGGGGGTCCCGCGGGGGCCGTCTCCTCCTCGTTCCCAGGGGGATCCCTGCAGACCCTTCGGCTGGGGGAGGCGGGGAGCGCTGCCCGGCCCGGCCGGCAGTCGGGAGCCCGGCGCTGGGCGCGCTGCGCGGGTGCGGCCGGNGGGCAGGGGCGGCGGGGCGGCTCCCGGGGCCGCTGCTCCGCTCAGCGCCGGCAGCCGGGGCAGCGCCGGCTCCGCAGCCTCCGCCGCCCTCCGTCCCTGCCTGTTTATGTTTTAAGTCCACCCGATCTTATATGTAACAGCAATATATATGTTAATTGAAAACTTCTGAATTTAAAAAGGTTGTGACAAGTTATAATTTGTCTTGTCAATGTCTGGAATCCTTGTTTAGCTCTTTAGTTGTGTCTGCTGTTCGTGCCTGTCAGATAACAGCTTGCCTAACACGCTGCCTTCTTCTCTTATGGCACGGAAATGACAAATGTGCTGTTTTATCCATACAATTTATTTCATTATTGTTGCCAGCACGAAGCATCACAATCAATCATAAGGAAGTCCAGTTGGCAGGTGTCAATCTTGGTATGTTTTTGTACGTCTCAGTCTATATTTAATCCAATTACAAGGGTCATGGAGTAAGTGCAAATCCCCTTGTTACAACTCACATCTTATTCAAGATTTAAAGTAAAAAGTCAACTTGATCACATGGGCGCTTTGGGGGTCCTCCGATACCTTTTGATATGTCGTCCCCCCCTCCCAAATTATGCAGAGGTAGCGTTTTATCAAAGAGTTATCGCGGGTCGGTTGGGGTTTGGGGATTCTTTTTTTCCCTGAGTGTTTGTGTACAAATGAAGTATCTTGTTATTTTGCTAAAGAAGAGGGAGGTTTTAATGATGGGAGATCTTTCCGCTCATTGCCCTTTCAAATACAATTGTAGATCGAACTCAGCCTTGTCACGTTGAGGAAAAGTGAATTTCTAACATCCAGGACGTGCCTGTCGACTTTCAGCGAATTGCATCCAATCACCCCCAGGGAATTCAGCTAATGTCTCAGTCTAAACCGGGATGAGGGGAGAAAAACAAATCAAACATTGTCCGGAGTCACGCTTATTATGAAAATGTTTTAAAGGATAGAGAAGGGAAATAATTCAAGACAGCCCAGAATAAAGTTTTCGACAAATTAATAGCATTAGGAGTCTTCGGGGGGAAAAAGGAAGAGAGAGAGAGAGAGAGAGAGAGGAGAGAAAGCCCAGCTACAAAGTTAAGGTATAAAGAAATGATTTATAGCTATACGTTTCCCTTTTTTAAGCAAGAAGCATTTTTTTAATCTTGATTTTTTTTTTTTTTCGGATGAGAAACAAGGTTACGCCATTGAAAATAATAGACTTATTATACAGTCGGCTACAGTGGGATTCTTCACGAGGGGAAATGTTATCTTTCTGCTAAATTTCTGTCTTTAGGACGCTTCAGTTCACAGAAGTTTCTCGCAGCATCTTAAATTAGAGCCCCCAAACACACACTCCCGCACACTAATCCCGCTTGTTACAACAAGTTTCCAGCTCGCCAGGGTTCACAGACCGGGGTTCCCGTGTCAGCCGGCTCAGCCCGCTCTGGGCAAGTGCTCCGGAGAAGGGTAGGTGCAATCGTTTACCAGGTCGCAGGAGAGCCTTGCAGGCTGCCAGCCATACAGCAGCCGGAAAGCTCTCCCAACTTTACATGGCAGCACACAAAAAGCCATTTCAATAATAACTCAGGTATTTTTTATTCGAAGAGATGGAGCTATTCAGTTTCTATCAAACTAGGAGAGGGCTGAGCCGACAGGACGAGAGGATTTAAAAAAAAAAAAAAAACCAACCAACAATACAAAACAGGAGCAAAATTACATTTCTGCACCAAGGTTTAAATGCAGTCCTGGGGGCAAAAGAGAAATGTTAGACAAGCAAAGAAACGTGTGGGGGAAATAAAAAGAAAGTATTTAAAAACACATACCTTGGACAAGGGCAAAATATCCCAGCTACAGTGCTAGTCAAGTGCCTCTTTCCTTGAAAGCCAAAACCACGTCTCTATCGCAATATTTTTCCTGTTCTAGGGCTTTTCCTTTGGTTTTTACCGTTTATTGTAGCTAGTCTTGGACCCTGCAGTCTGTGCAATGCCACAGTAAACAAATTGTTCTGATGTGCTTATTATTATTGCTCAAGTTCTGCTTGGATAGAGAATTAAAGCTCATTATTACAGTGTGTGTTGAGAATTGCTCAATCTATGTGAACACGGGGGTTTGGGGCATCCTCGGGAAAGAAAAAAAAAAGAAGAAGAAGAAAAGAAAAAAAGAAAAAGCTCACAACTTCGGAACGTAGTGTAAATCAAATATGTATAATGCTTATAAATTTGTAACACATTGCCATGCCCCTGCTCCTGTCCCCTGCCCGGCACGGCGACGCCCGCACCGACCCCGCTTCTCTCCGCGCCCGCGGGGCTCGGCTCCGCGCTGCACCGCGGAGCCGCCACCCTCCTCCGCGGCTCAGTAAAGGTCGCGGACCCGACCGCGACAGGAGCAAAAATTAGCGGGGACACACACAGATGGGGGGGGGACACACTTTGTGGCCCCGTTTCCCCGGCACCGCTCCCTGCCCGAGCCTCCCCGGCGCGGCGGGGCGCGGGGACTCCGCACGGCTGCGCGGCGGGGGCGGGGGGCGGCCGCTGCTCCCGGACACCGCCGCCCGGTCCGGGGTGACACCGGCTCTGTCCGGGGCGCCCCCGCCGCGGAGCGTCCCGAGGTAGCGCCCGGCAGGGAGAGGAGGCCACCCCCGGGGTCCCGCCTGCCTCCGAGCTCAGCCTTTGCAGGGTTTTTCCCCCTATCCTTTATTATTATAATTTTAATT
>VYXC01012518.1:1217361-1250051 GCA_013397175.1 Platysteira castanea | reverse complement strand
GGCTTTGTGTGCCCTGAAAGGCGGCTCCCCCCGCCCCCCCGCTATTCACCCGCCGCCGGCCGCCTCAATGGGGCTGCGGCCGCCCATATGGTGACCACGGCCGCTGAATCCCTGTGTTTAAATGGAGGAGAAAGTTCGGGTTTTAAAACATTTCAAAGTGGTTGAAAGGGTCCCACCAGATCCTGTCACAATTCCCCCCGAGCTTTGAAGACCGGGGCCATTGTTCGCCGATTATAAATGATATTACTTTAAAGTTGATTTCCCACAATATTTAAAGGATGTCGCGGGAGTGTCGCTATTTATTTTTGGCGTAACTTNAAAGCCCCATTGAGATAGCTCCTTTTAGGGGAGTTAAAAAAAAAACCAAAAAAACAAAACCCAAAGGGGGAAAAAAAAAAAAAAAAGAAGGAGTATGTGTCTAAAAAGAAGATATCTTAATTGTCCAGGCTGGGGTTGGAAATGACCATAAGCGAGTTTAGGGGAAACTTTTAGTTGGCTGAAAGATTTTGGGGAGATGCGGAGCACTCCGAGAGGGGGTGGCAAAAAAGTATGGCCTCAAAAGTTTGGAGCTAAAGGGTGNAAACATTTCAAAGTGGTTGAAAGGGTCCCACCAGATCCTGTCACAATTCCCCCCGAGCTTTGAAGACCGGGGCCATTGTTCGCCGATTATAAATGATATTACTTTAAAGTTGATTTCCCACAATATTTAAAGGATGTCGCGGGAGTGTCGCTATTTATTTTTGGCGTAACTTTTCAAGGGAATTAGCATAAGTAGCCCATGCGTCCCTCACCCCGGCTCCCTCTTTATGCGACATCAAAACGCCTCGAAAAATATGCTTTGAAAGGAGAGGGAGAGCTCATTTAGGACAACGACTTCTCTGCCTCGCCAGCAGCCTCCGTCCCTCCGGCCCCGACGGCCGGGGGTGCCCGCGGAGCCCCCCAACACCAGCCGGCCCCGGGCCGCAGCCGCCTCCGCCCGAGCGCCGAGCACAATGAAACTTTCCCCTGTTTAATGACAGAAATTACATTAAAAGTGGTGGAAATGCCCTAATTAAAAATGTACCACTTAAATGATATGCCAAACGTTCAGCTGCAGAACAGCGTATTTAGCTAGTTAGCGAACTCGCTACTATTTCTTTTAAAATTACATGTTAAAATTTTAAAAGAAATCTTACTTTTCTCTGGTGCAACACATTACAAAGAATGGACAGTCCTTTTATCTAAATATAAAATTCCATTTTCAGCAATTATAGCCTGTTCTTGGTGATGATATAATTACAGCTGTGCTCAGTAATAGGTGTCAAGGCAATGCACACTCATACAATAGTTGAATAAAACTGCAGAACAATGCAGGCACTTCTAAATTCACAACCTTTAAAATGAAATTGACTGTGCAGAATTCAAATAAAAACTGGATAAATATTTTTTTAAAAAGATTACAAGCTTGGTTTGGTTTCTTAATAGCATTTTCTGCAAACCTATCAACATCTAATTGATTAGATAGGAATTACTGATTATAGATAATCTGAAATACTGAACATCACTATTTTAAATATAGCAATAGGTAAATAAATGCAGCAGACAGAGGAGACTGCCATGGCACTCCAGCAGGGATTCGTGGAAAGAATCACTTTCAGGGGAAAGTATTTTTATGCAGGTTTTATTCCAGAGGGAAAACAAAATGAAATTAAGACCAGGTGATCATAATTTCTCATCTCCGATGTTTACGATAAGGCTGGAAGCTGAAATGTTTCTGTGTTACCCATGTCATTAGCGCTGTGCTGCTTCGATACCCGAGACATTTTAAAGGGAGGGTGTCAGCAAACATGGCTGAACTTGTTTCCAATTGCCTTATTTCTCTGATAGGGATCTTAAAACAAGGGTACCTGCATTTCACTTTCTGACTCTCGGTTCCACAGATGGCTGTCCGCAACAGGAGGGAGGAGGGGAAAACACTAACTCCATCAGCTCTAATGGAGAAGATTCAGATGAGGCCCAAATGAGACTCCAGCTGAAAAGGAAGCTGCAGAGAAATAGGACATCCTTTACCCAAGAGCAAATCGAAGCCCTTGAGAAAGGTGAGTGACATTTTCCTATGGCTGAAGCAGAAGAAGAAAGCAAAATGTGCCCCGACTATATTAACAGCTGAATGTAAGCACGGCATTCCTGTGCCTTATATATATGTATATATTTAAACTCTGTGGCTCCCTCCATGCTCTTTTATTCACGGAGCTCCAAATATTCATTGGTGGCCGTGGTATGTCCTGAAAAGCTGTTAAAATGGTTTTCAAAGGCAGAGTACTCAGGGCACAGATCATATCAAAACACCGATGCGGCACCCCGGGCTTCTCTCTGGGGGATAACTCTCCTCCTGTCCGCTGGGCTGCATCCCTGGCTGGGCTGCATTGCGGGGAGGCGAGGGCAGGCAGGGGACTGGCAGAGTCCTCCATGCCTGCCCCCACACACGCTTCTCATCCCCAGTGCTGCCGCTGCCCGGGGCTGGGAGCAGGTGCCCTTTTTCCTGACCGGCCCGGGCGCACCTCGCCTCTGACCTGCTGCAGAGCTTTGTTCTTATTTTGCGCTGTTATTTAGCGATGTGCCATTTTGCTTCGTGGTGACAGGGTCAGAGCTGCCTTGGGGACCCCCTCAGTGGAGGCAGAAGCCCTCACTGCTTCTCGAAAGATGCAGCATTGCACCCAAGCCTGCCCATCCCCATGGCAATACTCCCCAGCAGGCAAGGCATCCTCCTTCCTAACACACAGACAGAAAGCTCAGCTTTGCCTGTACAGTGATGCTTCTTAAGAGCATTTAGAGCACAGGCAGAGCAGGAACAACTCTGATTTTACAGTCAGCTGCATTAACTCTGCAACTAATGCAAGAATATTTCCTTCTGCAGAATTTGAGAGGACCCACTATCCCGATGTGTTTGCAAGAGAGAGACTAGCTGCTAAAATAGACCTGCCTGAAGCAAGGATACAGGTAGTGATTTGCTCTGCAATTATAACTATTATTATTTTTACTATTACTATTCTGATTTTGCTACTCCCGGCTTCTCAAAGCACAGGGCAACCCGTATTTATGATCAGGTATTTGCCCATATCCCTCTTTCAGGAAAATAGCAGCAGCTGGCTTTGCTTTCACCCGCTGCTTTGCTCCACTGCAAGCCATGGCCTTGAGCTACGCGGGGGAGGCCCCGTGCCTCTGGTCCTTGTAAGGTCACTCACGCCTCTCAAATGCTGTATTTCCAGGTGTGGTTTTCCAACAGAAGGGCCAAATGGAGAAGGGAAGAGAAGCTGAGGAACCAGCGAAGACAAGCCAGCAACACTCCCAGCCACATTCCCATCAGTAGTAGTTTCAGCACAAGCGTTTACCAGCCGATCCCACAACCAACCACCCCCGGTAATGCCACCAACCCGCTCTCGTCTGTCCATCCTCTGGGGAAAATGAGGCTCTGAGACTGTGTTACCAGTTGTAATTGTGGTTAAACTAATGTGTCCATCTATCTGTCTATTCTATTATAGTTTCCTCTTTCACATCAGGTTCCATGTTGGGCAGGACGGACACGGCGCTCACAAACACGTACAGCGCGCTGCCGCCCATGCCCAGCTTCACCATGGCCAACAACCTGCCTATGCAAGTAAGTCCAGAGCCACACTGTGGCACAACATTCCCTCGGGACTTGGTGGCGCCTGGGGTGCGCGGGAGTGCGGGTGGGGGCCCTTCCTCTGCATGATGAGGGACTGTGGACCCACACCATGCTGCAGGGAAAAAGGCACCCAAAGGCTTCCTTGGCATCTGGAAAGATGCCCTGTTTGGGAGAATCAGAAGGGAAAGGGCACTGAAAGATGTGGTGCTCAACAAGCATTTTTCCCAGATTTTAAAAGAGAAAAGTCCTCAGATTTGCAAGGCAACAAATCTGGGATAAAAAAATGCTGTTTGGAAAAAAAATGTGGTTAACCTCTGGAACTCACTGAGGCCATATTGTGGCAATTGCTGCCTGAATAAGCTGCTGGAGGGATCCAACCTTCTGGGTGTAGGTAACGTGGCAGCAGCACATTAGGAACACCTGAGAGAGGGAAGGATGTGATTAGCATCAGTGGTTATGCCAGCTAAGCCAGAATTGCAAGAGCTGTCAATCCTCATGCCTGAAAGCATTAGCTGATCACCAGCTGGGTTAGGAAGAAATCTATTCCTTTGGGGTCTGTTTCTATAGACCTTTCAGATGCAAAATTCCTCCTTTTTTAATGGTGGGGTTGGCCTAGGAAGGTGCTGGCCAATTACGGGAGTTTTACAGCTTTGTCTGAGGCACACAGCATTGACCACTGCTAGAGACAGGCGAGCAGATTAGAGAGCCTGACTCCTTTGCTGCGGCAATTACGATGTTACTAATTGCTGAACCAAAATTAACCAAATAAAGTTAGAGTCTTGCAAGTCTATGGAAAGAAATTATGTTGGCTAGGTCGCTGTTTCGTGACGTTAGAGGCCGGCGGCGCCGTTCCCGGCAGCGGGCTGGGAGCAGATGACAAAAGATCAAAAGGCTGATACAGGAGGGGACCCTTGGGAAAGCAGGAGGCCCCTGATTCACCACTGGGCACCTGGGCATAGGCAGGGCATGTGTGAGCCACTCTGGAAAATGCTGCCTACTTGGTCACTGTGGCAGGGCAGCCATGCAGCGTAGGAGAGGGAGACTGGGAGGCTGAGCCATTGGCATCTCCCCGTGGATGCACGGAGTGTTGCTGGTTCTCCCAAAGCACAGCGTGTGTGCTCAGCAAGTGAGGCTGTCAGTATTGCTGGAGATGGCGTGTGTCAGGGATGTGCAGGCAGGAAATACGTGCAGACATGTCGAGTCTTGTGTGTTCGGAGTGGGAATTACTCATCCTGCTTCCTGCCCCCTTGCTGCCTCCCTGGGTTAAGGCTGCACTGGTCCCCACTCAGCCAGCAGCCTGGAGCAGGAGAAGCCCCTGCTTGGTCCCTGCCTGGCACTGTGCCATCCCTCAGCCCCTGCCCTCAGCTGCTGTCCCTTCTGGCAAGTTGGGTTTTAGGGGTTGGAGTTGAGCTAGATGGAGATGTCTGTTCTGAGATGTTGCTGACATGGGTTTGGGGTGCTGTGGCTCTGATGGGGATCGATGAGTGTGTATGTATGGGTTTGGGGATCCCTCTTCAGAGCCTTGGTCCCCTCAACCCACACATGGTCTGTGTGTATGTGCCCCAGGCTTGCAGACGCAGGACCAGCCTGTGTGCCTCAGTGGAGTAATTTTAGTTACAGCACCAAGTGTGAGGTAAGAGGCTGGCCCTGCCTCTGGCTGCAGGTGGTATGAGACATCTTCCTTCTACATGGGTATAAACGAGGATGGCACTCAGGCTTAGGGATGTAACACTTCCATCGGCATATAGATGCAGGGATCTGCTTGCCAAGCATGTCTGAAAAAGCACCAGTGACCATCCATGCTGGTTTTTAGACCAAAAGCCTCCATGAAGGGGCTGCTTGGTTGGGCTCCTAAATAGGTCTTCCCACTGGGGTCCCTGAATTTGGAACTTGAAGCTCATTTTTGCTGCCGCATGCTGCTTCTGAGGGCTGGCACATCCACGCTGAAGAGAGTGACGCTGTCTTTACCTCCAGTGACACTTAACGCTTTGTCCTTTGCTCCCACAGCCCCCAGTACCCAGCCAGACCTCCTCCTACTCTTGCATGCTGCCCACCAGTCCATCGGTGAATGGACGGAGCTATGATACATACACCCCTCCTCACATGCAGACACACATGAACAGCCAGCCCATGGGCACCTCTGGCACCACTTCCACAGGTGAGTGACCCCGTGCTCCCCCAGCCTTCCTACCAGCTTGGCTTCCCCCCTCCAGCCATCAGGCTTTTCACATGTATTCGCTGTGAGAAGTCTCTCCCCACCACTGGGGGAGGTCTTTCTGTTGCTGCCATACCAGGCAGAAGTTGAAAATATAAAACCTTGCAAACTAGAGCAAAAATTCTGCTTTTAAAGCTGCTTCTGGAGGGCTAGATGGAAAGAAAGATGATTAACAGAGGTGGTGTCGAAATAGCAGGACAGAGGCAAGCTCTTTAGTGAGCCCCCCCATCCCTCAAAATCTTCCCTGTATAATTAAATTCTAAATCAGCATTTATTTCAGCATTAAATTTCAGCAGAGATATCCACACTGGTGAGGTTAAGTGTATGTGAAAGTGTTTGCAGGACTGGGCACATTTTTATCGTGTCTGTGTCAGACGTCATTTATTGCTAAAGACTTGAAGTTATCAAAGAGGCAGGGAACCTGAAGAAATATTAGCCCATGCATAAAAAAGGCAAATCAGGGTAAAAAGGGTAAATGTCAGCATAAACAGGAGCAAACCAGACGGTCTTCAGAAGAATAGACCTGTTCAGTGTATTTTGGGCTGAATTCTCAACTGATACAAATGAGCTGAGGCTCTGGCGTTTATCTCAAAGTATGACAGTTTATTTATCACAACAATCAGTGAGATGTGCATAGTTTTTAAAATATATACACCCCCCAACCCCCAATTCCACAGGCTGGTAGATGGTGAGATTTAATGTTTACTGGAATACAAGCTCAAATCTGTGAAACCGTAAAGCAAAAATTGTGCTATGTATAGAAAAACTAAAATATCCATTTTCCCCCTCAATTTTCAGGTCTCATTTCCCCTGGAGTGTCAGTTCCAGTTCAAGTCCCTGGCAGTGAACCTGATATGTCTCAATACTGGCCAAGATTACAGTAAAACATGTGTTAATTCCGTAAATGACTATATGGACAACAGTTGGATGTTCAGCAGTATTTTATAAAGGAAGAATGGCTCTCAGAGTACTTCTGTACTGCAACTGTGCCCTATGCTGTAACACATGGAAAAGACTTTCACATGGACCTTTGTACACTGAAGGCATTATATCAGTTGGAACAAATCTTCATTTTGGTATCCAAACTTTTATTCATTTTGGTGTATTATTTGTAAATGGGCATTTGTATGTTATAATGAAAAAAAAAAAGAACAATGTAGACTGGATGGATGTTTGATCTGTGTTGGTCATGAAGTTGTTTAAAAAAAAAGAAAAGGAAAAAAAAAAAGAAGCCATGATCAACAAGCTTTGCCACGAATTTAAGAGTTTTATCAAGATATATCGAATACTTCTACCAATCTGTTCATAGATTATGGATTGATGTTCCAAGTTTGTATCATTCCATTGCATATAATTAAACCTGGAACAATGCGCACTAGATTTATGTAAGAAAAATATCTGTTGGTATTTCCAAAGGTTGTTAACGGCTGAAGCTATGTGCAAACAGGGGTTAAGAGAGAGCTTCGATGAAGAAAAGAGTTTGATAGATAAAAGGTAGATTGTGTCTTCGATATAATCCAATTTGTTTTATGTCGAAATGTAAGTATTTGTCTTCCCTAGAAATCTCCCAGAATGATTTCTATAATAAAGTTAATTTCATTTATATTTGACAAGAATATTCTATAGATGTTTTATACACATTTTCATGCATCATACGTTTCTTTTTGGTCGGCAAGAGTTAATTGTTCTTAGATATAGTTGTACTACTGTTCACAGTCCAATCATCTTTGTGCATCTAGAATTCATTCCTAATCAATTAAAAGTGCTTGCAAGAGTTTTAAACTTAAGTGTTTTGAAGTTGTTCACAACTACATATCAAGATTAACCATTGTTGATTGTAAAAACCATGCCAAAGCCTTTGTATTTCCTTTATTATACTATTTTCTTTTTAACCTTATAGTGTGGTGTTGCAAATTTTGTTACTGTGTTAGGTTAATCTCATTAAGTTTTATTTTGATTTTATTTTCAGTTTTCAGTAAGGAGGGATTCTTAAGAATGTTTTTATAGACTTTCAGCCCTTCCACCAGCCTGTAATTTGGGCTAACAAAAAGAAGATAGGCTCACGTACCTAATTGCAGCTGAGAGCAGGAGGACATTGTTTATTTAGCTGGGGTTTCTGGGGATGCTCTAAATGAACTCCAGAATCTGGCAGAGTTTCCAGTGGGGAGTTTGCACCGTGCCACTCAGGGGTGGAGGCGCGGTGCACGCCCGTGTCTGTCTGTCGTCATTGTACCTAAAGTACCTATGGACACACGTACACGCAGATATACATCCCTGACTTCCAAAAATTGTTTTTGTTAGGATGCTTAAAAGGGAAAAAAACCAACCCAGCTGTGTTTTTAACAGGCTCTTTGGGAGAGTGAATGCCATCCCTTTATATTGCCACACAGCACAATCTTAGTGTAATTTTCCATTGAACTTGTAACCTGGTTAATACCTCAATGCGCTTTGTGTGAGGGTTGTTAGTGTGGGCGTGGGTGGAGAGCTGCATGTCAAGGAATAATGAGAGAAGACAAATCAACAGGCAACAACAATGCGAGCTGGGACTGGCTAGTGAAAGCTAAAGGCCTTTAGTCACTGGCAGGGAAATCTAAACATTCCCATATCTATGAAGCTGGTTCATTGTGCTGCAGTTGTTACTCTCGATGCTGTGCTGAAAAAGGGATCTCATGATTAAAAAGCCAATGTGCAGGGAGTTTTGAGTCAAAGCACAGGCATCACAAGCAGCCTTTGTAAAGCAAAGATACCATCTAGGCTGGTTATGTTTTCCTTTTGGCATATTTGTCACTGCAGATAGCGCTTCACTGGAGACTTGGGTTAGCAGGGCTGTGCTGCTGAGGTAGTTGCAGTGCTTCAGATGAGATTAAATGCATGAAAACTCTGAATCCTTTTGGGAAAAAGAGTAGCTTTGGTCAAAGCATGAGATGATAGTTGTTAAAATGAAGAGCCTAAAGCAAGCAAAAATGAGCTTAGGTTTCTTTGTAATTGATACTGGTCAGTTTAAAGTATATTTGTTATCCCAGCATAACGTCGTTTCAATTACCTAGAAGTCATCCATTCACAAATATCAAAGATGCATCAGTCTTAAATTTTTTTAGTATATATTTTTATCAGACCTACAAGTTATGTATTAATAAGAAAGGGATAGATTGCATTAAACACCACAATAGGCAGGTCCCTTCTCACAAAGCTAAACTGATTCCGGGAACAATTTATTACAGGTACAAACCCAGTGCTTCTAGAGCTAATTACCCTGTTTATACTTAATAATGTAGTTTGTTACCGAAATGCCAATTTCTGCTCAACCAGGAACGGAAAAGAGCTTCCCATCCCTTCCTCCCCCGACAACTTTTGTGCGCTGGTTGCTGTTTCTGCAGGTGCCGATGCGCGGGCAGAGGTAGCTCCCCATAGCTCTTCCCTGCCCTTCCTGGCTTTTCCCGGCCTTGCAGCTCCACCGCCCGTGGTCCAGCCGCCGGTGGCCTCCATCGTGCTGTCGCCAGCCCTTCTGAATCCTTTCTCTGGCAGGCTGTGCCGGGGGCTGCGGCCCCGCGCCTCCGCAGCCATGCGACAAAGCCGTGTGTGCGCGGATGGACCTTGAGATCATTTCAGTGACAGGCTGGCTGGCCGTGGCGGAGAGGAGACATTTCTGGCTCACTGGCTCCTTATCGTGCCCTGTGGAAGGAGGTCGGCGGGGAAAAGTCCCTGGCTGGCTGCACATTGGGAAGAAGCCGGGGCGCTCGGTGCCCTGAGCGCGGCTGCCCGCGGAGCCGCTGCCGTGCGCGCCCGGGGCTCTGCGGGTCGCGGGCAGCCTCGCCCCGCACCTCGCGGCCCCAGCCCAGCCAAGGGGCAGCGCCCCGGGCGGGCTGCGGCCGAGCGAGCGGGGGTCCCACGCCCCAGCCCCGGTGCCGCATCCCGGGCCCTGCCCGGGGCCAGGAGGGGCCCAAGCAGCCCGAGAGCACCGCTGTGAGCGGGCAAGGGGGTGGTGCGCGGCTGCGTGGGGCCGGGCCGCCTCACCAGGCACCGCAATCAGCAGCAGGAGTGGGAAATGAAAACCTTCAGCGCGCTCTGAACAGCCTCTAACACCCATTTTCACCCCCCTTTTCCTTCCAGAGCTGTATTACTAGTGAAGACTGAAATCTGCTGTGATGTATTTGCTCAGTGTAACACAGCAATTTACAAGGGTCTCCTCTTTTTACCACCGAAATTAGTGGGAGTTTTGCCATTGATTTCAATAGGAACGAGACATTTCTGTGCATTTGGTTAAAATGTATTTCATAATAACACCTTATACTTTATTTATAAGCCCCTCCTAAGGCATTTCACAAATTATAGTCACACAAGAATTGATGTGTGAGTGCTGTCTTAATAACACTGTATTTTGTGTTTCAAATATTGTGTTCTAGATACAATATTTACATTTACAAGTGAAAAGGCTGCTAACCTAACAGTTATTGTTCAGAGCAGACAGATGATGAGCCATACATGCTGATGGCGAAGCAGACGTGCATGGGTGCCACACGTGTTGGAGCTGCCTCGAACCGAGCACATATATCCCGGCTTTANCTGACTTCCAAAAATTGTTTTTGTTAGGATGCTTAAAAGGGAAAAAAACCAACCCAGCTGTGTTTTTAACAGGCTCTTTGGGAGAGTGAATGCCATCCCTTTATATTGCCACACAGCACAATCTTAGTGTAATTTTCCATTGAACTTGTAACCTGGTTAATACCTCAATGCGCTTTGTGTGAGGGTTGTTAGTGTGGGCGTGGGTGGAGAGCTGCATGTCAAGGAATAATGAGAGAAGACAAATCAACAGGCAACAACAATGCGAGCTGGGACTGGCTAGTGAAAGCTAAAGGCCTTTAGTCACTGGCAGGGAAATCTAAACATTCCCATATCTATGAAGCTGGTTCATTGTGCTGCAGTTGTTACTCTCGATGCTGTGCTGAAAAAGGGATCTCATGATTAAAAAGCCAATGTGCAGGGAGTTTTGAGTCAAAGCACAGGCATCACAAGCAGCCTTTGTAAAGCAAAGATACCATCTAGGCTGGTTATGTTTTCCTTTTGGCATATTTGTCACTGCAGATAGCGCTTCACTGGAGACTTGGGTTAGCAGGGCTGTGCTGCTGAGGTAGTTGCAGTGCTTCAGATGAGATTAAATGCATGAAAACTCTGAATCCTTTTGGGAAAAAGAGTAGCTTTGGTCAAAGCATGAGATGATAGTTGTTAAAATGAAGAGCCTAAAGCAAGCAAAAATGAGCTTAGGTTTCTTTGTAATTGATACTGGTCAGTTTAAAGTATATTTGTTATCCCAGCATAACGTCGTTTCAATTACCTAGAAGTCATCCATTCACAAATATCAAAGATGCATCAGTCTTAAATTTTTTTAGTATATATTTTTATCAGACCTACAAGTTATGTATTAATAAGAAAGGGATAGATTGCATTAAACACCACAATAGGCAGGTCCCTTCTCACAAAGCTAAACTGATTCCGGGAACAATTTATTACAGGTACAAACCCAGTGCTTCTAGAGCTAATTACCCTGTTTATACTTAATAATGTAGTTTGTTACCGAAATGCCAATTTCTGCTCAACCAGGAACGGAAAAGAGCTTCCCATCCCTTCCTCCCCCGACAACTTTTGTGCGCTGGTTGCTGTTTCTGCAGGTGCCGATGCGCGGGCAGAGGTAGCTCCCCATAGCTCTTCCCTGCCCTTCCTGGCTTTTCCCGGCCTTGCAGCTCCACCGCCCGTGGTCCAGCCGCCGGTGGCCTCCATCGTGCTGTCGCCAGCCCTTCTGAATCCTTTCTCTGGCAGGCTGTGCCGGGGGCTGCGGCCCCGCGCCTCCGCAGCCATGCGACAAAGCCGTGTGTGCGCGGATGGACCTTGAGATCATTTCAGTGACAGGCTGGCTGGCCGTGGCGGAGAGGAGACATTTCTGGCTCACTGGCTCCTTATCGTGCCCTGTGGAAGGAGGTCGGCGGGGAAAAGTCCCTGGCTGGCTGCACATCGGGAAGAAGCCGGGGCGCTCGGTGCCCTGAGCGCGGCTGCCCGCGGAGCCGCTGCCGTGCGCGCCCGGGGCTCTGCGGGTCGCGGGCAGCCTCGCCCCGCACCTCGCGGCCCCAGCCCAGCCAAGGGGCAGCGCCCCGGGCGGGCTGCGGCCGAGCGAGCGGGGGTCCCACGCCCCAGCCCCGGTGCCGCATCCCGGGCCCTGCCCGGGGCCAGGAGGGGCCCAAGCAGCCCGAGAGCACCGCTGTGAGCGGGCAAGGGGGTGGTGCGCGGCTGCGTGGGGCCGGGCCGCCTCACCAGGCACCGCAATCAGCAGCAGGAGTGGGAAATGAAAACCTTCAGCGCGCTCTGAACAGCCTCTAACACCCATTTTCACCCCCCTTTTCCTTCCAGAGCTGTATTACTAGTGAAGACTGAAATCTGCTGTGATGTATTTGCTCAGTGTAACACAGCAATTTACAAGGGTCTCCTCTTTTTACCACCGAAATTAGTGGGAGTTTTGCCATTGATTTCAATAGGAACGAGACATTTCTGTGCATTTGGTTAAAATGTATTTCATAATAACACCTTATACTTTATTTATAAGCCCCTCCTAAGGCATTTCACAAATTATAGTCACACAAGAATTGATGTGTGAGTGCTGTCTTAATAACACTGTATTTTGTGTTTCAAATATTGTGTTCTAGATACAATATTTACATTTACAAGTGAAAAGGCTGCTAACCTAACAGTTATTGTTCAGAGCAGACAGATGATGAGCCATACATGCTGATGGCGAAGCAGACGTGCATGGGTGCCACACGTGTTGGAGCTGCCTCGAACCGAGCACATATATCCCGGCTTTAATTGTTTCTAAAAGGTAAGCATGAGCCAGCATGTGCCTGGCTGCAGGGAGGCAGGGAGAGCTGCTTTCTCACCCAGGCTGGAGCACTGGAAGGGGATTTCCCCTCTTTTTAGTTAGGCTTTTTATTTATAAAGTGAGCAAAATGCCCCCATGGGCTGGTTCACTTTAGGCAGCCTAACATGGGATTTATCTGTGGGGGCAAGATTACAGTAGAAGACAACAACCTGGGACTGATAACACATTGCCTCCCCCAGGCTTTCCAACCACTGGAAGTCCTATTTCATTCACTTTCAATGGCCATAGGTGTCTGGCTTTTTTTTTTTTTTTAATTGATTTTTCTGGTATTACTGACTGAAATATATTATCTCCCTTTCTCTGGGTAATATGTGCAGTTTAGAGTTATGCTAAGGTTTAAATTTGTTCTACTTCTCCATGGCAAAAACAGCACTACAAAACCTGGAAATGTATGGTTCTTTCCATGTTTTTCTCTCAGTTCATTTCCATTTGCTCTTGCCTTCAGTTTAAGCAGTTGAACATTGTGCCACGTGCAGCTGATAAGCCTCCTCTGCTCAGGGAATGGTGTAGGATCTTCTTTTAAAATAACTCTTCTTTGACAAGACACCTGCTTGCTTAATGAGCCCCCAGAGCCCTGTTTCTAATCAGAAGTGTGATTGGCACCTACAGACACCCGAAACAACCCTCCTCCCCAATTAGAAACAGGCGCGTGAATTACGGGTGCGAGCGTGGAGTCTGTGACGGCTGTTTGGTCTCGTTCAGAGAGGGAGTATTTCTGTGTCTTGCCATGGACAAGGACTCCCAGACGGGAGTGCTCCTCTGGCTGAAGAGTGCAGGAACCTCTAAAGCCCTGCATTGCCCAGAGTGGTAGAGCCTGAAGACATGTTCCTCCTCTTTGGATGGAAAACGAAGCATGGAGTACAGCTCCTTTGGATTAATGCTGGAGAATGGTGTTAGGGAAGTCTCTCACATACGTCTCTGTTTGGTATTTCTTTGAGAAAATAGCAGAGGTGGGAGGAACCTGCATGAGATGCACAGTAGTAAAGATAGTACAGATTGGATAGGAGCCAGGTTGGCAAGTTCTTGCTTTAGAATGTATCTTAAATTAATTCCTCCCCCGGCATTCTCTTAGCTGTGAAGAAAGAAAGAAAACCCCAGTGTACCAGCAGACATTCAGGGTAGCTTACCCCTGATAGTTTGCTATCCTAAGATAGTTTGCAAAAGCAACCACGTGGAAGATGAAGGTGCTTTCATAGGGTCTGCAGAAATGAAACCTCAAAGCAATGAAAGCATTTGATCAGTCTGTTAATATGTACTGCTGATGTGTTGTAGATTTCCATGAAACCTCCAGCTGCCAGAACCCCTGTTGCTTCTTTGGAAGGTGGCCCTTTGGAGAGAAGTCTCCAAGAAACCTGCTTTCCTTCAAGTTTTGCTATGAACCTCTGATGACTGTTTTAGCACGCTCCGAATTTCAGGGCCTTCTGTACTGTTCCCTTTCCCCTTCCTGGTTATATCCCTGGTGAGAGGATCATGATTTCGAAAACGTGTGTCCAATGCTGGTGGGCTGTGTGCTGGAGCTGCTTTGCCCCCACAAAGGGCCATGGTATTGCTTTTGCTGGGCTGGTAGAGGTCTCTGGTACTGGAGCCCCACCTCCTACATTGAATTGCAGCTGGGTCAGATGGTGAGCAGAGGTTTTGTGAGTGACCCAGGAGGATCCTTGTTACCTTCAGGTGCCTGACAGGAGCTGTAAGTTGCATGGAATCCTCCAGCAGAGGTTGCAATTGCCTCCAGGCACCTGACAGACCTCACGTACACTCTGGCAGCTAAAATTGGTGAGGGTTGCAAATTGCAGCTCTTCCTCTCCTGGGACGTACAAGCTTTTCCAGCTGCACCAGAGAAGTTTGTAGATTCACAGATAACCTCCTTCAGGTCAGGCCTACACCAATGGATTTTGAAAAGTATTTGAACAGTTATTCCATAGAAATTACCTACAGGGCAACAGAAGGACTCTGATTTACATGGAACAGCATACAGCAGATAAACATGTTCATCTTGTTACAATAAATATGTTAATTTATAATGAGTGAAGAAAATCTGTATTTCTCTCTGTAACTGTTTATGTTTTACCCTTTAGATTTTACTTGGCAAAGTGGAATTCATACTCTGTATTCTGCAGCTTTGTGTTTCGAATAATGCAGGGGAGGGTTTATTTATTTTTAAAACTCCCCCTGTCAGACTGGATTAGGTAAAAATCCCATCATTTAAATTTTATAAATTGTTTTTGCTTTTAAAGAAGCAAGTTGTCCACTTTGATTTCTCTGAATTTAAGTCAGCACTGTTACTTTGCAAAGTACATACTCAAACCCTTAGATTCTTATTTAAACTAAGTTTTTGTTGGTTCTGATGATTTTGTGAGTTATGATTCAATTGCTCTGTGTGAACTGCTGTTGCTTTACACCTGTTTGGGCTCGGATATATTTGAAACTTCATGAGATTTACACAGTCAAGGACTGCAAAATAACCCCTCTGAAGTAATTTTGGCTCCCTCCACTCTGCCTGTGCTTCCATCCTCCTTCCCTCTGTTTTTTGGGACAAGCCTTCTGTACTGTTCCCAAGCAAAGTTCTATTTGCTTGTCTGGAGCACTGATAATGATGTTTGAAGCTCCTCAACCATAAACTTTGGCAAGTTGGGATGAATCCCCTGGGTTTGAGGTGGCTCCTGGGAAGACTCCCTCACAATCTCCCACGCAGATGGACTTACTACTCCACCATCTCCACGAGCGTGCTGTCAAAATCCTTCTTGTGCTGTCAAAATCCTTCTCACTCAAGTAATTTTCCAAAATTGCCGAACTATCGTGGACATAGTCTGGGAAGCACCATAAATGGCAATTTCATCATACTGGAGAATTCTTCCAAATGCTTTCCTCTCTCTGTCATTCCCTATTTGGTCTTGGCTGAGTTGTTTTATTTGTTAGTACTGTGTCCAGCTCTGGGCTCCTCAGGACAAAGAGAGATGAGGAGCTCCTGGAGCGGGTCCAGTGGAGGGTAACAAAGGTGATAAAGGGACTGGAGCACCTCTTATGAGGATGGAGTGAGGGAGCTGGGCCTGTTCAGCCTCCAGGAGAGATGACTGAGAGGGGACCCTGTCAATGTCTGTCAGTGTCTGCAGGGAGGGCTCAGAGGATGCACCAGGCTCTTTTCCACGGTGCCAAGCAACAGCACACGGGGCAATGGGCAGAAACTGATGCACAGGGAACTCCACCTGAACATGAGGAAGAACCTCCTGCGCGGGTAACGAAGCGCTGGAACAGGCTGCTCAGAGAGGCTGCGGAGTCTCCCTCACTGGAGACATTCCAGAACCATCTGGACACAATCCAGTGCCATGTGCTCTGGGATGGCCTTGATTGAGAAGGGAGGTTGGACCAGATGAGTCCCCATGGTCCCTTCCAGCCTGACCCATCCTGTGTTTCTGTGATCAGTTCACCTTTTCCAAGTGCAAGGCCATGCTGGTGGCAGGACTTTCATTACATAGGTGGATCTCAGAGATACCTTTGTGTCTGACCAGTTCATCTGCTGGATCCATAGAGGTGTTCAACGTGCCCAGAAAGGAAATGGATGCACCAAAACTTCCCTGGTCAGGAATGAAGCGCTGCAGCTGCGGTTTCCAGCTGTGGTTGCGAGCTGGAGACAGTGGAGCTAGAACTGGTGTGAAGTCCTGTTAGAATGATCCCCGTCCTACTGATTTAAAACAGGTCAGGAAGCCAAATTTGTTTTGTAGTCATGCAAGTTCCGGGCCAAGAATGATGGCCTGCACAAACAATCCTGGCCTATGAGCAGAGGCTCTGATATACTTTGCATTAAATAAATGCATTCAAAGAACTGCTGTGAAGTTTCACTCAAGCAATATATTCTAGAGCTGTAAACCTGTTTTTCTCCACACAATAAACTATCTCAAAATATAGGCACCGAACTCCTTGATTTCATATCTAAATCCACTCCATTCATCCTTTCTGTTTTTCTCTAAGTCCAGCCCTGTGCAATTCCAGCAAGAGTTTTCTTTAGTGCATCTGCTTCAACTTGACTTCAAAAGAAGTACCTGAAAGTGCACCAAAATTCACCCATTTTAAGACTTTTAAGAGAACACCTCTGACACTGTAAGTGCTGAGAACATTCTGAGGGCAGGAACATTCAGACCCAAACTCTGCCAGCATAAACTTTTCTTAAAAAAAATTCTTGTTAAATTTTGGATTTTACATTTATCTTCAATGCCAGAAGACATTAAAATACAATTTTTTTTATTATAGAGAAGAATATGCAGTTAAAAATTCTCTAGATCTGCTAAATTGTAAAAGATCCTCTGGACCTTACCCTATTAGGTTGCTTCTGGTCTAAACTATCACTGACTTCTCTGGAAGACTTTTCAGCTTAAGTTCTGCAGGTCCAGAAAATCCTCATGCAATAAAATATTGAAAACATAAAAGATGTCTTTGTTTTGATATGAACAGGGGGTCTGTAAATTAGTTTGATGTGCCTTTCAAGTCCTATCGCCCATGCCACCTCTTGGGATTTTTATTTTCTCTTTCAAAATTGTTTAAAGGCAGAGTTTAAATAAGCAGACAAGTTTACAGCAGATGCTCCAGGATCCTTGATGCCCAACAGCCCTGAAAGATCTGTCTACTCAGATGCTGCAATACAGGGGTTTTGTTCTCTTTTTTTTTTTGGGAGAAGAAAAAGATCCTAACATTTGCTTATAATAACTAGAACCTGAAAGAAAAAGATTGGTGGAATTTTTGTTTCCTTCCCTTCTTCTCCCCCACTGCCATTTGAGATGCCTTTTTTTCCTGAGATGAAGAGGATTCACTTTCATTCTTTTTTTCTACACAGGTACATTTATTATTGAATAAGGACCACCATGTGCTCAGTGTGATTAAAAAAAGAAACGTAGGCAGGTCTTGCACTCATGTAGTTCACAAGAGAAAATAAAAATCCCAAGAGGCGGCATGGGGGATAGGACTTGCTTCCACCATCTCTTAAAGGCATAAAAAGCATCTTCCTTCCTATTTCTGTTGTGCTCTGTAGTTATGATGTTTCACCAGCACAGGCAAAAGAAGAGGAACACTTTACCTAAATTTCTAATATATGATCCTGGAGAAATATTTGTTTGACACGTGTGTGTGTTTGAGTTTAGTACTTGTAGTACACCCACATTTTTAATGGGATGTGTTACAACCTTGTGGTTTCAGAAAAACTTGATTAGCAGCGCACCTTCCAATACTGGCATGGTAAAAGATTTTTGTACGTTAGGCTTTTGCACTTTCCCAAAAGCTGTGTTTGGAACAGCATCACTACTTAATGTTACATTTAAATATTAAACCAGTTGTGTAGTACCACAGGTATCAAATCTGGAGTAGCTGAATGCCCATTTTCAGATGCTTGTAGCTACTGTTACAGAAAATTGAATTCAGCTGCACCCTGGAAATTGCTTTTGAAATGTCTTTACAAACAGAGAAAAAGACTAATCTGTGATAATATTCTTCTCATGTTCCAAATACTTACATTTTGAAAACCTCAACACAACAGAAATTATATAAAGAATTCTTATTTGACATCTTAAAGGCACAACGTTTGAAATTTCATTACTGCTTTCTTGACTGTGTGTCACAATTCTGTAAAGATCAGGTTCTTGTGCTGAATTGGGAACGTCTTCACTGGGATGAATCTATTGTTTCCCTGCTGAGTTTGGTGGTTTCAGTTTGTAGCCAGCTAAAAAGTAGGGAGTTCTGCTTAAAAAACTGCAATAAATAAAACCCTCTCATTCTGCAATCTCTGCGGAGAGGAGCCCTCTGAGCACAAGTGAGGATGGAACAGACTTCCATCCAAGCCAGCAAGGGGCCTCTGGAGATGCCAAAAGGAGCTGGTAGCACACTGCCACAGCCTGTCAAAAGAGGCTGTGCCCATTCTTAATTACCTGAGCTGCTCCCCTTAGTTAAATATTTGTCTTCAAGTCAAGGGAAGACAGAACTGAAGAAGGATGTTTTGTACACAGGACCTTGACAGGCACGAAGTGGTTATGGGGAACAGAAAATCATCAGGTAAACATTTCTCCAGCTTCCCAAGTCAAAACTGCTGTTGGTGCCACAAATGAAATCTACACTCTATGCACACTGTATCTACATTTTATCTACACACTATCTACCCCCTATCTACACTCTATCTACCCTCTCTCCACATGCTATCAGGTAGCACATACAAAGCCCTGTCTCACCTATCAGCTTGCTGGATTAGCCAAGTCACTGTCACATGTCGTTGTAACTGATAGGAGATTTTGGAAGAAAAGAGAAATTTTGCTCCATGTCTTTGCCTTGGGTAAACAACACTGTACATCTGCATTCTCTAATACTCACTTTACAAAGCACATTTAGTGACTCAGAAAAAAACCAAACTAGTGCAGATTTGCAGAAGGAGTTCCTTTTATTACTCAAAATACTTGTCAGCTGTAATATTACCCCCCTGAAGTTTCTGAAACGGAAGCCTTACAGATGCACAGGGCACACATATAGACAGATACACACATGGGATACACATGCTGCTCACTAACAATTTTCAGGTAATATCTTAACTAGAAATGTGACTGTGACTTTCATGATACATTCTTTCCCGTGTGTTAAGTCAATGACCTATCTAAATATGTTGGCAGCAATTTATATGCCTTGTGACTTTATATTCCACAAAGAAATACCATGTTTTGTGTTATTTACATTAAAAGGATGTACTATGTAAAATTTCACCTTCGTTAAGAATCACTTTATCCTAAGTATTTAAATTATTTCACGCTTTCAAAAGGCACAATTATGTATCTAATGAGAACTTCCATTCAGTGTTGCACATAATACAAAAAGAGAAAAAATGTTTGAGACATCAATGATAATATTTTAAATATGTTGGCATAGGAAAGTAGATGTCTTTTTCCTTCACTAAACTGACAGTTCAGTTCTGAAACTTTATTTTGAAAAGATTTTAAAAGGATTTGTGTCTTTAGAAATAAAAAATATAACAGGCATATCTAAAAAATACAGAAGAGAAAACCTGATTGTTACTACTAATGAAATAGCTGATGACAAAATAGTAGTCTTTTTGATTTTGATCACAAAAAATAAACTGGTAGTGACAGGATATGATGGATAGATTTGACATCCTGGCAAATCACTGTCATTGATTCAATTATTCTAATTCAGAATAAAAGCTGTATACAGTATGTGTTTATGCTACAGTGGAGTTTTTTAAGTGATTGACATTCATCATATTAGTTAGACAGTTTTAAAAGCTATGTCTTTGTTTTACACAGCGTTGTCAAGAAAAAAATAAAGTAGAACCTGGATTGCAGGGAAAAAAAAAGCAAACCACTTCCCCAAGTCTTGGTTCGAAACCCATCAAAATATGTTACCATTATTGCATCCTATTAACATGTTCTTTGAAGACTCAATTTCACTCCAGCCATGTAATACACTATTATAAAGACTAAATTTTGAAACTGTAATGCAATCTTACAGCTGGGTAGCTTGGAAGTTCTGCAGAGAAGAAGATATTACCTTTCAAAATGGAAGTCAGCCTCAGAAGAAAGAATGCAAACCACTTTAATTCCCAGGTCAGCTTTGCTTTACAGTTCCTTTGTTTGATGGGAGCGACACAGGGATACATACAGAAGAGTTAGAAGTTCACAAATTGTATATCTGAGGGTAGAAAAGCCTGAATTCCTTGTATATTCTGCCCTGCTTTAGACCAGCTCGCTGTGATATCCTTCCCCGAGCTCAAATGCACTCTTCTGGTTTCCCAGCATTAATGTAGCTGTCGGTTTGAATTTCAATCTTGAATTATGTCTGTTGACATAATTTCATAGTGCTGACTTCAATTGTTTAGGATTACTGTTTTGAACTACATAAGGAAATCAATTCTTTCCTCTCTGGTTAGGAAATTCCATTCAAGTGCATTTTAATGCATGTAGTAAGCCATAAGGCAAAGTAATTATCTATAATATATTCTGATTTAAACCCTCCCCATTCTCAATTACTGGCATATTAGAATAAAAAACTACCTCATATATTCTAAATCTATTATTACGTATTTAATAAATTGATGTAGAGACTTCGTGAAATTTAAGAATGGTACTTCAATTACAGAAATGAATGTTTTTAAAAGTGTGTACTTTGCTTTTTGAATAACACATGACAATGAATTGCTTAGCTCCATTCCTTTATTTCAATAAACCATCCAACTCATTATTCATACAAAATATTATATGTAAGTATATAAAAATTCTTTTGGGAAAAATATCCCTTCATTTTTAATGTTAAAAAAAAATAGAAATGAAAGGTATTTTGTATTTTAAGGAAAGGAACAAAATACTCCCTGTTTCCACTGGAGCAGAACAATGGCAGGACCCAACATAAAAGAAGCTTCAACAAAAAGCAAAATCCAAACAAGACCAAAATTAGTACAAAGAAACCAGAACATAAAGAAAAAAAAAGAAAACGAAGGCATCATATGACAACATGTATTTTTAAAGACTGCTGGGTCAAATCATTAAGAAAAATATTTATATAAGTCATTAACACTCATAATTAGAGTGTCACATAAATCTGAGTGAAACTGCTAAGTAGAAATCACTAGAAGTCCAGGTGCTTCTTGCCGATGGCCATCGCACCACATCCTGAGCTCAGCAGTTTGGCGGATCCTGCCAGATCCTGTTTGCTCGCGCGGCTCACTGTGTCTGACAAGTCTGGAGGCAAATGCAGCCGCTGTGGCAGGAGATTTTCAGGAGGGAGAGGGAGAGAGAGAGACGGGGAGAGAGAGGGAAGAAAGAGAGAGAGAGAAAAACATGGAGAAAAAAAAAATAAATGCAGTAGAAATCATTTTGCATAGCATATTTCAAAATGCGGTCTTTTTCCTGGCTGATCCATGTTTACTTACACGAATAAAGCGCTTCCCAGACACTCTTCTAGGCTGACCTGGCAACAGTTTTGTATGTTTTCAATATATTGGATTCTGTAAATTGGAATAGATTTTTTCCTTATGAAAATTTTCTAAACAAAATTAAAAATCTGCTCAAGGTATTTAATTGTATCTACGGGCATTTTTCCTTTAAAAACCAGTGTTTTGCCTGCATGTCAACCTCTACTTTAAATCATTTGATTTCTACAGCACTACAGTGTAAGTATAGTTTTACTTCAAATACGCACACATGGTGACAGAGTCTGGAAATAAATTCTGTGATGGTCAAAAGATGGAGAGGGCTCACCCTGGTTGCACATTATTCTGCTAGATGTTTCCTCTTCATATTCTACTGATAGCGGCTAATAAAACCAAGCAGTGACAGTAGTTGCATTTGTATCAGGCAATCATATATGTTAATCAAAGCTTGCCCTCCCCAGTGAGTTGTAGGAACATTAAATCCAGTTTACAGATGGGGAAACAGAGACACAGGTTATATGGCTGCCCATAAGCATGTGGTCCTTGCACAATAAACCTCATTTTTCAACTATGACAAAGATATTTCCACCCACCCTCTGAGGGTCTTTTACACTGGAGATATATAAAAGACACGACATTACTATTTAGCGTTTGTAAAGTAAGGTGAAAATGACTGTAAAACTGAGGCTTTACTTGCTTAATTTCTGGCTTGCTTTTGGACACAGCGAGGCACTGAAAGCTGGTCAGCTGAGACAGTTGAGCATCTTCTGCACAGTGCAATAATTTATGAAACTGGTATCATGGAAGGAGCATATTTCTTGAAAGATTTAGTAGGCAAAGGCTAAACTGGGTGGTTCTTTTAAAATGCACATGCTTCTGAAGGGAACAGGGGAACAGTAGAGGCTGCAAAACTGTATTATGAGGCTGTGTGGACTATCCTTATTCTCAGCTTTTGATACATTTTTGCTTTTATCACATGTAAACACAGCTTCCTTTTATTCAATACTTTTGGAACTTCTGTATCATAAGAATTCAATTAATAAGCATAAAAAAATCCTTGAATTTACAATGAGCTGACTGTTGAATTCCTTGCTGGTTTTGAGACTGTGCAACTGGGTGTAACTCGAGAGATGCTCCCAAGGGTTTCCTGCCACTGGCCACTCCTGGCTGTGGGCAGCACTGGGAGAAGAACTGCACTGTTGTTTTCTCCAAGGGAAGGAAATCCATAAAGCAATGCACGAGGAGTAGGAAGGCCTGTGTCCAGGGTGAGATGCCATACCCCAGTGCTGAAATAGGAGAAAGGTGTGTATTTATCGACAGGGCTTTGCCTGTGAAGCACAGCTCAGGTATCAACCCCCACTCCCTGGAAATACCACAGAGTAACTCTGCAGCTCTGACATTGCACTGGATCAAACCAGTGCTGTGGTAGAGAATCCTTCATGCACAGTTCTCCCCTTACTCCAAAGAAGGCTGAGCCTGGCTGTGGCTGTGGCCTGTAGCCCACGATGGCTCACTTCTGCCTCAGCACAACACAAACAGGGCACGAGCCTATCTCCTCTGGCTGCTGAGCAAAACGTTTGCTGGGAAGAGCCAGTGTACAACTCGGATTGTATGGGAGGGGCTGTAACCACTGAAAAGCAGAGGAGAAGGAGAAGCTGGGAAGTACAGGGGAGCACTTGGCAGATCTTTCAATCACATTTTCTTTCTTAAAAAGTGTACAGTACTCTGCTGGCAGGGTGCAGGGTAAGCGGGATGTGGGAGGCGGAGAGACAAGTGAACTAACCCAACCTTCTCCCACTCCCTGTTGGCATCTCCGTGCCCTCACCAGGAGCAGGAGAGGCGGCTTCCTCTAGGGAACATGTAGTAACACTGCCTTCCTCCTGCAATTACTGGCCCTTTGCCAAGTCTGCCAAACGGATTCTGAGCAAGGTGATGAAGAGCAAACAGAACCAAGACTCAGCAAACTCATCTTATGCAGGGACTGACTAAATATCACAACTGCAAAAAACCCTGCCACACCGCCCTGGACTTAAAAGTGTGGTCAGAAAAGAAAAAAAATATTTCATATTTACACAGTCATTTGGTCAACGCTGTGTTCATTCGCTGATATATATATTCTAAACAGAAAATAGACAGAAGAATGTCTATAAATTTGTAAAGATATAGATAGGAAAAGTAAAAAATTAAAGATCCTCAGATTGGATGTTGGAAGTGAACTAGGCTTTTACAGATGTATTTGTTATGATACAGAATTTCATTATACAGGCATATACTCTTCTTCCCCCACCTTCTTCAGTGAAGAGGATGCACACTGCTCATTTAGTGACTGGCTATTCATTTAGTGACTGGCTATTCAGTATTTTATTTTCTTGTCACTGTTTGCTCTGAACTTTTCTGACATATTTATTGTACACTCTTCAAACCTTGTTCTGAAGACAGAATGGCTTTTCAATAGCACATGTCACTATATAGCACTTGAATGCTTCACAAATACCAACTGTGTTATTTTCCTAATATTCTTGTGAGAGGAGGCACCAAAGTTACCTCCATTTTAGAGACAGGGAATTGAGGCACACAAAACACATAGCAAAAGGTATCGACTAATTTCAGAAACAGAATCTGAAGCAGTTAGGATTTGCTTTTCCAGGATGTTTAGCATTTTACGGAATTTCACATGTTCAAATGCTAACTTCATTTGCAGCTGAGTGCTCAGTATTTCTTCAAGAGACCAAGTCAGGCACTCAGAAAGCAAGAGGCACAAGATAAGAGTATAGAAACAAAAATGCTGTGTTGAAGCAACATGATCACACAGAAGTTCAGTGGTATTGGCAGAGACACACATCATACCTCCCATGATATCCTTCCATGTCTTAATTATAAGACAATGCAATCCTGCATTGTCTCATAATTCCTGCAATCCTTTCCTCTACAATCCATTCCTCCACAATCCCAACTTTCACACTGTAACAAATTGCTGGTTCTCCAGGAAGCACATTTCACTGCATATACCACATTCATCCTTAGATCAGATGTATTCTGAACAACAAATCACACCAGAGTCCTTTGAAAACAACTGAGTATTATTCTGCCATTAAGGTTGGAATCATTGGACACACACATGCTTCCTGTGAACAAAGCCTGTACAGGTATTTCAGAATATCATTCCTTACATTTTCTGAGTGCAGATATTTTCTGTGTGGAGAAATTTTCTGTGTGGAGAAATTTTCTGTGTGGAGAAATTTTCTGTGTGCCCATATACAGGGCTGAAAATATTAATCCTAATAAATATTTTAACACAATTTAAAAATCTTCTAAATGTTAAGCCACAAACAAACAGGAAATTTATTGCATGGATGTACAGACATCTACAGGTTAAGCAACTGGCCTTTATTTTTGGCACCAATAGGGACATTGTGGTCACTTGAACTAAGGCAGTAAGTGATGGTATGAACAGGCTGTGATCCTTCTGGAACCCCAGCACTGCAAAACAGACATTTTCACAGGTATTTGCTGACCACAGAGAAAAAACCACATTTAAAGTCCCAGTCAAGCACAAAATGTTTTCTGGTGGACAGACTTCTCCGCTATTTCTGACAGTCTGACCTCCATCCTTCTCTCTTTCTCTCACCAGACTGGTAAGAGTGAGGATGCTTTTGCTCACATTGGCAATCCCAATCCTTGTCCAGGACACAACCGTTTTTCATGACAAAAATGTCTTGTATCTGGTTATCTGCAGTCCCCAGGCCTCAGCTTTCTGCTTCCAAGCTTTTCATTCCTGTCCCTGACAGTCCTGTATTCCTCTTGCCTCTGTTTCCATGCCCTGCTCCTGTTCCTAAAGCCTAGGTTCAAATTCAGCACCAGGCCACCCTTCCTTGCCTCATCCCCCATTTTGTCCTGCTCCTCATCGTCTCACCCATTCTTGATCTGTCCTCCTTTCCCCTGCTGGCACTTCTTCCCATTCCTGCTTCCTGCCCCCTCCTCTGGCCCAGTGCCCCAGTGCAGAGTGTGGGCGCAGCCAATGGCTCACCTGGCACAAAAAGCAGGCAAATGCCTGCAGAAGAGTCAAGCTCAATGCACTGAGTGTGACAAACAGGTTGGGTTTTCACAGGACAGCAAAAATGCATCCCTGGCCTAAATGCTAGACATAAAATTATTTTAAATAATTTAACATTTTCACTAAAATAGTCCAGAAACAAAAAAACTTTTGTAGCCAAGAGCAAGCTGGCAGAGCAACAGTATTTTAAGGCAAAGTGGTCATAATGTCGCAAACATAAACATGCAAGTGAAAATAGGATCCTATAATCACCCTCCTCGGGATAACTTCTTAAAAATGTATCAATGAAAGGTAAAGCTTACCAGTGAAAAACTAGGGAATGCTGGAGTAAACTCCCTTTGTGCAAAGTTAATTGTGTATCTGCATTATTACAGTGTGTGTAATTACATGATCACACAGTATTTTCACCCACGGAGGCTGTCAGGAAGGTTGAAACTTGGGATCTTCAGAATTGGACTCTAATTTTCATTCACTGGCTGAAGAAATAACTGGCCGTGGAAGAAGGATATTATGGAACACGGCGTAGCTGGGGAAGGGGCATGATGTGAGTTTGGTGCTGTGTTTGGGGCAGTCCGGAAGGCCTTGCAGGGTAGGAACAATTACACTGAACCCAGCTAAGCACACAGCTTCAGGGCATGCATTACGAAAGGAAAACAGTTTAGACAAAACTTATTACATACTTTGTGCCTGCTCCTCCCTCTGCCTGAAGAAAACTTCTAATTACTTTATTTGTTCTCAACGGGGGAAAAAAAAGGCAGAAGTGGAAGAGGAGATTATGTAAAAGGACAGCTCAGAAGGGACACAGAGCAATCAGTGAGTCCATACACACTGAGGGTTTTCTGACGCTGGTCTGCCATGTAAGGCTGGGATGTAAAGAACCACATCATGGCTATTCCAGGAACTTCCAGTGGGCTGCTACGTTTGGTTGGAGTCAATCTAGTTTTTAAAATCCTACCATACAAAAACACTAGCAAGTGCTTTCCCCAGTGTTTCTTACAGTATCAAGGGGATTGTTTTAGAGGTTTATTATAAACCCCCCAGATTTTCCAATGCCAAGACTTTTTTTCTCTTCAGTATTAAGAGGACTGACCAGCAGTTTTCCTAAAAGCCTCCCCTGATGTTTATACTTCAGTTACAAAATGCATAGAAACAGCACACATGCTTAAACTGGCTGTGAAAAGAAAGTAAAAATCTATGAGTGAACTTAAGTAACCAGTGACAGGGTAAACAAGGAGTCAGCTACCAGAGGTACCACTAAAGAACTGATTACTGTACAACTACACACATCAGCTACACATTCTTCTGAGGAATCTACTGCCACTGCACTGTGGAGGCAACTAGTGAAATCCAGTATTACACCTACACAGGATAAAAACCAAGCAGCTCAAAAATTACTTTTCAGATTTGAGGAAATATTTATCTGTATGAACAGGTTTTATACAGAGATAACTGAGGTGGAAGACGCTCAAGATACAGCACAATTTAATAAAATTAATTGAGGGCTACAAAAATCACACATTCTGTAAAATACTTTAAGCAATAAAGAATACAAAACATTTTTAGCAACAACGTGATAAGCAGATATATGTATATTGGCAAAAATCTAAACCCCAAGTAATTCTGTACATTACTCCAAAATCATTATTATATTTTCATACCTACTGGAAGTGTAATACTGTAGCAAAAAAATACATTATAACACGAGTGATGCAAAATCACTGAATCTCATTAAAAATGAGGTGATAGTTTGTTCTTAATTTGATTCATAATAAAGTAATTTCACTGAAGTCAGCCTTGTGACTCAGTTCCATGAAACTTTAACAACTGAGCCCAAACTTCCCAAAAATCTTTACAATTCATTTATTTGGATCTTTGAACAACAACAACAAAAAAAGCTTATTATTCTACTATGGCTGCAGCCCTGCCTTGGGGCAAGGAGATGGGTTAATGACCTCTCTAGATCCCTTCTACTTCCATTTGCTACAACTCCATGAAGACTGAAGTCACCAAAGCCGAAGGGATTTGGTTTAGGGGGAAGAGGGGGGTGGGGAGAAGAATTTTAGGAATGCTGGGAAAATGAAAGATGCAGAGTTGGGGAGCTTTACTTCTCTTTGAAGCAGAACTCTCCCCATTCCATAAAGCCCCCGCAAGACAGAAAGGGAACAGACCACAGCAGAAAGGCCGAGGTCCTGGAACTGTTTCCTCTTGTTTGTGATGCCCACAATCCACCACTTGCCTTATGTTTTCCATTTTATGTCTTTTTAAACTACCAGTAGTAATTTCTACCTTTGGGCTTAACATAAGCACAAAGATGTGCAGGTACGAAACATAAGTTTCTTCTAGAGAGAAAGGCTTTTCTCAAATATTTGACATAGAGGTTAAGGCAAGTTTTGGCTTCTTCTCTTGCCAAACTCTGCAACTGAGGAGCACCAGATATGTGTATTCTGATGAAATTAATTATCTTTTATATGATATGTAGTCCACTGTAGTGACATATCACATATTGACATAACTTTGTAACTACTCACATAGCAAAATATTGCTATCAAAACCTACAAAAATTTTATTACTGCCACAAAGCCTAAAACTTCTGAGTTAATATAAGTTCACTTCTCAATGACTAAACAATAAGCCCTTTGCCACTGAAGACATTATTAGCTCTCTCAGCGAGGAACAGAAAAGTCATTCCAAGTGGCCTAGACCTGTGTCAGGCAGAAATCATATGGTTGTTGTGAAATTTGGTTCACAAATAATGATGGTGTCTCACCATCATGTGGAGAGAATGGAGCCAAACTAATTCTCCCATAGCTGCATTTCAGTCTTACACAAACTCTTCTTAAACCATGTACTATGAATCTCTTATATTCCTGTTCATCTTGTAATTTGCTCAGTATTTTTACAAATTCAGGAGATAAAAGAGTAGGTAGCTATTTCTCCGTATAATGGACATGAACTCACTTTCTTCTTGTTCTGCTGTATTCACAGACACTACATCACCATTTTTAGATCACAGAAATGAATACATTTTCTAAACTGGTCATAAAGAACAAAAGACTTGACTTTTAAAAAGATCATTCTAAAATTTTCTACAGTCTGTGATTGACTTTTAAGAAATCACAGCTCTATCAACTCATGTTAAAATAATCACATCTACCATAGGCACATCCTATTTCTTTTATTTTTTAAGCTGAAGCACAACCCAAGCCATCATGATGTTAACTACTGCTTACACCAGGTGTTGAGAGAAGGCTTCCTGGAAGAATAACTGATAAATAAACTTCTACCTATGTATGTCTATCTGTCTGCTAAAGGATAGATAATACTACTCAGAATAATTGAATGGAATTCTGAAACTCCTATATTCCATCGCTTAGAGAATGTAAAATAAAACCAGGGCTATTCTCACCTTCACCTCATTTATAGAACGGTGATGTTTTATTGTGGGTTTCCAATAGTACAAACAGGTTACTTAAACAGCATTTTTAAGGACACCTGGCAAAATTAAGAACCGTTAATTAACCTACTCTTTGTACGATAGATTTTGCAAAAATCCATTTTACATTTTAGAACACTGCAGCTTTCCAGTGTATCTGCTTTACAGAAGGGATGTGATAGCATCCAGGAGAATTCAATTTGAACTGTGCTGATTTGTTTGGATGTGCCACGGGGTACTGTTTCTGTTTTCTGACCAGAAATCTGGATTGCTGATTCTGAATTTAAAGCTTAGTTTTATAACACTGGCTGCTGTTCAGAGATATTTGCTTGTACCAATACAATTCAGTTCTGTACCTTTTTGTGTAAAATGCATCCCTGGGGTATTTTGGGTGGCTGAAGAAGTTCTAGTTCCAGACTGAGTAGAGATGGGTGGGGTTCTGTATGTGCAGCTCCAGTCATTAATTTTCAGTGACAGGAAAGGAAAGCACAGACAATTGTCTGAATGAACTCATTCCACAGAAAAACTCCAACATGGGGTAAAGACGATTTGTTACATGTGAAGGGACTCAAGTGAAAGAGAAAAATATCAGGAAGATTTGCCTTCTCTGACACCTGAGAATGACACCAGTGTTTGGCAGCATGAGGTGCCCTTAATCACCCATCCAAGGAACAAACCCGCTTTACGTTCTAGCTGGAGTCTCTGGATGATGAAGCAGCTCCTGTTTTATAAAGAGGGCTGGATCCATCAGTAATGGTTACAGGCTGCCCAAGGACTGCAGGTGTTCCACTGCTTGTCTGATCCAAAACTCAGAGAAACCCAGGGTAATCTTACAAGCAGAACTGGACTAAATACTTCCATAACACACTACAGTAATACTGATACAACTCTTACTAGGCACAAATTGAAAGACTGTCTCTGTCTTGAAGAATTTATGGTCTGAATACACAAAGTGGGTAAAAAGGAAAAAGACAAAATATCAAGGCAGAAGGAAAAACGTCACAATATATAAATACTCTATAATGCCAAAGCTTTTATTTTGTTTTCCATCATAACTTAAAAAGTAATGTTTAGAAAGGTGAGTGAAAGAGAACAGCCATAGGGAAAGAAATTAAATGACAAAGGGCTGAAGAAAAGATGGAGTGAAGAAAGGGAAAGATGGAGGCCAGGAAGAGATATATTAATCTAGGCATGCTATAGTTGAGACTGGAATATATTGTCTAAATCCTTAAGGGAAATGCTGTTCTAAATTCAAGCAGTAGTTCATGAGTCTGATGTTATCATCTATGTCCAAAGCAAGGACATTTCTCCTGTGGATCTGCTCTTTTTGCTGAATTTCTCCTCCCTGAGCTTACGTAAGAGGAGTGTGGGCCCCGTGATGCAAGTCTGAGTAATTCCAGGGCTCTCAGGACAGCCTGGGTGGATGCTGATGTTAATGTCACATTCTCTTCCCTGACGGATTCATTCAACCTAATTGCAGCTGTCTACAAGTCAGCCATTCAGTCTAACCTACATTATATACTTAGGGTGAGAGGAATCGTCCTTCAAGTGCTTGCCCATATCTGCTGATTATTCAGGAAACCTGAGTGACCAGCTTAAACCAAATTCTTCACTTGGAGCCTAAAAGGTCAAGGGGAGGAATTCAGTCCTACAACTCTATGAAGCTTCTCATTGAATCAGTGCCTCCACTGTGTCTACTCCTTCTTCGAATGACATTGCAACATGCCATGGAGTACAGATTTCATATCAAACCACAGATGGCTCACTGGAAATGTTCCAGAGCTGCTGGTGATGCCCAAGATGCTCCACAACAACTTGAGTCTCTCTACTGGGAAGCTTGAGAAGTGTTCAAGGCACTGTGTGTACAAACAAAAGCTGTGTATGTGAGGAGGAGGGAGAAACAGCATTCAGAGCAGAAGCATCTGTTCCAGAATTACAGTGTTACTGTCACCCTCCAAAATTTCAGCTAAATTGAAAATCTAAACAAATATTTGAGTTTGCACCCAAAAATATCTGGTAAAGTTCACTGTAATTTACCAGGCTTCTGTCTCAGTTCCTGTCACATTTCAGAAAACTCATTAATACCCTCATTTAAAACCCATTACTGACGGTGTGTGCAACTGCACTGAATAACTGATAAAATTTATTCTGCCTCTTGATAAAATCATCCAGATAGATTTCCACACTTCACAGAAAGGTTCTGCTCCAAGACAGGTAACTCACACCGGCAAGTCTCCATTACAAGTACATTTCAGTGACTCGTTTGCCAACTCAAAAAGTAAATGTTAGCTGGGGCGGAAGGTATTTTTTCATACTGGGAACAGCCCTGTACTCTGTATTTACTTCTTTAAGTCAGTTGGAATTAGAAGATTTTCCTTGCTAGACAGCCCAGCACGTCTGTGAAGCATTTCTGGGTGTCCAGTGCTGGAGCACTTGCTGCCCACAGGGAAGATTCATTACCCCTGTTCCACAGCCCACCCATCCCTCCTCCAGACACGAGGGCTTCGGCAACAGGGAAGTGCCTCAACTTGGTGCAGAAACATATTACACGACCAGAACACAACAATTATCACATTTGTAAAGCTTCAGGGATAGGAACAATTTAATAGCTTTTTGAAACAGACTAATTTTCTGGAGCTTCTTATCCTTTTTTTTTTTTTATTTTGCTTTTCATGCATGGACAAGCTCTTCTTTGCTACAGGTATCTTTTGAGTCTGCTTTGCAGGATTATTCTGTGTGGAGAAACACTAATCATTCAATCACTTTAAAACAGTGCGAGAGAAATAAAAAAGGTCTATGTAGGTGCAAACTACTGCTACTAATCTCTGTTTTAAAAGCAAGCATCATTTAGATAGATAAATGTATTGCTGGTTTACAAAATCCTGCACATTTACAAACCAGAGTTGCTAAACAGATGACCAGTTTATTTTTGCAGCTTTTCACAAGCTAGAAACTTCAGCTCTGCACATGCCACTGTGAGACACTTCATGCTAAAGCAAAAAGCAGGCCAGAAGAGGAAAAAAAAAGGCATTTCTGCTATCACTGTCTTCTCACCCTGAAACTGGCAGTGATATAGGAAGTATGTTCAGTTCCTGTAACTCCCAGGTAGGGATGCAGACATTACATAATTCATATTCTAATATCTCTTCAGCACTAATCCCCTGTGACTCAGGGCTGCAGTTTAAAACTCCAGCTAACAAAGCCTTTTGTAGTGTTACTTTCAAATAGTCCCTAGACTTCAGAAATCCCTGAAGGGTAATTTAAGATCTGTAGTATTGGCTCAACCTGTTTTGGTATGAAAACTCACGGTGCCATATTTTTATTCAGTGATTGATATTACTTGCTAGAAGAAGAGAAAAATTGCATTGAGGTCCAAGTGGTCATTCTGCCCACCCTTTGGGAAACCCATGCTTTAAAGGAACTTTAAACACAGAATAAGAAGGGGAAAGGTTAAAAGACAGGTCACACTAATTTCTTTTTAAACAACTCCATTTCAGACAGTATGTCTC
>VYXC01012518.1:1052361-1212361 GCA_013397175.1 Platysteira castanea | reverse complement strand
ACTGCTTGTTTAAAATATGTTGAATTGCAAGATTAATAATGACGTATTTCTAAGGCAGAACGCTAATTGCAAATTACAAGTCAAGAAGTGTTAAAAATAATCACATCTAGTTGGCATTTGATAAAATAGCACTTAGTATGAAAAATGTATGAACAAATCTAAATTACATAAATCAGATGGGATTTCATCCTTAAACCAATGGGAGATGTGCCATTTACTTCCATAGGGTCAGAATTACACCCTGAAAATGCAGGCCACAGTCTTACTGGTGTGCATGGGGATAACATCCATCACTATATCAGTCTGAATGTCATGTGCATATCTGCACAATTCGTCTTTTATATTAGATATATTTCTCTTAAAATTTCAATATTCCAAAAGATAACAAAATAAAGATGATATTAATTATCAAAATTTTGTAAAACATTTTACTTCTGATTAAGGCTTTTGGATAATGAACTACCCTAAACATAGTTACTTTTACAAAAAATGAACTTTCAAAACCAGCCATTCCAGAGCACGCATTTCTTCACAGGAAAGGGTTTTTAATATCAGGTTTAATCTGTGCTCTTTATATGGCTGACTTTGTATGGTATTAATTTTCTTCAATGCTGTGTAGGTATATTTGTTACCCATCTTTTAATTTTCAGCTAAGTCTCTGACTTGGAAAGTACCGAAAAGTGACTATTTATGAATGGAGTGTGGGGTGTGTGTTTGTTTTGAGTATACAAAGCTGGGCTTTGACCTACAGCATTTTGTTTCTCCTTGGCTAAATAAGGAAGGAGGATGGAGAAGAGAGGAGTATGACTCACGACTAAGAGTAGATAATTCTCCCCAGTATAATGAACGCCTTTGTCATAAAGCACTTACTCAGAAAACCTAACCTCTGCTATTCACTGGTTTCAGCACAACCTGAAGACCCTTTTCCCAATTTATTGTACATTTGCTACTTCTCATTTTAAACCCTGAAGTCTGTTTCTCTACTTTTCTTGTAATTTGACTAAGCAATGCCAGTTTGCACTGTGCCTGCTGCCAGCTGGGCTCTGTGAGCCACTCAGTGCACATCCCCGAGAGCCAACAGTCATTATCCCTCCCCATTCCTGGTAACACTGCCCTTGGTGGCACTGGTGCCACCACTATTCCCGAGTATCAGCCTCCTATAGCACTGTGGTGAGCGCCTTATACTCAGATTTTCTTTTTACCTTATTGCTAAAAGTACGGGATATAAAAACAGTACTCAGTATACCTCAGGTTCCAATTCATTGGAATTTGATCCTGGGTCAGAAAAAAAAAAGGAAGAAGAAAGGCCTTTTCCAGAGTTGCACTAAAAAGTTCCACTTTCTTTGCTCAGCTTTCAGTTCTAAAGATTTGTAGGATTTTGTTAGCGGAGACAAGGGCACAAGAAGGTGGCAGAGAAGACTAAGTACTCTTGGGAGTGTTCTTTAGTGAGGTGGCAAAGGCAGCAGTCAAGACCTTAGCAGGAATTATGCTGGCTCAGCATCAATACCACACATCGGCTCATTGGCAGGTGTTAATGTGCTCAGAGAGAGTCTGCTAACAGCCCATGACCTGAAGGAACTCTCTAATCAGGAGCAAGTGAAGCAAGATTGATTTAAAGTAGGACAAAATCTCTTCTATATCAGAGATCCACAAAATCTGTGAAGCTGAGAGGCTCAGCTCCTTGTCTGCTCAGCACACCTCGGAACTCTTCCCATCCAAGGGAGCAACTCCTCTGAAATACTTGAAGGTCAGGTTCATGCACGTCCTTGTCAGCTCTCGTTTCTCTGCTGCACTGCCTCTGCTGGTGGCTTTTCTGCGGCAAGGGAAGCCCCAGCACCAATCTGGATTAACCCGAAAATGATGAGACTCTATTGATTGATATTGATTGGTATGTTCAAGCTTTACTTTACTGGATTAAAAAATTATCAAGTAGCCTAGATAAAACACTCTCAAACTCTGAGGAGAGGATGATAAATAACGAAAAACTGTCAGTGCTGCCAGTTTGGGAAAAAAAAAAAGAAAAAGAAAACAATTTCAAGCCCACTGGGCATCAGAACCAAACAGGAAAAAGTGGGTTGCAAAAAACATCGAGAACATGGCAGTTCTTCTTTTTAAGAAACACAGGTACTTTGCAACACAAGCAATAATAGATATCTCTAAATCAAATGGAATAGTAAATGTTGTTACAATGGTGGAGATGACAGTTTTGTGTTAGTTCACTTTACAGATAAATTCTACAGCACAAAAGGCTAAATTCAGATATGGCAATTATGATTTAGGAAAAATTATGTAAAAGATTCAGTGTAGAAGCCATACAAATTTCTTGGAATAAAAATAATTTGAGATAATAAAAAACTTGCCAAATTTGATTTAATATCTCTTCATCCTTGCCAAAGATGCTGGTTACTAGACAAGGATAATCGTGTATAACATGAGCAGGATAACACTTTCATTTGGATCCTTTACAAATAGCTTCAGCTGACATTTAGGCATCAAGTAAAACAAGTCAGACAGACATGGTTGTGACCGTAGCAAAGGAATATTTAAATGTGAAATGTAGAAATGTCTCTCACTGGCACAAGAACAAGGATATGGAAATATATGGGCAGGATGTTAGCTAATTCACCCAGAACTGTCAGCATTGTGGGGAAAATTGCATGTGCCTTTTCAAAAGAGCTTACTGCTAGGAAAGCAGGTATATTGCTTCTGTGAGTTTCTGTAATGTGAGTGGAAGTGATTGTTACCAGGAGAATACCTTTCCTTTTGTCAGATCTTCTGATCCATGCTCAGCAAAGGGCAGGAAAGGCCAATGAAATACGCCGGTGTTACTTCTCAGTGGGTTAATCCCATGTTAATTTGTGGGATAATGTGTTTTCTACGAGGAAGTTGGCTGCCAATTTCATTAGAAGCAAGAACTACACTTTATTATAGCAATGAAAAACTAAAAGTTTTGAAACAAGCTTGTGAACCAACTCCTCATTTCAGCTGCAAGAATAAATGAAGAAAAGGATTTTTCTTCCTCTGCACCTGACAATGGATGTGGTTTTTGCTTGATTGCTGGTGCACAATATTTGTCAGGTTTTCTTCAGAGGTGTAAAAGAAATCAACCTACTGCATGTTGCTTCCATGAGGTACACTCCATTGCCTCAGCTTTTTGTTTCTAATTATCTGTTTCTCTTGATCCTTCAAAATAATTTCTACAGCTCTAAGAGGATACTTTCCCCAAGAACAGTGATGATGTTCCATTCTTTTCACTGTAATGCTAAATTCTGTATGCACCAGTTTCATTCCAGTACATCCCCACTCATTAACCTCTTAGTCCTCCAGCACTCCCTTTATAAATGTATTGCTGGTTTATCTCACTTGATGCTACGTCCTGATTTAAATATTCTTCAAGACACAGAAGGAAAGCAGCCAACTATTTCTATTCCCCAGCTTCTGCACAGGGCATCTGATGAGGAAGACAGCATCAAGTTTCTGCCATGTCCTTATCTATCAGGGGAAAAAAAAAATCACACCAGTGAATGATGCCTGTGTTTCCCAAGTTCAAAATCCTAATAATCAGAGTACCTCCACAAATAATGGAGAGTTTTGAGCAATTTCAGTCTGGCCTCTTCCTCCTCTGCTACCTTTCTTCCTTCCATTCCAGGGCCAGTAAGAGCCTCAGTTCTTGGCTGAGAAGAGTGAACAGATAGTGAGTCCCACAGAGCTGTGGCCATGGCAGTGACCTCTCCCAGAACAGGTGGACTTGGTGCAAGATCAGAGATGTCAGAGGTGTCCTGTGGTGTCACTCGCTGCTGACTCTGAGCACTCCTGGCAGCTCTAATCTGGTGAACATTTTCTAGCACTTAAAGCTGGGTGCACCCATCCCCAGAGCTGTCAGGCTTCTCCTGAGCATCACCAGCACCCCTCCAACCTGTCTTGTAACACATGAGGTTGCAGTGGCTTACCCAACAATATGGGAACACAGGCAATAAATCCCCACTAGAGAGAAATCAGCACTTTGAAAGTGCCTTTACTAACGGTACAACACATTGCATGCAAAGCCTGTGAGGCAAAGGCATCTCCACTCAAGTGAAAAACCCAAAAAGCAAATCCACAACCATAACCTATCACTGGAAAACCGCAAAGCACAATGACAATACATTTCAACATTAAACACAACTCTTACAGCATGTGTCTTTAAACAGATACCACAGTGGCTCTTCAACAAATAGAAGCCAAAAAAGGAAAAGACAGTTACAGTCAATGCTTCTTTTTTAAAATTTTACCTAAGGGAATTCCCACTACTCATGAACTGAGAAAGCACAGATTTAAGAACCAAGATCTATTATTAAAATCCTCGCTTCTGAAGAGTTTATGTGTTTCCAACTTTATTCCATGTGACTGTAATTGTGTACATGCAGGATGGCAAACAGGTGGGCACTAGCATTTTTTAAGAAGGAAAACGTAATTATCTAAACTAATTCAACATCCTCTTAAAATCCAGTATTTTTAATTAAAAGAGAAAGCAAAATGAATGAAAAAAAATTTGGTGCTGTTGTGTTATTAAAGTTGGATTTTTAATCACACCAATTATTTCTAAGAAACAGATCATTACACACTGTTAATTAATTTCTACTTGACAATGTTGGGTGATTAAGTCTTAAGCATATCTCACATTATACGTAGGGGAAAATGACAGTTTGATATGTTACATAATATGACACAGATGACACAGGCTGCTTGTTACTTAAGACTTCTATAATTTTATTTTTTCCTTATTAAAAATTTCCACTGTTCTTGCAACCGTATCGTTAACAACAGACTGAGAATCCAAGTTAAATCCATTTACTCTAAAGTGTTCCAGTTTGGGGTGAGGTCTTGCACAACATCTAATGACACATCCTGCCTGATAGGACTTGCATGGGATAGCAGCCCCCAAAGCAGACAACTTTCCAGGTTGTCAACTTCCAGCGACAGATATTTATTGACTAATTAAATGGTCCTTTCACATTCTTGTCTAATTGAAACTTAATGTGAACTAACCACAGCACAATTATAGTGCACAATACATTTTGGATTATGCACTCATTTCCTACTTTTTAAGCCACTCGAAGATTCTAAAGGGCTGTGTAACCTCATGTACATGTATAGTTCAGCTCAGACAAACTCTCAGAATTGCAGCACATATTTGTATTCTCTTTGCAATCCCACAACCTGCTTGGAGAATGCTAAGACCTAAACTTTATATTTTTAAAGGTAGCTCTGTAAGTTCTATGAAGACATTTATTATTACAAGCTAGATGAATTACTCGGGGAAAAATACAGCTTACACCCAAAGGTATACTAGGAAAACACCTTTGCTGAAAGGATTGGACTCCATTCAAGAATATATCAACTCCAGCATAATGTAAACAATACAAAAGAATATTTTCATGGGCACCACAGAGTTACTGAAAGCTTGACTTTGGAATCTAACCCAGTTTTAGTGAAGCAAATAGATTGTTTATTTCATTTGAGTTTATTAGAAGTTCCTGCTTCTGAAAGAATCATTCCTGCTCTGTTACAATTACATGCTGTGGCCTCAGAAACACCATGGAGTTGCCAAAAATCTGCCACTTTAAAAACAACAGCCAGGTTATATACAGAGTATCAGGTTGAAAAGTTAACCTTCCAACTAAGCATTAGAAATCCAGTCCATCCCCCATCCTCCTGCTTTGCATTCCAGACCTGAACTTCCGTATAAGCCTTGGCACAACTCTTGTTAAATAGTTGAGTCCAGGTAAGAAATTCCAACCTACTAAAATCAGTTATGCTAGTCAGGGTATAGGCACGAGTATTATGCAGTGCTTTCTTATTAGGAACTTCAAAAAGGAAGAGCTGGAGTGACTTCTGGAAAAAGAACATTCTTTTTAATAGAAGCTAACTGAATGGGACATGAAAAAGGAAGTATCTTCTTCTGGCTATGTCATCAAGGGAAAATACTTTCATTTAGTTTACAGGTAAAATTATTAAAGTAAACAGAACTTTTCACTTAGTATATGAATAAAATTATCAATCAAGTAAACAGAACTAATTATGTAGGACTTCTCCTCCCTCTTGGTATAACATAAATATCCGAAGCTTTGAAAAAGTGAGTAGTGAGTCATGAAGAGCCTAAAACAATCTTATCACACACACAGTGAGACATTGCTAACTAGGGCATGCACTGCCAAATGCTGGAGCTTCTAACCTGAGAAGTTTTCACATGTTTATCTTGGGTTATTATCTTTCCTTTTTCTCCAGTGTGTTAAGGATAGCAGAACTTACAAAGGCCCCAGATAAGTCCAAGTCATGGACAACACATCATGAAACCAATCATGGCAAAAATACTCAATTATTGCTTAGCTAGCCAAAAAAGCCTCCCAAATGTACTGTAAATTTCATTCTTTTAAATTAGTCAATACTATATTTTGATCTAACATCTCATTCCCAAACTACACTTATACACAAGTCACAAGAAATCAAAGGAAAAAAGAAAAGCACAGCAATTATGCTGCAAGAGTTGTGTATTTCTATTAACAGCAAACAATTATACAGTAATTTTCAATTTAGACACTTATTTTACTTTGCATTTTCAAGGTCAGTGACTTACTCAGTGATGGCTATAATTCCTGCTCATTTACACTTCTACCATTTTTAGTATGGAATACTAATTTAAAAATAGACACTGACACTGAATAGTTTTTAAATTTTAGACCCCTAGGGAAAATGATAATAGATTTCAGAAGAAAGCCACTCACTCAAGGAGATCTACAAGAGGAGAAGTTGTGCTTGGCGATGTCAGTGCCATGTTGGGACCTCAAGGATTATTTTGATGTATCAAAAGGTATCTACAGGATGTGACAGGCAACACGAAGTCTGAGAGTTCAAAGAACTCTTTCTCTAAGAAAATCTACCTTCACAGAACACCTTGAAAACAGAAAAATAACTGGAGATACTGGGCTTTTAGGTAAGAAGAGGAAACTACCATGAAGAGGCAAAAAAGTGATAACAAGCACCAATCATAAAAAAAAGCTGAAATGAGCACCCATGGCTCTCCCCTAGCTCAGATAAGCATTTTAAACACATTTTAACTATATTTAAACACTTGGATTGCAAATTTATCTGTTCTCACCTTATTTAATAACATAACATTTACTTATTTAATAACATAAAATTTATTTTAAGAGGTGGAACTGGTTTGGAAGATGATTGTTGAGCCTTAAAGTACTAGAAGATTACTTCTCTGCAAATGCTCAGAAGAAGACAGAAGCTTTGGAGAGAAAGTTGTTCTTCTCCTTGAAATAAACAAAGATCTTTTGTTCCAAGCCTTGTCCTCTATGCCCTGGCACAGTCCCATGGGCTCCTTAGCTGGGCCTCCACCATCAAAATGTTATCTCTGTATTTCCTAAGTAATGACACAAAAAAATTGATACTGAATCATGAAAACACATTTTCTGCTAAGAAAGATATCTTAAAAATGTTAAGAAGAAAAAGAATTCACAAGTTTTCCTTCTTCTGCTTCTTTCAGCAAAGCAAGGACAGACTGTCACTCTTTACTGCCTAAACAAGAGGCAAGAAGACAAACCCTCCATCTACAGGACAAAGTATCTTAGCCTGAAGGCTGAATATACTCTCTGGAAAATGAAACAGAAATTCCTGAACTATCCTTCACTCTTTTTCACCCTCATCCACATTAATATTATTTTGTAAGACATGAATCTTTCAATAGCTGCCTTCATGTACCCTTTATTCCTGAGGCTTTATTAGGAAGCTGAAATGACAGCTTTTCCAGCTTTTCTGGACCGACCTTCTATTGATTTTTTTTCTTTCAAGGTAAGGAAGCCTCTCAGGATTATATTGAAAGATCTTGCACAGAAATTTGAACAGAGAAAACAGAATTATTCCACTCCACAAATAACCAAAGCAAGCAAACTGAATGAAACTGCAGTCTACCAGGCAGGTAAAGGTTACTTCATGAAGTTATTTTTTCATTTGTTCTAACAAGAAAGACAAAAAAAGGAAGGATTTAGAAATTACACAAAGAGTAATGAAATTAAGATATCTGTCTCATTAAAAGTAGACACGAACATCTAAGTTGTCCCTCTAAAACAAAATACCGAACAACAGAAATGATAATACGGTCTCGCTGTTGCTAATCAAAATGACTTGAGTATTATTTTGTCCAATTTAATATTTTTCATGTGCATGCATTAAAATATGTGTTTTTATAAAACCAGGAAATTAACCACAAAAATCAAGATTATATTTTTCTCTTTTTCCAGGAAGCATCTAATCTGCATGGCACAAAGTCAGCTTGTGGCCTTCACCCTGCACATCAATTTCTGCCAAGCAATTACTTGAAAGTCACCTTAATGGTAGGAGGAAGTTATTATTTTCTTGTATTTAACAACAGACAAGAACAATAATACCAATTTATGCTGGAGGTAAGGCCTTGGTTTCATTCGCTTTTTCTTCAAGTATAGGGCATGAGAAAAAAAGAAGATGGACTTAATTAGAACAACTAATAGGAAATTTGAAGAACATGGCTATGGGTTATTTAATGGCCTGTGTATCAAATCAGATCATTACTTTTGAAGATTTTGATACTACATGGTGCAGAAAATGCTTTCTGTGTAAGCAACCAGTTTGAGATACCATTTCTCTAAGACTGTGAACATGAATGGTATTATTTAAAATTATTTTCTTTGTTATGATTTAATTATTGTTAAATAATGTCATTTTATTTGCAGAGTTTCAAGACATTTTTGAGAAGACAAACTAAATGGAAGCTCTGCAAGCAGACAATTTTAGTATTGTATATGTAGGAGTTTAATTTATGGTATGCTTTCTCTTTGTTTATAACCTGTTATTGTAAAAATAAAATTCAAACTATTTGAAAGTACTTATAATTCTTACTACATTAACTATAAGACAAATAAATATACCTTAAAAACCAACCTGAAGCCCTTTTTGCTAAAATTTCTTTTACTAAATTGACATATTATGAACTGTATGTTGACAAAGAAAAGCAGGAGAAGTTGTTGAAGGCTTTCACAAGTGGCCAGCTCTCCCCAAAACCTCGGCAGCTGAGAGGAGAGGAGGCTCCTGGTACTGCTGCCTGCAGCCACTGCCCGAGCTGGGAACCACCTTCAGTGCAAGATGCCAAGGGAAGCGTCATTAAGGCCAAATTCTTCCTGTGACAGAAGGACTCCCACTGAGAGGCTCATATGCTTGTGGCAAGGACCGAGGTGGAAACCTGAGGCTGTGAATCCCTAAACAGGTAGCAGACGGAGGGGTGGCTCCTCCAGCCACCAGGAAAACCCTCCTGACAGCACATGGTGCCTAGCAAGTCTTACTTCTAGGAAATTGCATGCAAGAATCATTTAGATAGCATGAAACAGCTCCTGCAGCTTCACTGTTTTGACTCAAAAGCTAAATTTCTCTGCAATTTCTTGGAGGTGAGTACCCAACCCTTAATTCCACATAGCTCAGCAGAGGTTTTGTTGTCTGTTTCTTAGATCAACTTCATCGAATAAAGTATTCATTAAATGGTCATTAAATAACACTCCCCTTTACAGTGTAAGTATATGGATATATGAGTGCCCTTGATGTGGTGCTCCAGAAGGTGAAGAGCAAAGAATTCAGGTGTTCCTTTGATGCAAACCAAGCCCAGTGTATTTATAGAGAAGGCACAGCTGCTTCTTTTTTTTAATCTTCCTCTGAAAAGCAGAGGTAAAGAAGATACCACATCATTTTGTAATCAATTAAACAAGATTACTGAGAAGCTCCTGACTTCATTACTGACTTTCCCTCTTAGCTGGAACAATCTTGGCCAGCTGCTTTGGTTAATAATGGAGAAAGTGAAAACTTTAAACAGTAAGGAGGATTTGATGCCTAAGCTATTAATAGATTTTCTGTGATGCCAAATGTCAAAAGAAAAACTGCTTATATGAAATGATGAGGCCACTATATAATATTAAAGTGTGCATTTCTTCAAGTCCTTAAGTGTTTTACAAAGGAAAGTCAAAGGCAGAACTTCATTTGTGACAAAAAGGAATTGCTCTTCAGTGACCTTCAAACTCACCACTACCGCTACTTGTCTGAAAGCTATCAGGCTATTAAATATTGGTTTTTAACATGTTCAATAAATATCTGCTCTCTGTATAGGTGAACAAATGAATCATTAGGGATTTTAACTTATTAGTGATAAAATACTACTTAACTGTGGAAAGAAAATTAAGGAATATATGGAAACCACTGCCTACTTGATTTTTGTTATTTCCCATTTTCTTTTTCTTCAGCATAACATCCACTTCCGTTACAATTATGTCACAAGAAAGATTTTATCTTAAAAGTGCTTGCAAAATGCCTCACATTGTTTAAGGAAGTAGATTAGCAAGCTGCAAGAGACCTAAAACTGAATGATTTAGAGTAGCTAATCTTTTTATTCTAAAGGTTATAAAAGAGTGTATACTTATCCACAGCCACATATACAGGTCTGTTAGCACTGTGTAGGTACAGCATTGCAGTGCATCCAGCCAAACCTAGCTAGCTAAGATGAGCACTACCCAAACTTTGTTCTTGGCCTCTGAGAGGAAAGAATAATTTTTAAAAAGAGGTAACTTTCAGCCTGTTTTCCTAACTTAGAAATAAATTTTTTCTCTCTTAATCACTTAGATATTATTAATGGTCCTGGGCACCCAAAAGAAGGAGCATTTTTATGGTCCTATGAACATATGCTTTATGTCAAGAAAACCATATTTTTATACATAATATAGCCCCATAAAAAGATTACGCCGAAAATAGCCTTAAGACAGAACAAATCATAAAGAAGTTAGTGCATGTGCTAAGCCTGTAGAGCCAAAGCATAAAAATAATATTCTTCTGACATTGTGAATGAATGTCACTTTCATATTTTTGTGGGAAAATTTACATGGACACTTTGAAGGCAATTTGTGTCTCATGCATGTGGTTGCCATTCTTCTATCTCTTAGTATATTTATAGAACTTGGTAAGGATAGTTTTGGCTGTTCAAATGGAATTTGTTCAAATGGCATTACCTTGGCATATTGATATTCATTTTGAGAGAATGCTTCTGCTCAGTTTGAAAAAAAACCTGCTCCATCTTCTGCTATTAAAAATATTACATTTAGATACTATGTGACTAAACGAAAGAATAAAAGAATTTTGAGAAGTATGTCCTACAACATGATAGTTTGGCTTTTCTGAGTAGTGTTTTAACTCTCAGAGCCAATCCTTGTAAGCACATGGAAAGCTGCCTATGAATGTTGACCAAAGCTGGATCAGACCTCACTATCACTGAAAATAAATAATTGTCAAGAAGGTAAGTTGTTTCTCATAAAAAAAAATTCATAAAGCATCAACCCAAAGAACTAAAAATTATGTCAACTGTGGTACTTTTTGTATTATTTGTCATAGTAAATGTAAAGGGTTTTGCCATTAAAACATACTAAAGATTTACATCAAATTGATTTTATTTATAATATTAACTTCAGCCTATTGGAACCAGAGGGAAGGCTTTTACAGATGAGACACAGTTTTATTTCCCCTTAAAAACATTAAGCATTCTATCTAAACTATAAATAACATTGCATTTTATGACTAGCTAAATCATTAATCAAGGTAAGTATGGGCAAGCCAAGGGATCTCAGTTTACTCGGTGGCTGATTGCCCAGCAACCATTGCCTATAATTGTTTTTAGCAGCAGCACAGTGCTCCTGGAGACCGTGGGCTCTCACAGCCGATGTTCTTTTCCTGCAGTGGGGCAGGGAAAACTAAAGAATCCAAACAAAACGCTTGCAGCCAGGTTTCAGACACGTCCACGCTCAGTTTCACTGACTGCAGCTTCGTCACAGTCACTGAGCACTGCAAGGTGAGTCTTCTGAGAAGCCAAGCCTGGCTACAAGTGGGAATCCGTATCTTGGGAGTCCAAATCTGATCTTTGGACTCAGGGAAGTAGATCTAGTTGATGATCAAATGCTAACAATAAGTTTTAAAAAAAGTAATTACTTGCTTTTATTTACAAAATTATTTTATATGATGGTGAGAACTAGAAGATTAATATACATTTAAATTTAATTTAACCTTGTAAAACAGCTACAGAAACGTTCCAGACCAAGGAAATCTAACCGTTTATTCTTAGCATACTTCCTGCCGTACATGATCTACCTTTCCACTGCAAAACCATAACTTCTGGACATTCTCTTTTTCCTACATTCTCTACTTATGCCTCAGGCTCATCTCAGACACCTTCACTTTTTATTATTTTAATAAATTTATTTTCCCAGTTTGGTTCCTAGTCATCATCACCCTGTTCACGTTTCACACATACCTACATTGCTCTCCAATAAATCTACCCAATGCACTATTCCAATAGAGAATGGCCCAATAACTAAGGTACTCAGCCAGGATGCAGAAACTCCATTTTCCCCAGTGCTGTGATAGAGATCTCTTGGATGCTCCCATCAAGACATAGGCAGAAATCCAGACAAAGAAAACCAGACTCTGCCCAGTTTAACTTACCCTGATTTTTGGCAAAATGGGTGATAAAGCTAAGATCATCCAGCATTTTAACTACTGATGACACACTTGAGGTCTGAAGCATAAAAGCTGTAGGTCTACACTGAAGTCATCCTCTACAGTTCAATCTACTTTTTAAACAGAAGTTTCTGGAAGCAAAGATCCCAACCAAAGTTACTACAGAGGAAAGGTGGCTGAACATTTCTGCAATAGATTTGTTTCGGTCTGAAAGAAAACAAGTATTACCAGGTTAAAAAGAAAAGCCACTTCAGCACGTTATTAACTGCATGAAAGATCCCTGACTTACAGGGCTAAATGAAGTTGAAGGAATTCAGTTCATGCCAGATTTGCCTTGCCATTAGATTTTCAGTAGCTTGTCACAAGAATGGAAAGTTAGGTACAGCCTTGATCAAGATTCAACCACAGTTTTAACACAGCAGCAAATAAATGACTCATTGCCAAATGAATCCCCAGGGTAACAAGTCCAATCCTCAGTGTATTTGATACTCTTCCACTTCACTTTCACTAGACAGGGGAGACATACTTTTGGATACAGAGCCCAAACCGAATTCTTTGGTGTATTGAGAGCTCTAGAGACTGCAAACCAAGCAGAGATGAGGTAATACTTCCTACCCACACCCACAAATATATTCAGAGTTGCAAAGCCTTTATCAGGAATGAGAAGCCTGGATTTTAGCTGAAGCAGCCAAACCAGATTTCTAGACCCATGTAGGTGTACAGCTCACCCAAGAGGAAAGAAAAAAGGGAACAAATTAGGCAGACAGAGCTGGACCTTGGCAGAAGCAGCCAAAGCAGGGAGATTCAAACAAGAAGAGAACTTCCTGTAAGTTTGGCCAGGATTTCTCTGCCTTGTTTGTTCCAGCCTTCTCTCTTTCTCAGTCTCTACCTCATTTTCACTTCCCACCTATGTTATCCTCCCTGTTGTCCCACTTCCAACATCTTCTTGTGCCCAATGTTTTTTCCCCTGATTTTGTCTTAATTTAGCTTATATTTTAAGTTCCTCTTCCTTCAATAAACACAACAAAACATTAACAATGTCTTTAATATGCCATTTGGTGTCGACTCTTTATTTTTTTTTGTACCTGTATGTTATGTGTTTATTCTCTGCCAGCTGTCTGCAAAGAGCAAAGATCATCTGCTCGTTGTATTTGTATATTTATGGGTGTCTATCATCAGTCCCTGCCTGACCATACCATTAGAAGCACCATTACCAACATAAAAACAGCATTACGGTGAAATATTTCAGTGCAGAGAGACACTGCATGTTGCTTCCTATAAAGCTACAGCACTGAGTTATTACAGGAGAGATCAGATTTAGGACACACACAATATTTTCCATTTCTGCTGCAGTCACTGTCCCATTGCTAAATCCATCTGTTTGTCTCCATAGACACCAAGGCTGTAACAAACACTGACAGTATCCTGACATTAACTGAAAGCAGGCGACCAGTTTAGCACAAGGAAGAAAACTGAATGGAAAATGGAATATTGCTATTTGGCTACTTTTGGTTGGTTAGGTGTCAGATTATCTGTCCTACTGTGGGATCTTTTAGATGAGATAAAAGATTTAGAGTTCGCCTGTCACAGGATATTAGGGAGTTCATTTTTGAAGAGGTCAGCTATTAACCCTGACCTAGCAAAATCCTATCCCTGATAAATAATTAATCTTTGCCTAATTCAAAGATAACAGATATTGTATTCGGATAAAATATTTTTTACATTTTTTCCAAAATAAACTTTTAGTTCTGAGGGTTTGGGAGGCTATTGTGTTTTGTTCCTGAAAGAATGGTGCAATTAAATAAAAGATGGATGATCTCCTGTAGAAACACAGTTGTTAAAGTTCTTCGGGATGTCTTATGCATGAAGCCAGTCCATACATGCACAGCAGAATGCAAGCAGCATGCCCCAAGATTTCAGAATGGGAACTTAAATCCTGATACTGAAATAGCAAATATCTTTAAATAGCAGTGTGGCTTCACTGTCATTTTAAGCAATTCTTAAACCTGACAAAATTAACTTACTCTAATTATGATTAGATTTTTCAGCCTAAAATCATCACTGGTTAGTGACTCAACTAATGAGTGTTTTTATGATTTATTAGTTAAAGCAGAAGATTATGAGTTTAAATTCTACTCCTGATTAACTACATTGGAAATTTTATACATGACTTGTCATTTTAAAATAAGGGTATCTTAGAGTTTAATTAAGACATGCAAGAATTTTGAGTAACTTTAGGTGTAGGATTCAACATTATTATTACAAATTATACGGAAAATACCTCACAGTATTGCTATTATTAATGTTACTAATACGAGATTTAGGATGAGGTGGCAGCTTAAACCAACCTAATTCAGTACAAAATGTTGCCCACTGATCAAGAATTTATCTGCCCTGGTGCAGGAATTACTGTGCAAAGTACTATGACCTGTATTGCACAGGAGGGCAGATTAAGTAATCACAATAGTTTCTGCACTCTAAAATCCTGTAATATTTCAAACTGAAAAGAAGTTAAATACAAAGCTCTACTTGCTTCTTTCTTCTGAGTATAAACTATATGAGTGCCATTCAACTATATAAACACATTCATTAGGTTTTCAGTAGGCCTCCTTTCTAAGGAAATTACATACTTTTGAGCTCTTGAGTGAACTACAGTGTTTTATGCCTTTAATTCAACACTCTTAGGGCTTACAGTTCATTGAAATTCAAAATCATGGGTACAAACTGTGTTCACAAAGAAAATGTTGACCTTCCTATATAGCAAATGCCTTTTCGTTCTCCTTTTTTTTTTTTATTTTAATAAAGAAACACTAATGAAGCTGAAGGAGGTAAAAGATTTGACCTTCCTATTAAAATAACAAATGTAATATAATTCACATATTACAGCATGTTGGCTACTACTCATGAAATAAAATACTGCAACAGAAAGAGCATATTGTTTCTACACATCGAAAATATGCAAATTAGACAAGTATTCAATATTCACTTGAAAGCGAGAAAATGTACCAGACTACCAATGGTATTTAGGAAAGCAAACTGGTTGAACATGATTATTTGAATTTAAAAAATGGGTATGGGATTCCCCTCTCTTTGCTTCTTGCCATATATGGTGTCTGTGGAATATCCACAGGGCAAATTATTCACTACCTTTTTCAAGATGAAAAGCTACTGATTGGCATCAGACATCAAGAGGGATTTTGGCATTAGAATAGATTTACACTTGATGACATGTCAAAGGCTTGAAACAAAAACTACAGAATTTACTCATGAATGCCGAAGGCAAGGCACTTATTCAATAGTAGCTCAATGCACATCTTTCCAAGGATGGCATTCAACCACCCCAAGAACAAAATACAGCAAACAAAACATGGTTATACTTGGAAATGAATGTGCTTGACTAGACTGAACAAAATAACAGCCAGCATTACCTGTTGCCAGCTGTCAGTGAAGAATAAAGAACTGTAACATCCTTGTAATAAAGAGGGAAACAGAATCCAAGCTTATAATGAAAATACAGCAGTTAGTGGGATGAAGTAGGATCAGCAGCAGTATGTGTGGGCATGATAACTCCCATTCTGAGCCTGCTGGCCCTTTAAGAGTGTGTCCTCACTTCTCTTCGCCCACAAACACTTGAAAATAAAGAAAAAACTGATTAGGAGAGCAGGCACAAGGTATTTTGTACACAGGTGTAAGAATGTATGACATAATGCCTAATTTTGCCATTTCTTCTTCAACCTTCGTTACGATTATTTAAAAAATAATTTCATTATTTGCATTACGGTGAAGGGCTTGTAAAAAAGGATTAGAGGTGTTGACAAGATCACAATTATTTTGCCACAGCCAGTTTAGTGACCACTGAACATTCTCCTGCTATTTCAATAGAATAAAAATACAGGTATCTCATTTCCATATTGGATGTGTGGGAAAGACCATCTAAATAGGTTTGGCACCTGAGAGCAGTGATACGAATATGTACAGTACAAGCCATAAACAGAAGGAAACATGAGAAGCACAAGGGAACCCCCACTCGCCTATATCACACCCATGGAAATGAGAGATTACTTCAGTTCACTTTGCATTATTTTGTACCTTTGTTCTTACAGGGATCAACTCATGCCACATCTGACATACAAAGTTAAAGGACTGCTTTGTGCAGATAAGCCATCAAAAGTGAGGAGCATAGTTTACCTGAAGTGCCTGCAATTTTAAGTAAATGCAAAGCGTAACTTGCATAAAACCAGAGAAACATAAGGAAAGTTTGTATTTGATATCTCTTTACCACAGCAGATTCAAAGTAGAGGTGAACATATTTTTTTAAGAATTATATTTCAATGTCACTTTAGAGACAAAGCAAATTCATTAAGAGTTTGCTATTTTAAAATAATATAAAGTTATTTTGGTTTTTCTTTTGATAAGCTGCATGCTTATGTTAAGAAGGATATTACATGCTCCTACAAGAAATAGTGAATTTTCAAACAGATTTTCAAATTGTTACGGTTTATTTAGAGCATCTTCAATGGCTGAACATACTGCAATTTACAGCAAAAATTAAAATTCAACTGTTAGTCAGAATCTGCTAGAATGACCTAATGTTCATAGGAGATAGTCACCTTTTCTAATAAAGATATTGAAAAATGGCAGTATGAAGTAGCCATCATATTTCATTGCTTTTAAGATACTCAGTACTTGTAAATACAGCCAGTTCCTTTAGATCTGTACAAATGGCAGATGAACTCCTTGGAAATTTTGTACAATTTTGTAGATGCAAATCACTTCAAGAAAACTGTTTAAATATATTCCACTTCCTCCTCCTAGGGTCTCTTCTAAAAGACAGTGAAAGAATATTTCATCTTCAAAATGTATCACACATTCCATATTAGATGCTGACTAGTCCCAGAAATAGTCAAGAAATAGAAAAGTTGACAAAATATAGATTCATGAAGACTGTCTGTGGCATCTGTGAAAAATATTCTGGATCAGCATTTTGGTTCAGGTGGCCCTGCCTGAGGTGCCTGCCATCACCAGCCTCAATTTTTTGGGGAAAAAATAGCTTCCATGAATGGAAAAAGCTCCATTTTCAAGAACAATCATTAACTTTAAAGCTTACTGTAACAGACATCCACAGCAAGGTAACAACTGAAATTTAATGCACGTGGGAAGGTGAGAAAATACTTAACGGATTGCTAAAAACACACCTTTTAGCACTTCTCAGATTACTGGTGCTCAGTTCCAAAAACGGCATCTCCCTTTTCCTGCCTAGTGGGATGCTCTCAGCTGGACTTCTGGATTATAATTAATGCTTTCTATATGTTAAAGAAACATAAGAACAAAGACAGCTACAGTGCAAAACAAGTAACTTTAGCACTGCAATGGACAGTAAGGAAAACCTCTAAAAGAATAAATAAATGGATGAACTTTACTGCTTTTTCCAAACTTTTCATTAAATTATCTCCAATTATTTGTAACTGAAAGTATGTTTTTGGCTTAGATCTGAGAGGATGCTGTTCCACAGTGCTATGAGGTTTCTATGGTAGCAATTTATTATATAGCAGCCAAATTATCACAGATCAGTAATTCAGCATATATAGGTGGGTCATAAAAAATAGTTTCATTGAGATTTTTATATTATATGGTAACTCATACATGCATGAATTATTCTGTCAGCTTTTAAATTGACTATGTATATCTGCATGATCATCTCTATTTGTGTTAAGATTCACCCAGGATCAAAACACAAAACATTTCTGTGAAAGAAATTTTAATTTTATTTTGAATATATAATTAATACTATCTAAGCTTGTTCAGCAGTATATACACATATATATGTATACTTAAACTGTATTTTACATATAAAGGGGTTAAACATGCTATTGGTAATTATCTCTGTAGCTTGCACATTCACAGGGATGTAGGTAATTATTTGAATTTATAACAAATGATTGCACAAAAATAATTTCACAACGCCCATTCTGTTTTGGCTGATCTCTGAACTAGTAAAAAAGACATTTTACTCTGCTCTTCTTCTATGTCAGATTATACACAAATAACAAGCAAATCAAGTAAAGCAATTAAAACATCTCAGAGTGCTGTGGAAATGAAAGACTGGAAACTTTTCTTCTAATTCCATAAACACAATCAAAAAATGTACAGAACCACAAATACAGTCCATATCTACAATGCATTAATGGAAATGGCTAAAGTTTAATGGCCCAGGTGGCTTTTAAGTCATTTTATCACACCATTATTTTATGTCAAGGGTAAAACCAGTTGTGAGAGGTCTTTTGAATGAATAGAAGTTTATCAGCTAGAGCAGTAAAATGGATTTGAATTTTTAAATACAGAGCTCTGAAATTTGGTGTGAGGATATAATACCTAAGAAACACTTCATGCCTCATATACTATAAAGCAGAAATTTAAGGGGATGCCTGTAAAAAAGGACTCATCTCATGCTCATCTGAGAGGGAGAACTGGCACCCGGTTCTGATAAGAAGTCAGCTGATAACCCCACAGGATGAGGGAGACATAATGAGGTGTAGGGAACCACTTTTTTCACTTGGACTTTGAAAATAATTGGACATTATTTTCTCAACATCACCCAGAGCTGGATGACTATGAATTAGAGGTGAGTGTGAAAATATGATTTTTAGTCAAAGCTACTGCAATGCAACCACTTTCTGGGATATTTCTATGGCTTTACATCTTTTCAAACCAAATCACTCAGGGATCTCAACCATCTTTTTAGTTAATGTTAGGAATTGAATATTTGCGCACCTGAATGCTAAAACTTGTATGTATAAACTACTTGGAACTATGATTTTAGATTAATCTTTAGTTTCCAGTAACTGCCACCCATAATCCTCTTGTACAAAATGATTTATTTTGTATATACTTCAAATAACTGAACGTCTGATTATTTGTACTACTTACACTACTCACACTATTATCAACTTGATGAGAAAAGCTTTTGTCTTCAGGTTTACATATTTTTGAATTATTACAATTAGAATGTTAAAAACATGGTTCATAACGAAGTTTACAAAGTATTGCAGTTCTCTAGCAAAGTTGTCTTCATATCAGGGTGCACATATTTGCACACAGGTCAGCATTTAGTGAGAAAACTCCCTATTTTCAATTATAAAGCTACTTCTTTTTTATATCAATAATTCAGTCTGATGGGCTCAGTCTGATTGATGGTATGGGGAAATTGGTGATGGATATCCACATTTGGTAGAGGCTGCATAACTAAAGTGGCTTCTTCTTCTAAGATAAGAGTGAAAAACCACCAATAAAATGAAAAACAAAGCCTCTGCCTATTTTACTGATTTATACTGAATATTATTATGCACAATTTTGAAGCCATCTCCCAACTTTTAAAAATGAATAAAGCGAATTGAATGAATAGATGCATAGAAAGTGTTTCAATGTCAGTTGCACTCTGCATACTTTTTAAAGCATATTTTAAAATACGCTGGGTGCTTGTATCCATAATTTAAACAAGTTTATTTTGAAGAAGGCTTTTTGACGACATATTCAGAGCATAATATAAGCAAAAGCCATACCTAATGTACATATTAGGCAAAATAATGCTGTGTACATCCAAAATAAGTGTTTGAACTGTTTTTACCATGACTTATTCATACACTCAGTTCTGCTTTCATTTACTCTATGAAAACATCTATTCAAAATATTTGTTTCTCATTCCATCACCTCTCCACTGCTAAGTAAAATGAATAACACAATTATCATAAACATGCATTTAATTCATTTTGTCATGCATAATACAGTATGTGAAGGAAAAGGTTTTCCTCTCGTGACTGTAGAGGAAGAAAAGGTATTCATCATTTTGTAATAGCAATCCTGCTCATAATAAGATCACAGCAAATGATTTTTAAAATTGTTCAGTTTTGAATATTTCAAATCTCTTTGGTAGGTCTAGCTTATACTGAGAATTTGAACTTAGCTTCTTATCTGTGTCTGTGCTGACGTTTTGACCAAAACTGGACAGATTAATAGAAGACCAAAAATGTCACAGAAACCCCACACATGACCATAATTTCCCAGTAATTATTCCACACTCCTTCTCCACACTGACAATACAAGTTATCCTGACAATACAAGTTATTCTCTTTTATTTAATCAGACCTCTCTCTTTAGAAGGGCAGATGTTTCCCTATTAATATGGCAGAATGTCTTTGTTTCCTCACCAACTGCAGAGACAAATGATTAGTACAATAAACTCGGGCAGTTTGCCTCACTGTTACTTGGTGCAAGACAAGTCAAACTGTCTCACAGAGTATTTATATATTTCAAAGTTCAGAACAACCCCCTGAACCTATCACATTATCTACAGAAAGGCTGACATTCAACCCGAAGTTTAGCCTGTGTTCTAAAAACTAAATGCAATAACACTCCTGCTTTCCACACTTTGCCTTCCAATTTAATTGGTGGCAAAATAGCACCAGGAGACAAAAAAAAGAGTCTAATTTGATTTACATATAAATTTGAACTAGCTTGCTGGACTTTTGCAGCAGGGTTTAATACAGTGTTAAAAGCTGAAGATGACCTCGATGCTGCTGAGTAACTTTAAAGATACCAGATGGCCCTACGAATGCAATATATTATAAATTAATAAATAAAAACTACAGGATCCTTTCCCTGGGCAAGGGAACCACTACAAACTCAGCTCCACAGCTATTGTTTCATAGCTACACTCTACCCATGTTAGGAAGAATTAAAAATCTCACGTGAGGAGGAAATGTCCAGAGTAAGGACAGTAACTGATGTGAGTTTCTAGAAGAACTGAGGAAGATGTTCGGTGAGAGACACCATCACAGAGTGAGAGATACGAACGTGACTCAGAATGGAATTCACCTCCTCTGCTGACACATCCTCCTGAGGTGTTCAGTGCAGGCTGTAATTACAGCTGATATTTGATTCATCAGAAAACTCACATACCAGCAAACTGTGTGCTAGCTGCAAAAGATAGATCCATTCTAGAACTTACTGAAGGTGAACACCAGTCAACGGCAGGATATAAGCAAGATTACTTCTGCAATCTTATTAAGCTCACACTTCAAACAGTCTCTTTGATCCAGCAGTAGAGTCTCTCAGGAGGCCACAGGAGGGTCTTGGATTGCTTTCACAAAAAAAGAACTAATAGAGACTTGGACTGCAAAGAAAGCTCTAGAGATGTGATTTGCAATGTCTATGATGAATGAGAAATTGTCAAATTGTTCAGACTGATGAATGGAATGAACTGTGAATGGGAGACGATTTTTTTTTTCCTAGAGAAAAGTATCTGAGTAAAATGCAGAATAAAGTAGAAGACAAAAATATAAATTTAAGGAGGAAGAGATACAGAGAAAATCATTGTGTTGCAGAAAAGGAAGTTTACAACCATCATCTTACTGTGTATCCTAAACCAAAGGCATTAGGGTTGGGTACAGATCAAGTGGTTAAAGAAAGCCTTAAAGTGAAGAATTTGATTGTGTATAGGATCTGTTTTTCACTGGCTACTCCTCTCATTCAGAAATACCTTATAATATTAAAAAAGCAAGGGTGAAGATGATTGGTAACATTCTTTGTTTTGTAGATAAACTAGAAGGTATTGTGAGGAAAGAAAGCAACAGAGGTAAAACTTTGGTGCTGTTTGGTACAGTTATTTCTCTAACTAAACCCCTCAAAGGCGAGAATCTGCTCAGTGTCTACAGTCACTCAGCTCATTTTGCATATGAAAATGTTTGAGTACACAGATTTATTTTCATTACTATGTTATCAATATCATGTTTCTGAGATGTTAGTCTAATTGGATGAAAACTCTCTTACTTCTTTCCACTTCAGTATCCAGGCTGAACTGATCAGAATTATTTCCTCTTCACCCATTAGGAGAATTATTAAATATACTATGAAACATGACACTAATCCACTATCTGTTTGGAATAGTATAAATAGTAATACAGCACCCAAAGCGTCCTAGAATACATATATACAGACACATATACATACATTTGTATATATATGTACACACAGAGAGAAATATAACCACCCCATACCCCAGAACAATCTGTTTTCTCTGCAACACGGTAAATACAGGGAAATTTCTTAATACTTAGCTGCTATTGATTAGCCCCAGCTGAAACAACTGAGTCTCTTCAGGATCATGGCATGTTATTCCCTTTAATAAAATGCATCAGTTTTTAGTACAAGTAAAGTTTTTTAAAAGGAATATAAAGAGAAAAAAAAGCTTCATAACAGCAGAGGTTCATGTTTATGAAAATTTTCTTCTAAGGTAGATACGAGGAGGGCACAGTCCTCCAGAATTTCAGAGTGAGCTCTCCATATAAAGTACTTTTGTATTTCACCAATTTTCTCTTAAATGTCAGAACTGATATTGACACTGGACAGTACATTATGCAGCCTATTTTGATGCTACTTATGACTCTATTTTTTAATATTTCTTTTGCTGAAACTGTCAAAACCACTTGCAACACCCAAAGTTACATTATACTTCAGAACACTTGACCATTTAATATTATGCATAAGATATCCCAACTTTTGTGAATAGCAAGTTACATGTGGAAGTAATAAAGCCTCATCCTACAAAAAATATAATGCACAGTTTAGCTCCTCACTGACACGAAGCCACCTATGTGCACACTGATTGAACCTTTACGTGATTGGGGCTTCCTCAGGAAAAATCATTTTCTGTGCTTATTTTGCAGTTCCAGGGGGAAAAGTGCTATATTTGAACTTACAATTTGAAGTTATAATAATATTCTTTAGTTCCACATCAGGTAAAAAAGATTTGAAAGATTGTATTCAACTTCCTGTTTTGGTAAGATTACTACAGGTGTAATAAACCAGGACTTACATAACATGTTTGTGATCAGTAAGTCATAGTTTTCTAACATACTGAGTCTTTCTGCCTGTTACAAGTTAAAAAACTTCAACATTACAGTCTCTTTTATGACTCCCTCCTAAAAAATGAGCACAGTTTTTGTGGTTGGTAATAAAGTGACACCTGCTACAATTCAGTTGCAAAAAAACCAGTGCAATACTTTCAGTGAAAGACTTTGTGGCAAGCACTGTTCAATGACAAAATACAACTATTGTAATGAGAACTTTTAAAACTGTACTCAAATTTAACATGTTAAGTAAATCTGTGATAGAGACATGTTAATTGAACTGGAATTATCACATAAACTGTTATTACTACTGACAATTTGGTCATAATTACAACTTTCTGTGCATAAAGGCATTACAAATATTTGTACCACACATTCATATGTAATTATGACAGATCAAAAAACCTTTTGCCATTTATGTTAAGATTTGGTCATTTTACCAAAATGGTGTCACTACCTCTTCGACCATGTCTCATAAGCAGAGAATCTTATTGGCATGAAATACTCCATTAAAAAGTACATACTAAAAAGTAATAAAGCTCATAAATAGGGAAAAGAAGAATCATTTGGAGTAGTAACAGAAGGCAGATGTTTGTAATAAGAATATAAACTTCTCCTACACATGTATTTTCTCTCAAACCAAGCTTTCGGGGAAAAAAAAACCTGTCTTGTTCTCAGACAACAAGATTTAGTATTATGGGCTGGTTTAATCAAACAATGAAATCAAACAATGAATTTAAAATCAACTGGTAGACACATATTGCCTTAACTCTGCAGAAGAGCTTTACGTGCAAAATTAATTAACGGGTCAATTCTTAAACTCTCTGTATCCTGTTATTTTCTATTCTAAAATGTTATTAATGACTTCCGTAACATTAAATTTAGGTTAATATACTAATATATATTAACAAGATAATTATGTCAAAGGTTATCATCAACAGTTCATAATAAAAAGTTCTGCTCAAAAATAAAACTTATTATTTATAGTTTACACTGCATAATAAAGTATTAGCAACACAAAATGTTAATTAATTTCTAATTCTCTATTCTTTTATTTGGATTTCATGAAGGTTGATTGGACTTGATCCATCATTTTACGGAAAATTAATTATTTCAAATACATGCACCACTTTATGCAACCTGCCTGATTTGCATTGAGGAAAATTCAGCAGAAGTAATTGAGGCACAAGCAAATACTGGCACTGACTGAACTCAATTTTCATTCCAAATTTCTGCAAAATCCCAAGACACAACAATATCAGATGCACGGGGAAAACAAACAAAAGCAATGTGTAAAGGGAACATGAAGAGAGAATATTACAAGAATCAGAGAACAAAGGGATTGCAAAACTATTTTAGTGCCATAGATGAACAGTGAGGGCTTCATTCAGGCAAGGTGGAATAAGATATCATATGGCATCCTGACAATTGATGTCTTCATTTAAATGTAAGAATTTACATTCTAATTAGAAAGAATTTACATCTTAATCAGAGGCAGCTGTATTATCTTGTTACTGTTTTTTTCAAAGGTAATGAACTAAAGTACTGCTGTGCTTTTTCAACCAGAAACTAAATAGACAGCATACAGTGTTATTTTATAGCCTACCTGCTGTAAGATGTTATTAATATTTTCGAAGACTAAATTCCAACAAAATATTTTAAAATAAAAATTGTACTTGACATTGCTCAAACGATACTATAAAGGCCTGTTTAAAATATTTAACTAATACCCTTTCCAACTTATATTTTTAAGTACACATAGTCATAAAGGTATCATTAATATGGCAGCAGTGAAGCACACTTTCATTTTATGCTTCAAGTAATACCGCATAATTTTGGAAGGAAAAAAGTACTTAGAAATTCTTTTACTAAAAAAACAGTTCCACGTGTATTTCTCCACATTGTTCACACAATACATAAGAAAAAAATCAAATGAAAGATCATTTTTGTAGCTCATGTGTACATATACTTTCAACTGAGGCCAAATTGAAGTGTTTTAGATGCTAATTTAAAGGATGAGTCTCACCAAGGAATATAGAGCTGCTTTTACAGGCATTTTTAGACTTAGGAAATCATGGCTTAGTAGCTCAGCCTAGTTACATTTTTTTGGGCTCTTGCACAATTTCAAGAGTTTTGATATCAACCTATAATATACAACTGCTGTTGGGAAACTTTAGGTATACAAGAGTGCAGAAGGAAGCAAAGACTTTTTTCTCCCTATGAAGAAATTAGACATGGGAAGTCTAACCTGGGAATAGGTCTGGGAAGTTCTTGGTTTAGTTCCCAGCTCTGCAAAAACTAACTCTGGAAAAACTTTGTTTCATCACTATTTTGTCTCTCCACATTTGTAAGATCTCTCTCTCTCTCAGCTCTATGACTATTCAGAATGGGGATATTTTTGGGGCAAGATCATTTTATTGCTACAAAATTAAGCAATGTTCAGTTGAATTGGATACATCCCCAGAGAGTACTGACTTAGGATGCACGGCCTTTCATCACACTCTCTCTTCCTTTGAACTCTAGACGCATTTTGTGCATTTTCACGTATCTTCTATTACAAAAATAAACAATTAAAAAAAAACTCAACTAGGAGTCTTCCTAGAAAACTAGGTGGAAATGATTGAAAGGAAAATTGGTTCTTTTGCCACGTCAAGGGTTAGATTAATCGGCACGAGCCAGAAGGACTCACATCCTGAGATGGACAAACACACTGGCAGAATGTCGGAATCCCAATGAGCTGATGAAATACAAAGCATTCAGCTGGATAAATGGAAAGGACCACTTTGCAGACACAGATTTGCCAAGCCCATCACTCTGTGGCAAATGACAGAATAGGCAGACTTGCTGCACATTCTTCACTGGAGGCAACTTCTGCTGACCTGCACATAACTTCTTCCCAAACACAGTCCCTCCGAAAGTGGATGGAGAATGAAGAGTCAAAGAATGCAGAGGGGGTTTTTTGGCTTACTAGTTCAGGTGACATATTAGCATTTATGACTTCTAATAAAAACAGATATGATTAAGGAAACAAGGACAGTAGAACACAAAGTAGCATCCCCCTGTACAATAAGGAACATAATAAATGTATCTCAAAGACATACTGAAAAATTTCGTTTTTCTTGCTCTTTAAAGAACCTTAGAATTTTCAAGGTTGGGAAAGACCTTCAAGATCCCTGAGTCCACCAGCACTGCCAAGTCCACCACTAACCACACCCCCAAGTGCCACATGATGTGCTTCAAATACCTCCAGGGATGCTGATTCAACCACTTCCTTGGAAATCCTGTTCCAATGCTTGGCACCTGTTTTGGTGAAGAAGTTTTTCCTAATATCAAATCTAATTCCCCCAGTGCAACTTGAGGCCATTTCCTCTCATCCCGTCACTTGTTACTCGGGAGAAGAGACTGACACCCAGCCAATCACATGGTTAAGAGAGAAAAAGAGAGCCTGGAAACCCCAACCTTACTTCACTTTTGAAGACAAGCCTTAATAAAAGTTGCACACTGTATATCTTGAGAGTCAAAGCAGACCAGACTTTTTTACCATCTGCCAGAGTTTTCAGAAAACTACAGCTAAATGAAGCCAAGGGACTAATGTAAAATTTCTACTGGAGACCTTTAGTGGTTTTTGAGGAAATTTTTGATTCCTCTTTTTAACCGTAGAGAAATATAAACCTCCACACAAGCAACCAAAACAACCACTTTCCCCAATATTTTTTAATATTTTCAAGTAATAGTACATAACATAGTACCAGGAATGGAAAGATATCTGACAAAATTATCAGCATTATCTTCTGATATTAATTGAAAAACTATTCTCATTTATATGCTTTATTCACGTAACTCTAATTTGTTTCCAATACCTTGTTCTAAATTAATTTTTTTCTGAAAGCCATCAGTTTCCCCTAACATCACTTACCTCATTATTGTATTTTTTCATTCAATTTCAAATAGTATCATCCCTACCTAGAAGTAATGCTATTTCCCATTTAAATCTTGAAGCTACTTTTAAGTTTTTACTTTCACTGTACTATAGCAATGCTTCACTGAACCTGAAATCCACTCAAACACACAGTCAGTATAAACATATTTCAATAGTTCTTTTCTGACATGAAGTAGAATACGAAGTCTTTACTGAACTCACTTCTGTTACTTAATCATATTTTAAAATTTCATCTTACATGTATTTTGCAATTTCATAATTCATCATTACCAGCCTTTTTTCCTTAGCAGTATTAAACCAAGCAGACTTTGCCCAATTTATGGTCACTATAACAGCAAATTTTTAAAATATGGACTTTTACCATGATACATATAAATTAAGTAATGACCTGAGTATGCAAGACAGTGCTTTAAAGTAAAATATAGGTTATAACCAATAAAAGCAGCTAGTGAAATGCAACATTTCACAGGATCTTACTATTGTGAAGTAATCATGAAATTAAAAATGCTCTGAGATTCACAATATCAGTGATATTTTAATTTCATGTTTTCTTCTTTGGGGTGCATACTGTTACTATTATTACTAATTTTTTTTCTATTTTAAAGTAAACGAAAGTAACAGTTAAAGAAAAAGCCACGTACAGTTATTATTCAACAGTAAAATGATGAACTTTTCAATTATGTAGTTCTATAGACTACTAAAGAGTCCACTAATCTTGTAAACAACTTTTTCTGGAGCAAGATGATAGATCTAGTTCCCAGGTTGTTATTATAAAAGCAGGATGTATGTAATGTGCAACATTTTGAACATGGGATTAAATCTGGGATTAATCTAGATTTCCATTTAAATTAACTTCACCATCAGCAGGAGTTCTGTGGTTAATTCTGGGTGCACAGGCAGGGGGGTAGATGGAGGCCAGCTGAGAAAAAACCCCAGAGACTTTTACCTCTAAGACCAGGTTTTGTGGAGAATCTCTCGTTTGGCTGGGCTCAGCCGTGTACCCCGCACTGTGGCCATGCTGGGGCTGGAATGGAGGAATCCACCATGCCAAGGGCAGCACTGGTACCTCGGGGTTTGTACCCCACTGAAGGCTTTCAGGCTCTCCCTGCTCTGCTCGTGCACAGCCAGGGTTTTGTAGAGGAAACCTTTCCTGGAACTTGCATTTGTGCCTGATCAGGTTCCATGAGAAAGCTCCAAGAGCTATTTCCACACAAGAATTCCCAGCCATTTCCCTGCAATTCATGCTGAAGGGAAGATTACAGAGTAAACACTCCCTCTTTATCTCCATGTATTTTGACTGTTTTTAATCAGAGGCATTGTGAATTAGAGACAGATAAATTGTACCTGGAATATGGGACTGTTCAGGGGAAGTGAGTTTTTCAATTAACCAAAAATCAAATGGAAAATGTTTTGCAGGGATTTTTCAGGGAGTGATTCAGAGTCCAGCCTAATGGACTTTGGTTTGTAAATCCACATGGAGATCAATTAACTAGGCTACACTTTGCAGCAGGGATTAGAATATACACATACAACTCTTCAAGACAATTGGTTCAAGCCAATTAATGTCATATTCTAATGAAAAACGTGTCCAAGGAACTCAGAACATATAATGCAAAACATTTATAATTATCCGTTTATATTACAGATTCCTGAGGAAAAAGGATGAGTAAAGTGAATCCTCCATGAAGACTGGGAAAGAGATTTCATGTGGGTTTTTTAGATCCATAAACACATTAGGATGTTTAGTTCCTCACCCCTGAATGTTCATGCCACTCACTTTCAATTATGATCACTGGATTTATTGATTATATATTTGTGCATTTTGGCAATGATACAGTTTAAGAAGAGGTGAGGAGGGGTAAAAACACACAGCAGCTGATGCAAGAATGTGAAAAACAGCTGAATGAAGTAGATATTAGTGAAGAAGTGGAAGGAGAGAATTGGTTTCAACATACTATTAGAGGTGTTTTGTTTTATTTATTCCATTATTTCACATTATTAGATGGATTTGATATTTTCCCACTCTCTCACTAAGTATACATCTGCTTAATAATTAAGTCACCACTTTTTAAGTTTATCCAGTGTCTCCAACATTTTTTCAATGTATTCCACTTGATAAATTGGGGGATTTTTTCCTACACCTGCTTCTTCCCATTCTGTTTACACTCTTCTAAAAAAATTGCTTTGGTTTTGAATATATTTAAGTGTTCTTTTAGTTCATATGAATGATTTAAACTCATTTTGACACACTATTGAGAACCCTTAAATTTGTTGTAGCTATACTTTAATTCCTCTCTTCACTGTTTGTTAACACAGTAAAACCATGTCTGACAGAAAAGAATATGATTTAATTTACATTCACTGCTGATGTCTTCCTAATAATCACATTGTTAAGGTCTCACTTACTGTTTAGTTACTTAACATCATTTCAAGAAATGTCATAGTTCCAAGGGTGGTTTTTCTAACAGAGTGAAGTTTTTCAGTGTATCTAATATCCAGGCTGTGTCTAAAAGAAATCTGCATCAAACAGTTTGAAGTGAAAATCACACACAAATTTGTTGTTCTCATACTAATGTTGTTGTTCTCATATGTTGTTCTAACATATGTTGTTCTCATAGTAAACATTTTGAAAAATGTGCCATATTAAAAAAGTTAAAAAAAAACCCAACCCAAGTGGCCTCCTAAAATCTTTAAAATAAATATAAAAAATGTCAATTTTAAAAGAAGTCACACTTAGATTCTACTATTATGACATGGAAAAAAAAAAGTAACCCATTCCTTGGATGAGTACTCATCATATTCCCTCTTTCCTGTGAAAAGGAAAGCAGTTTGTCAAAACCTCTGGAATGAACACCATGAAAAGGGGAAATATTCCTGTTCTCCACACTGAAGCGCCATGGAATCTCAATGAAATAGCAGCAGATAGTACCCAGTCCAGGCTGGGGACTGAGCTCTCTTAAAAAACACGTTCATGGCAAGAACAGGGCAGCTGCCTTCTGCATCAGGCCCTTCATCTTTTCTTTGGTTGATGCAGGTAGAATCAGGATTGGCTGATTAATTCCTGCTACACCAATTAATTTAGTATCTCCCAGGCCTTCTAAAGAACAACCGGCTTTGTCCTCCCTCCTCTCAGTTTAGCCTGAGGTCTGTGGGCTTTATTTTGTTTGGATTCAACCTGTAGATCTGTTTGAGATCCACACTGTGGACCTGAGCAATTGCCTGTATTATTGGCAGGTTTATCTCTGCCAAGTCAAACTAAAGAGGGTTCTGTTAAAAGTCAATGTTTTCTGACTCCCCCATGGTATTAAAGACACAGAGGCAGGCTGAGAACAGAGCAGCATTACAGTTTTACCATGAGGAAGGTAAGATCCAGCTGTCCCTACATCCCGCTCAACCCAGGAGCTGCACTCTTCCAAGGGAAGTAGAAGTCTGGAGGCTTTGAAGACTGTCACTTCCTGTCTTGTATGTCAGAAGACTGAGGACTGGTTTCAAACCTGAGCTAAGAAACACCCATCCCATCTACTACTACTGGTTTAGTTACTTAGGAGAGCTCTACAGAATATTCTGAAGCCAACTTGAACACTGGCTGTAGGAATAGAAGTTGATGCTTAAACTGATCCACGGACATTCTGCTCATTATGTGTAGTTCTGAATGGTAAATATGGCACATGGAGCTATGTGTGACCATGCTACACCCTCCTTTCATCTGTCAGTACAGCTATAAATGATCCTTTATTTGGACTGTTCCCTAAATTACATTCAAATGCCCAAGACCAAGTATGCTGGATGCAGAAGCACCACAATATCACTGAATTCCTACAGAATTAGTAACAAGAGGAGATGTAACTTATTTCTATAAGGTACTCATGAACACTGGAATTTTAAAATTTCCTAAACATCGCTGAGCTGTTTCATCCTTCAGTAAATGAACTGTTAGATTAATTCTTGATGTCACTGCTGAATCAGCCAAAAAATCTGAATCACATCTAGGTCATGGACTCAAACAAGAATAACACTTTGGAAAGATTACATATTTTTAAATTGGTTTATATGTTCAGAATTAGGAAAGAAAAGCTTTGATTAAAAAGTTTTTAAAACAAACATAACTGAAAAAAAGCTTTTAAAAAATCATTATATGCCTCCATATTAAAATGCTTATTTAAGCTTTCCTCTGCCAGCTATTGTCAAAATATACAGCAGTAGTTAATAAGACAAGACTAGACTTAACTATTGGCTTTCATAATAAAACATGAAGATAAAAATGAGGCTAGGTGTAATTTATAAGAGAGAAAATGATGTACTAAAAGCAAGACAGTAAATCAATTTTAAACACCAAACACAATTTATGTCTGACTTTAAAACTCATCCTCCAAACATTAATCTAGACAAAGGCCAGAAACTGAATGAGGCATAATTTGTGAAACTGATACCTTTCATCATAACCTTTAGCTGAAAAGGTCATTAGATATATGATATCTAAGTGAGCAGCTTATCCCTGCTTCATTACTGATAATTAAGGCAAGTAATATTTTCTTGACAGTAATGTGTCCAGTAAGAGATATCGTCTAGTTTGCATAAACCAGACATTAATTACCAGAGTAGTATCAGAGATAAAAAAAATTAAGTACCTGTGTAACATAATTTCATTATTTTTTCTTCATTTCCTTAAAGAATTAGCAGGCTCAGAAACATAATGAGCATATTAAGAAATCCATTTTCAAGTATTTATTAAAATCCTTATTACACATTACACAAATGTATTTTTGCACTTACACAAACAGAAATGAAGGCATCCTGAAATACACACATTATTTAGGTATTTTGTCATCTTGCTTTACAGAGCAACATTCAATTGTGAAGTGCAGTTATCAAATAACAGGTTCATATTTGGACTTCATTTCAAATGTTAAGGCTTTCATACAGATGGAATCACAAATGAGTCCAAGACCTCTGATCTGCAACTTCAACTCATGTAAAGGCTGTTTCACCTCATTTGCATAAATGGTAGTTTTGCTGCTCTCCAGAACAGCCTATGGATCAAGTATCCATGTGAGAACGACAGCACTGTCCCTTAGATCATTATCTGTTTCACAGTTTTCATTTCTCAGTAGAAATGGCTCTCAACATTTTTAAAAGCTATAATGCACAGTGTTTAACAAATAGAAGAAAGAAAGATTAATTACGTGTAATGGTTCACTCTCAAGGTATGTTATCTACCAAACTGCACTCTATGAAAACCTAGACAAATGTTATCCAGAAGATTTTACCCCTTAGTCATAACACAATCCATAAATGCTGCTCTCACCACACACCCTGCAAGAGCCATAACAGTGGTACTTTATCCTTTTCTCCCTTGAATTCCTCTCCCCTTGAGCATTTGCACTAAGGGAGCTTCACGCAGCATTTCTCACAAAGCATCATTAATTTAGAGGAGAGTCCAAGGGTCCCTTGTTGGACAGGAACTGTTACCATAAAGCCTGCTCCCTGCCAGATGGAAAGAAGCTATGTGATGGTCCAAAAGAATGTTCCCTGGACTTTCTAGGGAAAAGATACCTCATGATCAAAGGTACAAAGAAGATGGGTGGGAAGGAATAGGAGAAAGGCTGTCACAGATATGGATATCAACTGTGACTCCCTGGAGCTCGGATGGACATATTCAGAACCAGTCAGAGGAGCACATCTTCTCATGTTATTTGTGCACACTATTCTGAAACAGTTAAGGCATTAAGTCGACTGACAATGCACTATCACCATGATCATTTGTCAGACACAGACCTTAAATACTGGAAAGTTAATTGAAAGATCTGTTTTGTGATAACCACCTAATGAGAAATCAGCATGAAAGCTAAATTAAGGCAAAATCAATGAATATCTGGCAAAGACCAAGAAATCCTTCACCAGGAATTGAAGCTATTAAAATTCTGACCTATTCTATTTTTGAAATCTGTGTTATGAAAAATTACCATTTTGCATCAGGACACAAAATCATTACTTGAGCTAAAGGAAATGTAAGGAAAGCAAGGGTAAGATAATGACCATGCCTGTATATGCTGTCCCCGTTACCCCTGAGGCAGGACCATCTGCAGTTGTAATGAATTTTTCTTCCTCCTTCTCCAGGGCAAAGACCAAAAAGTAGTAGTGAGATAAAGTTGTGTGAACTTGCTGGGCACCTGTGAGTTGCAACTCTGTGCTGTAGCTCCGTATTTATGTGAGCCCACATGGCATAACAGCCACAGCATCACAAAGGCACAGAAAGCTGTAAATCCCAGTCTCTGGGAGTATCTGGCAGTCTCTCATAAGGATCAGATTCTGGGCACAGCCTAATTAAAGGTCCAACAGAAAAGTAACCAAAGTGATTTTATTTAAAGAGGAAATTCACTTAACCTGGAAAATATTGTCACTTCAAGCCAAAATAAACCTATCAATGCTCTCGCTGAAAATTGGCTACATTCATCTGTGCAACCCTGCCAGACTTTCTCGTGACAGCAGTATCCAAAATTGCATTTTCCATGGCAGATGGCCAGAATATTCTGCCTTTTCTTTTGGATCAATACCTAGTCGTGGTCTGGTTACCTGTGGGTCGCAGGCACGAACCACCACAGGGAGTGACCCTCGAACAGCAGGAACTGAAACTAAGCCCACACCGCTATTTGTGCTAACATTTAGCACCTCAAAGAACTTTAACATCCCAAGGACCAGAAATCAAAATAGAAGTAACCGCAAATGGAAAACCTTCTCATTCTTTCCTGTTTCTTGGGTAGAATAAGTGACAGCAATCATTGGCACCTGGCAGATATAACAACTGATGTTACTTTTACTCTAAATATCCTGAATTCAGGCCTGAAGAAGTTGCTGATTAGCCTACAGACTCTTTCTAAATTAGAACTCATTCTTTAACATGGGAACAGTACTGCTGAGTTAGTGACATGTAAAACATTGCTCATTGGTGTCAGTATTTGGAGGATTATGGCATATGATACTGCAGATGGCTATTTATTTATAAAGCATAGCACTGTTTCAGTAATGAATTATTCATATGTGGCATAATATTGACAAAAATCTTTTGCACGTATATCCTGAAACATTTGCTGTTTTCAGTGCTATTACAAATAATGACTTCATCCATCTGGTTTTACTCCGCATTTTGGTTAAAAAATGATCTGCTTAAAAACATAAAACAATCTTTTTTAGACCATTCAGAGAACCAGTATTCTTTAATGAGTAATCACATAAAAAATTATTAGTATCTGCTATAAACCAGTAAAGGAATAGTTTTCTTAACTGTTATTTCCCATTTTGCAATAGATAAGTTTTCATAGAGTGAATTTCTAATCTTTGACTTTACAAGTTCTGGCTGAAATTTGATTGTGGGATCTGTATTTTCCTTTTTGATAGAAGAGTGAAACTGAGCTCCAAATTACAAAATTGAAATAAATCATTCCATTTATAAACAAAGTTACTTAAATCTTTTCAAAAGACAGAAAACTACAAAAATAAACAAAGTCTAGGTTTTCTGTCCCACTGAATACACAACATACAGTGAAATGCATTTTTGTATGAATTTCATTATGAACGTTGATTAACCTCTCCTAGGTAAATTTTATCACTGTCATTGAGATAGCAATGCAAACATAAGTAATTTTCATTTAAATATCAAGTCCACAAGAAACTGCTAATTGTAAACTGAATCTGGAAAAGTTCTGAATCTGGTCTGCTTAATGAAATTAATAAATTTTTTGTAGTGTACACAGATTGTTCACTTTTTATCCTGATAAGGTGCTTAACGTGACAATTTCATATCATTCCAGCAGACAGAGTAACTTGTTATTTTTACTAATATTTCATTGTTCCTACTTTCCATCTATTATTTTTCAATTTGGCAGTTAGTATGACACTTGTTTTTCTAAGAGTGTCAGTAACAGACATAATGGAATATTTTTTCAAATAAGAAATGTAATGCCAGAAACTTTGAGAACCCTCACTCTAGATCAAAGGTGTAAACTTATGCTGACAACTCTTCCTAGTAAGTCTTTGCTTTTCACAACTTGCCTCAGTTTAAGAGGAAAAAAATAGCATTTAGTGCTTAAAATCCTACCACTACATCTTCAGCCTCTCAAATCTGAATTCAGAAAGGACAAAATCCAAATTTAATTTATTAACAAACTGGAGAAAAAGCTCCCAAATACAGCCACTGTTGGCAGTTATAAAACTAAACCTGCAGTTGCATAATTATTTCAGTGTTAATTTGACTGGAAAATAGATTGAACTACTCTGGATGACTGTACAAAGAATGACAAGAGACGGAATCAGATTTCGTTTTTAAAAGTATTGTAAGCAAGGCACATTATTTTTCTCTATTGTTCAGTTAAAACATTAGGCTTAAGATGTATTTTGAACACTTGGGAACAATGTACAGACTCCTTGAGGATGTTTAGAGTGGGTTTCTTCCAATAGTACGAGCATGAATGTGTACTCCTTGTGTCCCACACTTTCCCCTGTGACAGATATGGAGCAGAAGAGGGACCACTACAAACTCGACAGCTTTTCAGCAGTTTTAGGCCATGTACTTGAAAACTGCATTTTTATTTTAGGTTTTGACAAATGGAAAAATCATGTTTAAAATTCTGACATCAAAACCTGCAATTTCATGCTTCATCTATACAACATCCCTTTAGATGTAAATACACATGAAAGTAAACGCCATTTAAAATTTTTCCGCTTAAGTTCAGTACTAAGCATTTTCTCATATTAATTACCTAGAGAAAAAAATCCAGGCAAAAATTGAAATAGCTCTTTAAAACGGAAGGACGTTGGACCTATATTCCATATTCACAGTATTCATTACACACTTGCAGCTTTGTCATCTACATTACCTTATTCTGTATTTCTTCTTCTTAGGCACACAAAATTGTAACAAATAGCAATTTTACATTAAAACACTGAGGCAGCTAAACCTCTTAGTTTACAACAGTGACTGACACCAACCTGGAACGCATCCTGACAAGGGGCCTGTCCAACCTGTGAAACTAATTTCCTTGGTGCAGCATTCAAAAATGAATTTGTGTCAAACAAAAAGCAAAATTATTCCTGAGTAATACAAAATTTTACTGTATTTCAGCATTTTTAACAGTTTCTGAGACACTGCTCCAAAAAAACCAAAAATTGTTTTTAACTATATTAGCAAGTACAGCTGATAAGATGAATGAGTAAACAAAAGATAAATCAAATAAATAAAATTTGGTTACTGATTTAGTGAAGATGCACACAAGATGATAAAGCAAGGCTTTGTGAGTATCATGAATATTTTCCTGTATAAATTTCTCTCACAACTTAACTTCAAATTTTGCATTTCAGTAACAGGTTACAGAGGTCTAAGAGCATTTTTACCCCTGCCCATATGATCAGAATCTTGTTTTAAGAAAGTCAGAAATCACTCTTCAATTATAGAAGAAAATTCAAAGAAGAAAAAAATTGAGACATAATCTAACCCAAATCTCTGATACTTCTGAGATCAATAGGAAGAATCCGACTTCATACATGGATCTGATCATGGAGGGAGCAAATTTGCTTCATCTTAGAAAACTATTAAAAATACTGGGTTATTTATGTGATAATTTATTATTGGCCTATTCTTGGGATAGACAGTTCTGAATGGGAGAATTTTTGTTACTTCTGCTGTGTACTTCCTACACTGCAGATAAAACAAATAGGGAAGGAATCAGCACAGAATTCAATATGGGAATTTCCTGTTCACTTGACGTGTAATTGAAAAATGGTAATTTTTGTGAACATGGTCTCCAAACTTAACTAGTTTAGTATGAGCATTAATGCCTAAGTTTCTTTTTTTGAGGAAAAGGTTAAAAAAGTCCACTTGTTTAATGCAGAACCATGGCTACTACATAAGCTTAGTCAACTTCTTTTCTACAACATTTTGTGAGGCAGTGCAGTAACATTCATGTGGAACAGCTGCACTGACACAATGGGCTGCAGACGTTTTTACTGTCCTAATAATCCACATATTAAAGAGTCCCTAAATACTCATTGATGCGACAGACCATAACAACTCCCTTGGAGCTGCTCCAGTTTATCAGGTCAGTGATCTGCATACTGAGGATTCCCCAGGTACTCATTGACAGGTAGCATCTCATATACACTTGTACTAAAATAATAATTGCTTCAAAGGAACTGTTAAATCCCAGTCGCAAGCACAAATTAATTTAAAACCACAGCATTTTGTTTTTTCTACAGATCTGACAAATCCAGACAAATTTACTAGACAAACCAAGACATCTGAGCAGAACAATCATCCTCAAATGTTATGGCTATTTGCATTGTCTTAAAAATACCACCCACCTTGTCTTCAGTGAATTACAGTCACTGCTTTTCTGACAGGCAAGGGTGACCTAAAAACTGTCCTTGCCACTGTTAGAGAAAAAAATGAATTACAAACCTATTATAGAATTAATAATCTTAACTGAAGACCTAATTTGTTGTTGCCCATGTCCTCGCTTTCTTTCTCTGTGTTGTGTTTTCTTCTGTCCTCAACTCTTTACTACAGATTACCAAACCCCTTATTTTTAACTTTCTCTTTTCTTCCATACCCCAACAAGTGTTTAGCCTTGTCAGCCCAGATCCCTTTAATTTCTTACTCTGTTGTTACCTCTCACTAAATTTATGCTCTTCAGATTAGAGGAAAATCTTGTACAGCCTAGAAACCTTTCCACCCAAAAGAACCTGTGGTGATTTACCCGCTCCCACCCACTGAATCATACAGTGACAAATGATTCACACTCTAGACAACTTTCTGCCTTTATCTGAGTTTCTGATCAAGCTGAGCATGGAAGTGTTCATTCAGGCTGCCAAAGAGAGTGAATGACTATGTGGAAACTGCCTACAGTCAGAACACAGCTCCTCTAAAGGCAGAAGTCCAGAAGAACAGGCTGATCCACAGTGTTGAGCTGGAATACCTTGGAATCCATGCCCAAGATGAACTTCAGCCTGATAACACAATCCTCTGCCATTTGGTACAGGCAGATTGATGAAGAATTCTTCAGGGCTCAGTCTGATATTCCTGCTAGCTCTTACATCATTTGCTCCACAGGGCTCTGAAACCATACACTTCAAGTGTTATTTATAGTCCAATCAAGACACAAATCAACTGCATTGCTTGTTTATGTCACTTGCTTTTTATGAGTCATTTATGTTATGGCTACCAGGACACATAGATCCAGCTGACACTGGCTGTTGTGTGTTCGGGAAAACATTCTTCATGAAAACTGTACTTCCAAATCAGATGAGACCTCAATCAAATGTACATTAACAGTCAGGGTAGATGCAGTATTCTTGCATAGATCTCAACAGCTCAAAGCTGAGAGTCAAAACAAGGAACCAAAACAAGATATGGAAGCGTCAAAAATCCCTGAACAGATCCATGACTTACATAATATTGGCTTTGATTTGATTAAAGAGATAATATGATAGCTCATAATAAAGTAACACTAGCACTTAGACACCGCAAACTCAGATTGTGACAGTTCATTCCTCAAAGATTAAATAGCATCATAAAAATGAAAAAGAAAGCAATACTTCTTCCCATAGAACACCCCTAATAGGTAACCTTTCCTCTTGGTCTGTGTATTTTGTTTCCATTGCCAAGATCTGAATCATTTCTCTGCAATCTTTTTATCATCTTGATAAAACCAGACATATTCTAAACAGTACTGTGAAGATTATTTTTCTAGTCCAGTGCCTTGGTTAGGAACACCAATGTTGTTCTAGCCCTCCATTATCCACTTTTTTACTTTTGAAGTAAACACAAACCATGTATCTTAATTTTCAAGGTCCTTGCAATTTAACATCACTTTAAATATCTTAAGCATCTTTAAATATCTTAAACAGCAGCATACTTTCTGTCTGTGAAATCTATTTCTTGTTTTCTCTTCCTAGGCTTGGGATGCTTTGCATATGAAAATTTCCAAAATGTCTCATTACACTCTTTCAAAACTTCCTCAGAAATTTCCTCCTCTACCAAAACCTCTTCCCTCAGAGAACATACATGCTGAACTAATCTAAGACTTAGGCCATGTTGATGAAATCCTAACAGTAAATCACTGACTTCTGTCTCCTTAAGAACATAAGGACTGGCACTGTTAGCTTGAAAAGCTCTCCCAGCCTCATCCTAGTCAAGCTATAAAATATTATTCTTGGTTCAGCCAAAGGATTGGAGATAGAGTCAGGGTGTGTGTTAGGTGTGGGTAATTGTCTCCACAGTATAATTAATTTTCTTTGCACAGACTCACTTGTAGCACCAAACACAGTCGAAAGACATAACTTGTTGAACTCTTCTCCAGCTTTCTCTCCTGACCTTGACTCTATTTCCCTTTTCCTCTTCTCTTTGCAAAAGAAACAGGAGAAAATGAAAGGGTTTTCCTCTTCCTGTAGATCTCAGTTGCATAAGAAGTTTTTGATTGTTGCAGGACTTGGCAAAGATGAAGAAGGCAACCATATAAAGGAAAAAGACTGAAGGTTCCCGAGGGGCTGCTGGAAGAGGAGGTAGTCTAAAGAAAATGGCATTTTACAAGAAAGGGAGAGAGAATGAAACTGGAATAGCTAGATCAGGAGCAAACTTTTGTCCCGCTAAGACATCTAGGGTTTGATGATAGACTTAGGAGAACAAATGAACCTGGTTCATTCAACAAAGCAGCAGATCACCCTTCCAACTGATGAGAAGGAACTTCATTGCAAAGGAAACAGGGGAGTACTTTACCAGTGAGATGTGCTCATCATTTGTGCTGTTTTTTGGAGCCTGCCATGGCTGGGATACCAAAATCCTGAACCTTTCTGCAAGGAAGATGGAACAAACGGGGACAGAGATCTGGCAAACAGGTGTTTCTCTTGTGACCTCTATTCAGCCAAGCGGCTCATAGCCCTTTTGCATTTATGAAACACCCCAGTCCAGGTCCAGCAGACTGCAGCATTCAGCAGAACACCACTTCACAGGCAGTGTCCCCATCCAGAGGTCACCTGCTCCACATTAAACAGAAACACACAGTGTATTCCATGTGTGTGTGTCTATGACTGAACAAGAGAGCTTCACAAGTGCCAATAACTGCTTTTAGAATGCAAGTGTCTGAGTACATGAACTGAAACTAGGTTTGCACACCTGGTACCTGCTGTCATTTACAGGACATTGTGTAGTGTCTGGTATGTTTTGATGGAATGATGATAGAATGGAAAGCCAGTCCCTCAACTGCCTGTGCTCCCAGTCTGAAACTTTTCTTGGTGAAGGCATGGTCTTAGAACAACTTTGTCCATCCTTGCCCTAATAGATTTGAGAGCCCAGACATCAAAGAGCACACCTTGACTGTTCACTCTTGGGTCTAAGGTCTCCTGCACAGTCCAAGCTGCAGCATGACAGGCAGCATCTTGATTGTTCCTCGTCAATCAGCCTTTTGTGTCCTGAGAAGGACGTATGCATATTCAAATGAACAACTGCCACTTGCCAGTACCTTGGGAAAAACTTCTGGAACTATGACAAGTCGAACAACAATAGTCTTGACTCACTATGGAATGGATGTATCTCTAATGACACACAGAAGCAGATGTCCTATGTATCAAATGATAGCAAAAATCCTCCTTAAAAATGAGGACAGCGATGCTAGGATCATCATTCTGGATCTGAACTTGCCAATGAACGATAAATTCAAGGTGGCCCAACATACTTTCTGTTGTGGACAGAGAGAATTTTACAGGAAGGCTCCTCTCATAGGTGTCTCTTTGGTGTTTCCTGACTTCCACTGACAATGGGTTTGTGTTCTTTTGAAGCGGTTTTATGGAGCCAGGGTGCCTAAACATTACAGGACACGGGCACTGTGTAACAGCAGAAAGACCAAATGAACTGAGTAAGTAATGGCGACAGTGTCCATAAGTCATCTGTCTTACATAATCTGCAGCAAGATTTGATGGTACTAAGTAGACCTATCTCCAAAATAAGTGCTAAAGCAGCACAAGACTGAAGGTGAACAATCCAGAAATAAGAAATTGTTCACACACTGGTGCTGAAAGGAGGAAAGGCAGCGTGATGCAACACCTGAATCAGTAGCAGTATCAATAAAAGTGGTTGGATTGATATGTTTTTTCTGTTCTGTGTGATTGAAGCCAGTTCTTTGAATATTCATGAGGAACAGGTTTCAGTCTGTGCAAAAGCTTTTTTGTGTCTTTGTCTTCGTGGACTCAGTGAAGAATCAAAGACATCTAAGTATAAGCCTAGAATTTCTAATGTTATGTGGAACTATCACCAACTGTGTAGCTGAATGAAACAATTCATCCAACAGTAGTTTTCCAACCAGAGATTGTCTGTCTTTTGGCAAATCAACACTATTAAGTCACAAGGACTCTCTGCTGCCAAGGAATTCAGAAAACAGTCAGTGGCAGTGCCCACAGCATTTGAAGCAGCTTGATTTGAAGTTCTGCTTGTCAGCTGAACTTCCACGCCAGAGGACAGAGAATCCTCCTTTGCATCTCTAGGACATAAGCCTATCAGGCTTTCTTTTGTTAATGAGTTCATATTAATAGCCAGCCAAGAGTTTGGTTACTAATCAAGTGTAGCAGTAAAGAAGCTAAGGCACTAATCCAGCTGCTGAGGGCATTCCAATATTTGGTGTCTTTGTCGGAATCACAGAATCACTGAATGGTTTGGGTTGGAAGAGACCTCTGGAGATGATCTAGTCCAGTCTCCAAGAAGAGGAGGATCTTCCTATCACGGTTTTTAAAAGAAAGATGAGGAAGGCGGGAAGTGAAGAGGAATATGGGATGAATGGGAACATCAGGCAAAGAGCAGTGCTCACAGCTCAAAGAGATAACAGCACTATGTAACAAATACACATCCCAATGCTGCCCATGTGGCCTGATTTGGCACTTTACATTTAGTTATATTTACTCCATTTTTACAGAGTTTGAAACTGTATGGAAAGTACATCCCAACATTAAAACCTGTAGTAAGAATGTTGCTAATTAAGTATTTTCCAGTACCTCTCTTGATGAAGATGTAAGGTCTTTAGTCAATTGAAAGTCTGAATCAACACTTTCCAAACATCCGTCATATCTCAGGAATTGCATTTATGTGTGGTTTATGAAGTGTTTTTCAAAGGATCGATGATGTGTAAAGCTTTATCAGTGCAATAGAGAGCATTACATATTCTCTTTCATAAAAATTACTATTTTTTGGAAGAAGTTTAGAAGTCTCTCCTAGTTTCAGTCTCTGAAAGCAGTAATTTAATTTCAAGAGGTTTTTAAAGTTATGCTTCTGTAATACAAAGGCACTGTAATGATCTTTTATTACTTCTGTAATAACAAAGGTGTTATGAACCACCACACTGTAGATACAGAAATTGATGAGGAAGCCTTCCTTGAATTACAGACCAGATTTACAAATAACTGCATTTTCATCCTAAAATGTAATGTTCAGTGGCATTGCATATAAGTACTTTTAGAGATCCTAAGGTCAGAACTAGTTGGTGATAAGGGCATAACTGGGTATGAGAAGACAACTGCAATAAACTTAAGTATACAATTAGACTGACAAAATTATTTTAAAAAACTATATGTTGAATATTTTTAAAAGATTGCTGGTTATCTTAAAAATGATATAACATTTTTCATTTACTTTTAATTGTTGATGAATTTGCAGACCCCAACAATTCAAACCCCTGTCCCTTAATTCCTTTGGCAGTGCTGTGGTAACAGGATGGAACTCCTCTGCCACCTCCAAACCCCTATAATATTGCTTTAGAGACAAGAAAACCAGTGCAGGTATTTAATATGCAATAGCAGAGGCTTGAAAAAGATCTCATTTTTCTTTGACAACTGTTCATTCTGATGTGGACAAGAACTATTATACATGAGGAAGGTCATTATGCCAAGTCATAGCCTGAAGCTTTGATGTCACACAGGAAAGAACACACAAGAAAATCTCAAATCCAGACTAAGAATTAAAGAAGTTATTTTTTAAGAAGTCATGATTAATACCAAAGGGAACAAAAAAACCAGTTCTGGAACCATCCAGAAACCAAACAGCTACCCCAAAGGAGTGGAACATGTCAAAGCAATGTGATGCAAACAGCTGTGGGTAGGTGGGTGCTCTGCTTGGGCTGCCATGTCTGAGATGGTGACACTGCTTTCTGTCCCCAAGAGAGCTGGTTTAGACCAACCAGCACCTACACAGGGCACTGTATTGTGCCACAGAGACACACTCAAAGGAAAAAGAATCAGAACAAAATCAATTAAAACAAATAAATCCACAAATATGGAAAGCAGGACATAAATTATGGGTAGATTTAGTACACTGCTACTGTAACAAGTGAACTGAGCATGGCTGTGTGGCTGAATTATTCTTTCCTGCCTTCAGAGCAGCTGGTTACTAAGATTAATGATTTATATATTCAAAAGGGTGCTGATTCTTCTGCACTTGTTGGCTGGAAATGCTGCAGAAAGCATGGGACCCATATTATTTAGTTTCCTCCCAACAACTTAAATAGATACATGTACAACATTCAGCTGTCCAGCATTTCAAAAAGATTGATAATTCAGTTTGAACTTAATCTGCTCAATGAAAGTACTTTTAAAAATGTATTTTAGTTTTAAGGAGAAAATATGACTTGTGTGAGACAAAAAATTAGGCTGATAGTCCTGCCCTTATGAGTGTGCCACTGCCACTCCCCTTTTCAGCAACAGGAATGGGCTGTACTTATTTGAAAGGACAGCTTGACTGGGGATCTTTGTACTTCTGTTAAAATACAAAAATAACAGCAAAAACATGCTGTTACACAAACCAGCGAGAAATCAAAACACATCCCAGAATGCAATTCTTCAGTGTTTTCTAACTGCATTATCACAGCATCATAGAATACCTCGAGTTGGAAGGGACCTATTTATCCAAACAGTGCATCTTTTAACTCAAAATATGGAAACTATAGAAGAAAACCATAGAGAAATTATCTACTTAGAAATAGAATGTCATTACTCTAATGCTTTGGAAATGTTGCATTTGAAAAATTAATTATATCTGATGAAGAATTAGTGATACACATCACTAATGTAAACAGCACTCTTGACAACAGGCTGTTACTTAAAATATGATAAAAGTGAACTCATACAGAAAGGACAATATTTAGCAAAAAAGAATCCTAGAAAGCTTTTTATTTTGAATTTGAGTAATCTTACCCAGAAATAAAAGGTCTGTTTTGCCAGATAATATTTGTACAGACAGGTTTTTAAACCAGTAACACATGGTAATACACTGGTAATACCAGTAATACACAACATAAATAAATTTATGATTCGGGTAAAAAATGAAAAGATTTCTTATATGACAGATAATTTTGCTTTTGCATTCTTTCTCAGGTTCTGTGTTATCCAAATGCACCAAGCAGGTGTAAGTTTTGGTAATGGTCAACAGAGCAACAGCTACTTTGTCTGATGTTTGACCAGCACTACTGGTCTATCAATAGTGTAATGTTCTAACAAACAATAATTTCTGTTTCACATCCCTCTTGGATTTTTATCTCCTGTACATCCAATATTGCCCTGGTTCATCTCAAAGGAAGAGTTTGGACGAAATAAAGATCACAAAGTGCTTCACAAAACCAAAATGCTTTGGTTAGGAGAAAGCAGCAGCCACCCATCTGCAAACAAGGAAGTCTAGGAAAAAAAATAATCTCTGCCTATACATGCTTGGCTAAAAGTCTCCTGACACAAATAAAAGGATCCTCCCCAACATATGGAGGAGCTGCTATGCCCTTCCGGGGATGGTCTGTAGCTATGTTCACCTCAGGCACGCCAAGGAGAGGTGAATTGTCAAATGCAATTTCAATCATGGGGTGGTTTGGTTGAGGCAGATTAGTTGTACGCAATCATGATAGATAGTTTATCCCAGCCCCAAACTGCCGCTTGGGAAATCTTGCACGCAAACGAACAGAAACTCAGTCATTATTAGTGTCAAGAAGGTACACAGAGGCAAAATTTGGTTGGCAGCCAGGCAAGATGAATCAAGGCGAAAAAGTGACCAATTGCATGTTCAAAATGGAAATTGATAGGCATGTTGTAGTTTGGAAGGATTTTAAACACCAGAAAAAGTCATACATTATTAATTATTCAGAGATAAATATTTAAAAAGTCTTTCTCTACGGAGAAATACAATTTTTAAGTCAATGTAAATTACATGTATAGTGTCCTAATTTTAGGCTTCTTTATCCCAGAAGCTTCACTATGACAGTTCAGAGCATTTCTTATTATGTAACTTTAAATACTCCCATTCAGTAAGAATATTGCAAATTAAAAAATTATCTACCAAATAAACATTTTAAGAACAAATAAAAGGTGTATTAGTTTTGCTGAATTATTTCTAAGCAAAGCAACTATGTGAGCCCTTCACAGTGGAGTATAACGCTCATATTTATCACCCTTACCTTTCCAAAGGTACCTAAATATTGAATGAGCTAAACAGTAGAATCCACCTGTGTGAGCAATCACAATCCTTGGTTCTCTAAATAAATAGCAAAAAATTGCTAAAAGAGAATGTCCTCAAGTTTCATTGCCTGAAGTGATACGCTCTGACAAATCTAACAGCTCTTTCTGTGTCATTCCTAATGCACTTGTCACTCAGTATTATCCATCCTCATTAATGACAATGGGAAAGTTTATCTTGGGAACACGTTTTAAATCATCCACTCTTTACAATAGGACCATGAAATCTCTTACAAAACATGAGGCGGGAACTACTCTGACAACAAAACCCCTTCCTGGCAGCTTTACTCTTAATTCTTGTTCAAGGAATAATGTGTTTATCATACAACCATACGGAACAATATATTAGATGAAACTTGAAACAAGAATAGCTGCTTTGATTTTTCAAGATAGAAAGTGATTTTACAATATTTTTTTATATTGGGAACATTAAATCTTTTAGGAATGTAATTCTGTATGGAACAGTACTTCCTCTTTTTAAAAAAAAGTTATAAACCCCTCATAAAATTGTTTGAATACTAATAATGTATTCTACTCACAGCAAAAACAATCACTAAGGGACTCTCCCTGGCTTTGTACAAATTCTGCTTTATTTATAGATATTTTTACCAGAAGTCTAGATTGCATGTATAGAAATCCTCCAGTTACGCAAAATTTTCAGTAGTAAATCTTGTGTTTTGATCACGAGTTCTGAAAACTGATATCCTCCCTATGTCAGTGCTGTGCACTTGCAACAGATGGATTGCAACTATTTATTTTACTTTGGACGCCCTTAATGTAAAAACTACAATACTCATTGCTTCTCGTTTCATCTTCTCATTTGTAACACCACCACCAACCTTCCATAAAAGCAGCAGTTAACGTAGAGTTACTTTCAAACATATCTGACCGCAATTAGTGCTCATTTTTTGGATCAATTTGTAAAGTAACAACAGAATTTCAGGATGAAAACCCGAGAAACAAAAAATAACAAAATCCAAAGAAGCTGCAAGAAGGTATTCCAGTTATTCCTGTTTGTGTGAGCACAGACAACTACACTGAATGTGCAGGATCATGTCCTAGAGGATGCAAATACACACCAGGGTGTGGATGAACAAAAAAGGAAAAGCAGAAGTAGGAAAGTCCATGGTACAAATAGAATTTTGGTTCAGACAGAGGAAAAAGTGCTTCTTATATGAGATTACAGGTAATCACTGACAAAATCCTTTCACTGTAACGTTTCTACCTTAGAGCCTTACTCTACTGACACAGTAAAAATTCTCCTTTGTAGGTTTAGGGGCATTTCAGTAACTGGAATCTAATTTGCATGGCTTTTTCAAAATCATAATGCCCTTTTCAGATCAATAAAAAATAAACACAGATGCACCTCCATCCTCCATCTCAACACTGTCTTTTCCATAATGCAACTGTGGCCTTGAAGGTTCCTAAGGTAGGCCATGTTTTTGCAGGACAGATGGAACACAAAAAAGCCAGCTCTTTCCTTGTTTCCACAGGTTTTCAAAAACCATAACATAATACTCCTGAAATTTTCAGGCTGTGCTGAAGATTTTAGCAGGCAGTAGTGACTTGTCTTCTTATTCTGCAAAAATTCACTTTATTAATAGAAAAATTAGAAATAATGTGGCTTCTTACTTAACTGATGAGGAATGAAATATCTCACCAGTAATATCAAAATGTAAAGGAAATGTAAAAAGAATAAAACTTAAACAGGACAGTAATAAAACAAATATATTTTAATACAGGGCTATTTAAAAGTAGGTACTTTAATGATACAAACACAAAAGTTAACATAATACATTTAAAGATTATATTAATTTAAGAACTGCCTCTTAAACAAAATACTAATTCCATTTAATTATAGAGCTCTTCAAAGCTTCAGGAATCTCCTTTTAGTTACTGAAATATCTGCACACATTCAATATTTATGCTGTCTTTCTCTCTATCCATTTTTAAACAGAATTAAAGGAGTAGCTAAAACTCTGCCAATAAAATGACAGGAAGGCTATTTTTAGTCTAGATGATGTAGACCAAGCATAAACAGCCCATGGCTATGCTACTATTGAGGATCAGATCTAAATACAAGTACTAGATTTTCTTCTTATTAGCTCTTATTTTTTTTAATAGCAATAAGAATTACAAATTACATACTCGTTTGCATCTCTTAATAAATACTCATCCTGGAAGGAGAACCATTTTCCCCTTCATTATAGCAAAAAAAAAAAAAAAGCTGATGTAACTCCTGCCTACTTTCTGGTAGAAAAACTACTAACACTACTTTCTGGCAGAAAAAGGTTTGTGAAAGTGCATTTGAGGGAGTACAGGAAACCTGTAACCCGCCCAAAATTACAAAGCCTTAACACCAAAAGGTGAGAAGTGTTGATCAGGAAGTTTATGGTGCTGCTTTCAGGGGCTTTAGATTGCAGACCTGAGACATATCTCTCTCCAAAGACTACAGTGTTTACTGATTAAGCAATGCATTGCTAAGTCCGTAATAAATCAGTGAGAGAAGAGATGAAACCAGTGGATAACTACACATAACAGAGAGCCCGAAAGAAAATGCTGCTCAGTTGTAGCATCTGGCACCTCCAGTGGCCAGGGATGTGTTTATTCTATACATCATATACTGTACACCCAGATGGGTACAAGCTGGGGCTACATCTACAAGCAGACTTGCCTTGGTCAGCTCTTGTTCATCTGCTTGTGTGTTGGCTCATAAATAAAAGCAGCTAGGGGTGAATGTCCAAAACCTGAGCTACCCCGGAACAGCAATCCTTGACTGAGAACACTCACAGACCCCAAGCGCATCTGCAAACTGCACAGCTCCTCCCTGCTCCAGCGGCAAAGTTTGGAGCCAGCCCAGGTGAGGCAGGTCACTGAACAGCTGCTCACCAAACACGGGAAATGTTTTCCTCACAAACACACCAATATTCAAACGCCCAGCAGATATTGTGGGTGTATCACAGAGACTTCAGAAATCCCCTCAAGAAATCCCCTCAAGAAATCCCCTCAGCTACCGTGGCCAAATCCTCCACCTCAAACATGTGGGTCACACAAAGCTAGTCTTTCCCAGAAAAAGTGAGTGTACAGCGCCTTAGCAAAGATTACTAAAGATCTTAAAACTTTAACTATTCAGCAACAAGGTTATTTCGAGAATAGCAAGTGCTGTTTTGAATGCAAGATGAAGTGGATTTCTCCCACACAGCAGTGCTTACACCCTCACACTGAAAAGCGGTAAACAGGTTGGGTTTTTTTGTTTTCTGCTTTTACTTTTCAACAAGACTCAAGCAGACACTACTCAAAGATTACTGGTTTAATATAAGAAAAAAAGTAAGTCCATTTATCGACTGTTTTGTAAACATGAACTTACGAACATCAGAGTGAATTCTTGAGTAATTTGTGCTATAACAGACTCCAAACAGGAAAAAAGTAGATGAAGAACCCATAGACCGTATTTTCATAAGCTTAAAAACACAGATTTTTCAAACGTTAAATACCTTAAATGAGGCATTTAAAGTGAACTATTTTCAGCAAGTGCTACCAGCTGTTTTCTGAAAGTCAAGCAGTCTATGACTGGTAAAAGTTGGCACCCAAATTCCCTTTAGTTATTTATGTATTTATGGACATCAATAAAAAGCTTTAATTATTGTACACTATACAATTATTGCTTACTTTCTTCAGAAGGAAGGAGGAAGCAGAACTGTTATACGGTAATACCATTCATTCTGAAGGGGGCTAATACGGTGTCAATGTTAAGCTGGCCAGAAACACCACTTTAACTGCAATAAATAATGTTTTTCTTCTAGGAGACAGTTTCACTTGATATTTCAACATGCAATAAGAAACTTTAAATTACATTATCTGTATATGTGTGATACAGAATTCTTTGAAAATCATATGAAATATAACGAAGCAAAATCAAATAAAAAAATACCAAAACCCTGCAACTAAAACAACTGTGGGAAAGAGTGCAGTAAAGATGGCATGACCAAAACCTAACTTTACTTACATCCTGGACACTGTAGTTCTCACCTATTTTCCTTATGATAATCTACTTTTTGCACAATTCTCTTGGCCAGAAATATAAGAATACAATGTACTCCGGAATTTAGTTACAAATAATATCCCATAATTTAGTCAAAGCAAAAAGTAGTATTTGCATGATTACAGAACATTTTTTCCTCAGCTACAGTACTTTGCAGTGTATGTATATTTTCTTCCTCCTGTCTCCTTTTGGCACTTTCATTCAGTCTTTCAGACTAAGAATAATAAGACTAGTTTTCTCTCAATAAAAATAATTTTAAAACCCAAGTTCCTGTGTGTTAACAGTTCAATAAATGGTAATATTTTTTAAAAAACAGTAAAATAAATAGATCAGAAAAATGGTATGGAACAATTTCTGTATAGGTGAAAAATTTAAAGAAACTATAAAGTTGTGGTTTCCTTACAGATTTATGTTCATCCAAAACAATTAATATTTTCAAAAGACTGGAAATGCTAACACTTAATCTTGGATTTCCAAAGTTACAATAAAACATTTGAAAACTGTTTAAGTATGTTAATAGCGACGGTAAATGTTTGGCACCGCTGGCCTGCTTCCCTACAAAATGCCATTTTAACCCTTTACAAGTATGAGATGGGGCTATCTTCAAGTTTCCTAGTTCAGAGAGTACTTAGAGTCACTTCCCATCCAAAGGTCAATAATCAAAACCATAACAAACAGTACTGAGACAAGGTGATGCAGATGGATGCGCATCTTGCACACGGACATGTAAAACCCTCCTTTCACTAAGAGCCCTGAAATTCAGTGCATGTCATTACGGTTTGGGTACAATGTAGACCTGTGGATGAGGAAACCTGACTTCCTCTCAGCTCTCGTTTTTATTTTCCTGCATTTACAGGGATATAGAAAACCAGAGATCTGTTTTACCATGTAACAGCTTGATAGAATTTGTTATTCTTTGTAAAATGAGGACTTTATGCAACTATAAAATATCCTCATTTTATTAACACTTGTGATATTTTAAAGAGCGTTTAATGGAAGTGGCACTCAGTTCCTGCTGAGAACTACTACAAATATGGGGCTAAACTCTTTTTGCTTCTTAAAGACCCACCATCAATATCTTTCCAACTCATGCCCACAGACCTTTGTCTAAAAAATACTACTGCTTCAGTGAATAATATAATCCTTGTAGAGAAAGAGTTTTTTAATCTTTATCAACCAACATTTTAACAAAAGATGTCCTTAGTCTACCTGTCTTCTAATAGTTGGAAAGTGGGAATATGTCCACTACTTTACTTGCCTGGCAAATGCAGGAATAGCTGACCCATTTATTTACAGACTGAACGGGCCAAACCCTTTCATGCTGCAACACTGACCCTTAGCACACATCCTGAGAATGAGCAGCCCATTACAATATGCACAAGTGACCTTTCATTGCATTAATGAATTTGTGGTGCGTGTTCTTCTGTTGCAACAACACACGGCATAAATACTTCTAAACGCTAGAATTATTTGCTTAAATAAGTTCTGTTAAATGAGTTCTGTTTACTAACAAGAGACTGCAGATGCACAGTACTACAAGGGTTAAAGTTTTGTAAAGTTGAATGGAACTCTCACATCACACTGTTATACAACCCATAAAACAAAACTAATTATTAAATAAATTTCAGGATATTACAAATCTTCTTATGAAACCTGAGAGTTAACAATATCTTCCTATATTTGCCTACAGACAAAAAAATTAATAATTTAAGTTACATTATTCCATAATACACAATAAGAAGGTGATATTTTCAAATTAAACTCTTCCAAATGTGCACAAGATATGTGTTCTGAAATTCCATATAGTGTATAAAATTGATCACTTGATTTCAGTCCAGTGTACCATAAAGATTCAGAGGGTTTTTCTTTTCAAATAGGAGCACTTCAGATATTGTTTCACTTCAAGTTATTATAATTTAAAAATACTCTCCCAAAACTTTAGCTAAATTGTACTGTCACAATTTTAAACATGTATATTTATTCAAAATTGTTTGAAAGAATGTAATACATTTTTGACAGGCAGTCTTTTACAATATTGAAATCAAATCCTTGATTTCATCAAACCCTTCATATTCTGTGCCTTATTCCTGGAAGGCTCATGCCAAAATGATTTAGTTTGATTTTCTTTAACAATGGTAGGTTGGCTTGACAGCATCTGACAAAACAATTCAGTGAAGTACACCACACCAGGTAAAGAGAACCTGAACTGGCTACTAGATGAAACAATGCAAAATGGAGCTTGGTATTATGACAGAATTAGTTTTTCAGGAGAATCTTTTTTGCAGTACTATTAATTCTAGATGAAGAAAGTGTTATGGTATTATAATTATTGTCTTTTGAACTAGTTTTAAATAATCCAGAGGTAATGTCTTTATTAATATCATAGGAAAAATGGACAGGAAAAATCGATGCAAGGGTGGTTTTACTGGTATAAATTTCAGCTGAATTTTATTCCAATGTTTTACCTCTCTCTGCTGGAAAGTGTAGTTTTATATGCAGAGTTCCCTGCATTGGAGTCCCCCAGCTCGAGGGGAACATCCAGTACTAGAGTTTGCCAGGTATGATGCAGCTGAGGAGAAAAAGGTTTTCCATGCGAGCCCCAGGGGTAACTGTGTTCTCAAATACATGGGGCTGAGAAAATTGAAGAAATACACTTTCTGTAACACTTCAGAAAAGTTCTGTCTCGTCTCTGAACCAGGAATACCTGTGAGGTTCCATCCATGCTGCAGGCCCTGCGCAGCCGGGCAGTCACAAGTGCTGGCTTGGTAAAAGAAGGTTCCATTTTGAGGTTGTAAGGCTCTAACAGAGGGTCAAGTCTTGTAAGGGCACAATCTCAAAATACAGAGTTGTTTTGTCTGTATAGGAAGGTATATAGATCAGCATTCCAACATGTATCTTGTAGCATATATTAGCTTATTGTCCTTATTTTATTGAATGATTGCTATAAACTATCACTTTACCTAAATTTATAATAAACCAGTGTTTTGTCTTTTGTCAGCTCCCAGGCTCACTGATTCTTTTTGTTAACAGTGGCCAAAAATAGTTCACTAATTCAAATGCATTTATTTACAAATTTACTCAACTTTAGAAACATCTGAGGAATATAATCAAGATTAGGCTCAGCCATTAATGAAGACTGCCTCAAATTCTCTTGGAAAATGCTAAAAGAAGTGATGCTCTTATTGCCATTTTCTAATTCTCACTTCAATACAGAGGTTGGTACGGCACGGATGTGTATTTTAAATATATATGGATCCCATATGTGCCGGTGACAGGGTTGACTTGTTCCTCCAGAAGAAATAGCCTAAGCCACTGTTTCTATACCTGTTCCTGATGAATAATTACTTGGGAAATGTTTGCAGGAGCACTGTTCTGGCACACAGTGACGCTGCCATCTCCTGAGCCCCTTAGGACCAAACCTGTGCTATGCAGATCCCACAGTGAAGCACTGCAGACATCAGCTCTGACTTGGTCTCACCCACCTGCATTGGTAAATTATTTCTAACAGTGGCCACTTGCACTTCCCTTCTGCAAGTAAGAAGTTTACCACAGTGTAGTCTGTCTGAGATAAGCAATGAAAAGAGAGAGACTGACAGGAAGACAAAAAAAAGTCAGAAATACAGAGACTTCAGATGGAGGCTACCTAAGCCATATTTCCTGTTTTAAACGGCCAAAATCACCACCTTAAAGAGTTTTAAGTAGTTTTCCAAATACCAGTGTTGGAGTTGCAATTATTTCTTATTTTGGCAATCATTAATTTTCTCACAGTCTTTTACTGCTAGATGGGGACAGCATATTATTTGAATGCATTTGGAATCATATGTTTATTTTTAATTCTATATAGACTCAGTTGCTGGTTTTCGTGGTTACATCACCTTCCAAGTGCTGGAGTCCAGGACATAACCTTTTACTCTGGCAATTACCATGGGGAAAATGCAGCACAGAATGCTCCACAGTACCATACTGCATCTGCCTGACACTGAGAAACCAGCCACTTTCCTGCCACAGGACTCCTCTAATTTCTTCCCCTCCTGTTAGGAAACACCTCTCAGAGAAGAAACTCCCAAACCTGTATGTTAAGCTCTGGAAGCTTGTTTTTTATTGTGTGGCAATTCTTTATATTGCATATGACACTTGGCTTCAAACTGAGCTGGATTTGAAATATTTTTATTGTGGGCTGCACAGGTGTTGTAGCCATTAGAAAGAAAATATTGGCTGCTGTGACCTGTGTCTTGATAAAAAAATGTATTTGCACAACAACTATTTATTAGACAAACTAATATAAAAACTTGTAGGAAAAAGCTTAGTCTCTATACTTCTAATAGCTGACTTGAAGCCTTAAAAATTAAGTGAAACTAGGGAACTGAAAAAAACACCCTCACAAACTTTCCCATCTGCAAGCACTTATCTGAATTTATCAGGAGTTTTAACTTTAGATAGATAATTTCAGAGGTTTGCGTTGTCCAGACAATAACAAAGGGAGCTAATCAAATATGAATCTTCTCCAACTGTCTTGTCAAACCAGGTAATGATGTCCTGCCAGCCAAACTCAGAGGGAACATGTGAAACAAATACAAAAGTAAACAGGCCCTAAGCTGCCCAAGGGAAAGTCAGCAAGATGGCAATTTCAATCATTTGGAATAATACTAAAGCAGCCTTAGGCTTTTCTCAGAATGGAAACATGTCACTGTTACTGCAATATTTGAACAAATCAGACTGCAAAAGAAAGGAACACTTATGTAATCACAGCCATGGAACAGCGCTTTACTCGATGGTGAGGTGGAAAATAATTAAGGGAAAATGCCCTTTTGGTGAGTAATTATAAATGTACCTAAATAAGAAAGATAAACAATGTTTCCATAGAAATTTGGAGCAGTGAAAAAAACAAATTTAAGCACAGATTCCCTAAGTCTTGACACAGGGGGCTTTGGAACAACAAAGATAAAGTTCTGTCAAATAAAACTATGAACATAATGTTCTTACGAAATTTATCAAATGTTGGTAAAAGTTACATTCAGAGCTACAAAGAGCGCAAAAAGCACTTCAAGAACAATTCTGCTGAACAGTCACATTAAGATGAACGGGTTGTCATATCATTTAACTGAGAAATCAAAAAATATTTCAAATATTTGGGGAACTTACCTAATCAGTAAACTTTCAGTATGTGTCTAGTCATGTAGCCATCTTTTAGTCAATCATCAGAAAATCAAAGGCAAATTGGCATGACTCAACCCAAACTTTAATACCGCATGATTGTGTCGTGTAAGCTTGTTTTGTGCGAGGGCTGCTGTGGTTTTAGCAGAGAGATTAGCGACCGGACCTAAGCTGGCCTCCAAACCTTGCCCTGCTGATGCCTCAAGCCCTTTGAAGTCTGACCATCATACCTGGCAAAACAACAGTGGGAACTAGGCTGGTGTCAGATCTAATCAAGTTTCCTGCCTCTGCATAGCTAACTGTGGGGTACACTAATTGGCCCAATTGCGGATTATACCTTTTGCTACAGATTCAAGACAATAATTTAGTCAAATGATGGTTTTTATCTCCTTCTAATTAAGATTCCAAAGTGGGAAGAAATAGGATTAGACAGGCTAACTTCAAAATTGTGTCCTTTAAAGTGGTATGCACATAAGATAGATCTCTGATAATAGTGCACATAAGAGTATATTGCTAGTAACTAACGTGTGAAGATCTGGGAAAGCTTGATACAGCTACTGCACCTTTTAGGATAAACATGTAAGTTTTCCTGGAAAGGCTCTGCTTCATAATTTATAAATGGACAATGAGCACTCATAAATATTCAATAAAAACCCATTTTCATGCAGAATTAAAAAAAAAAATCTCTTTAGAAAACATTTCAGTCAATCTTATTTTGACAAAGAAGACACAAGGAAAACTGAAACAGTTAAATGATTCTGCAGGCTATAAAGAGGTGGAGTCCCTCCCACAAAACCGCAATCTAATAAAATGGATTTGACATTCAAGGTTTTTCACCTATGAGGGCCAAACTAGAAAGAGTTATTTAACTAGTGACCAGTCCAGAGATGAAAAAATCCATGTCCCATGCTCTTTAATGTGTAAAAAAAGAATGGTCTAGTGATGAAAACCCTTCTTGAAGAAGTTTTGCCATAATTCACAGGTTCTGTTTTTCTAAGTTTTTTTACGTAATTTGAATTTAAAGTTGCATTTCAAGTAGAGGTCAATATTTTTTGTCCTAAATTCTGTATATAAGTATGCAGAATCTTTCCAAAAGCTGTAAGGTACTCAATACACATTTTCATATTTAAACTGCATACTGAAGAAGTCCTAAACCTGGTTGTACTCTGTATAAAGCATACTGCTGCTTGTCATGCACACTGTAGTGCTGCTTTATGCTTTTGCCCCAGAACCAGCACTGACTGCTGACTCATCACATCATAATTGTAGAAACTGGAAACCCGTTTTAGAAGACCTTATTCACATCCTTTCTTAATTCAGTTTTCCCTTGCTCCCATTTTCTTATTGCCCTTATTGCTCTAGTCAGCCTAGCTGTAGTCTGCTTTCCCTAACAGTATGAGGAAGAAAAACATATGTATTATAGATTAGTGAAACGTGTACAGGAAGATCACAGTAGGACAATGATCTAACATGTTCAAAAAGGGATAGTTTGTGTCAGTTCAGCTTACAGAAAGCATATCTCTATATTCAAAAGGGGCTGCAGCTGAGCAACGAAGGGAGAAATTATACAAGTGGGTCATCTACGCATGTCTAGGGCAACAGGTTGTTTCAAGAGTTCCACTTCACTCCTGTTTCCAATGCCCCACGGCTAATTCAATTCTTCTTACAGAGCCTCCTGCTAAGGGTTTTCTTTCCTTCCAAATTACATTACAGATTAGAATCTCAAATTCATCTGACAGAAAAAATAGTATTCTGAGACAGGATTCATAGTGATGAGAAACCCCCCAAATATTCTAATTCATAGCTATAATAAATGAGAATTTACTATGCTGTGAAATGAGGGTGCACGCCTCTCTGCACCTCTGAAAACAGTGAGAACATTTGTATTCTAAAACCAAACACAGGCTATCAAAGGTTTTGTTTCTACTGTACCGCTCTAAAGCAGTTGTTAAAATGCTTTAATACCTCACAATGCCTGGTTTCATTAACTGCATTCTCTGGAAAGTGACAAACATTATAAAGGAATTGTCTTTGGGAAAAAAGCCCTCCTTCATGTGTTTGCCTTTAAGTGGCTTCTGAAGAGGATACCTCTAGTTGAGAAACTTCTGGCACTCACGCAGAGATGACCTGCAAGAAGAACTGGCTGCCTGATTAACTATTAACTACTCTCAATAGGATTAGATAATTAAAGACATTGATGACCATTAATTAGGAGGAGGGCACCTTAATTTGTCACTTGATAGGGCCCTTTCAATGATTTATAGGTTAGGGCTACTTGCAATTGTGAAGGGGAGGGGGCAGTGAAGAGAGAGAACCCTTAAGTTACCTTATCAAGTGGCCAGCTAAAAAGGGCAGAGGGTCAAATAAGGGCCAAAGTGGTCACTTAAGGGTGAAGTCCCAAACACCAAAGCAGTGCCAAGCCACATTGACCAGCATTTGGTGATGGAGTAAAAAATATGCTAATTTATTGGTGGCAATTCTCTCTTTTTATGGTTTCAAGCAGTTAAGACAAGTGGCCTGCTTAAGAGCTTTTCATTTGAAAAGAGATTAAACAAAATGGTTTGTCAGGGATGCTTGGCTGTTTTATGTCTTTGTTAAAAAAAAAATTTGCCCAGACTGTACTGATGACTATCGCAGCACCCTGAAAGCCATCTTCCATCTCCAAGCATTACTTGGTTAATAAATACATCAGCTCTAATTGCTTAATAGTGCTATGTTCATTTGCTCTTTAGCAAGATTAAAATGAAATACATCTTTTGTATTACTGCCTTCTATCAGGACTGTCTGCATAAAGGTCACAGAAAAAAGTTTAAATTTAGTAGGAAATTTACTTAAGGACATTAGTGTAAATGATACTGTGTTTAAAATGACATAAAAGAGCGAAAGGTGATTTCAGTAATGCAAAGAAAATGGTTTCTGAATACTGATAAGGACACTTATCCCCCATACCACACACAATTTTAGGCAACATTATACATTAAAATCCCTCTACTGGAGTAATAACATGTAGCTACTTTCCCACCCACTAACACAAGTAAGAGCAAGTCATTAACATTTAATTAAATATGCTCCTGACATCCTTAGAAACATGCCATGCTTTGTTATTGAAGGTTGTGGCCTACTTTCTATGTACATTTTAAACCAAAATAAAGTATTTATAACAGACCGATTTAGAGCAGCAAATGAGACATTTTTAATTAGAAGGCATATTACAGTATTTTATAAAACCGTTCTGAACAGCAAAACCAGAGTGAAATGAATTTACAACATCTGATGCATATTTTATGTATTTCACAAAACGAAACATAAGAGATGGGATTAGCTCCACCTTTTGGGTTCTAAATAGTGAAACAATGTTTCTCTTACCTCGATGGTGAACAGCTTCCTTTTTAATCTAAAAGCAAGGTCCTTCGTGTCTGACACATCACAGATCAAGCTATTAAGCCGAGGAATCTGATGTACATGAACCAAACCTTGTGGAAAGAAAGAGCAAAGGAGGGAAAAAATTTAAGAAAACGCTGTCATCCAGATGCATGAATTAAGAGTCTTACAGCAGAATTCTGTATATTTACACACACTCATCCTCCCCTTTTTAAACTGGAGCTTACTACCAGGAGCAATGAAGCAAACGGTGCGATTATGCTCAAGTAATCAAGCAGAATAAGATAAACAGAAATCCTTGTGCGAGGAAAACTAATTGCACTTTGGTACAGAAGTACAGATGTAAAGAGCGATCTTAATACTTGTCAAAACTACAGCCGGTTTGTGTGTGATTTTCTCTTGTATTTACAGTAAGCAAATATGGCTATCACCTTGCATGCTGCCCACGGCACCACTGAGTGATCTTTATTTTATTAAATGCACCAGTAAGCAGCCAGCAAAACAAGGCTTATGGGTTACTGATAACCACTGAAGCTCTAATGAGAACTCCTTCGTTTTGTGCCCTGAAAACGACTTGAAAAAAGTTTCCAGAAAATCCCGATTTAGATCACGCTTTTTAATAAATTTTAACCCCTGTGCCACCCCAGAAAAAATACGTTTTCCTCCTGCAGGAGGCTTCCATAGCCGTTCAGATGTTTTTAACAGTACTAGGTGCACTGCAAGCTCTGCATTCTGTCAGCTGCAACTCAAGCTGATTTTTTCTGACAAGGACGCTGGATGGTTTTTGTGCAGCCTAATATAGTCTCTGAACAACCTAAGGGTGATTTTCTACATCTGAAAACCAGGAAAATTCTACAGGGCTTCTCAATTACTGGCCTATATTTGCTATTCATAAAGCCAGCGTCTAAATGGAAATACTGAACATTTAGAAAAGGTATCTGACTTCAAAACGGCAGCTGTGAGAAAATCCCCAAACATTAAACCCCTTATTTAAAATAAGGCAAGTATTTTTTCATGCATTTATTTATTTCTTTTAAAGGAAGTTTCTTAAAATTGAAATACTTTAAAAAGCGTAATTTTTGTGGGCACTAATTACAAAAATTCTCAACAATATTATAAAAGCATTTTTATAGTTTTAAACCTTCTATCTCTGCCTCCCATCCAGTGAATTAGAAGAATTATTTGTTAGGCTTTTGAGTACAAAATCTAATTATTATATACATGAACCACAGGTATAACACAGGGTTGCTTATATACAGTATCTTAGAAATTTTATTTAGGGATCATCTATATAATTATTTTGTTTTTTGTGGCTTTTCAAACATTTAAGTTTGCAGGCAGCTTAATAAAATTATTAGGGAGGATGCATTAAATAATGCAATAATGTAATCAAACTTTTTCTGAGTAATGCCAAAATCTTTCATCATCTGCAGTAAATAAATACCTTAAAGTACGTTCTTCAGCAAAAAGAATCCACAAAGTTAAAACCATTAGAAATATCTCTTTTCAGACTGTCCAATTAAGGTTGTGCAAATCTCAAAAGCAATGTATATTGGCACATAATTTTTATTAAATAGCACCAGAAATGACTTAGCATACATTTTTATAGGAAACAAGGAAATAAATGCTAAAACACACATTTTCTTAAAGGATCTCTTCAGGACTGAGAAAAGGAGTATTAAACTGACAGAATTACGTTAGCATAAACAAAGGCCACATCACGATTATACAGTTGGAAAAATAATTAGGCAAATTATTCCAGCTTTTGTTCACGGTTTCTTTTTCATTCACCTTTTTTCAGATAATGAAACGTGCACTACTTTCACAGTCAGAAAGATTTTTCTCTGATTTATTAATTACAGCTTGCATACACACAGTGGTGTCTCAACACCATCTTTGCTTTTTTTCTATATACTCTATACATTCTGCTATGGAAAACACTGCCACTGTCATATGTTTACAGCAGGTTTCAGATAAGCAGTTTACTTTCAGCTAAAGGTTTCCATGGAACTACAGCAGTATCACAATAATAAGAGCTGTAATTTATGCAAGCTCTGAGAACTGCTCCGGATTAGCTAAAACTGTTATTCAGTGCTTTGGCTGTGCATAACTTCTAATATAATTTTTAAAATTTAAATAGTTCTGCTGCAACAGCTAACAAAAATCCTTGGGAAACAAAATGCAAGATTCAGGACCATTACACATTTTGAAGATAAAACACTTGAAAGGCTACATGACTTTGTACCAAAATCAGTTTCATATTTTACATGCCACATACACTCACATTCATTTTCTTAAATGTGCAAGTGCTGTAACCTGTAGCTGAAAAAATAGAACATTATTTTTTAGATAAAGTTTATCTAGCACATAATTTAGCAGTTTATTCACCTTACTATAATATATGTTTTCCCGTGTTCTCAATTTAAAACTTGGCAGATCAAAAGTATTGATTTCATGACAAGTTCAGCTCGCTGGTCAGATGATTGCCAAGCCTCCCCTGCATGTGAATTCCCCAAAGCCTGCCTGTTGAGATGTACATCTGATTGAGCCATGCCTCGGTAATGCGGCTTGACAACATGCAAGGAGTTGCCATGTTTCCTTTGCAGCCTTAATGCACTCTGCTGAAAATGTTCCTAACTCAAGACTGGTTAGGCAAGGGGAAACATTTATGGGGGTATATTCCAAACTGAAATCAAATTCTGCTTTATAGCAGATACCCAATTGGAGGGTGAGCTGCTAAGTGCCCTAGAAACACTCAGGGCAGACTTTTTGCATTGCTAAAGATGGAACTTACCGTGGTAATCCTTGTACAACGGATTGGTTTCTCTCTCAGAGCCGATAAATGATTCAAGACCAACTACCATATCTGACAAGTTTGTTACACGTTCCATAATTGCTTTATTCTGTAAGACATGGAAACAAAATACACATCCTATGTGATGAAAAAGGTAATTAATGTTCACAGAGTAAGCCTTGATCTTCTCAGTGACAAATTGTGGGGGAAAAATAGGTCATCAATACTTAGAAATTATGTTAGAAGGCTTTTTTCTTGAAAAAAGAAAGACTTAAAATATCTGTCTAAAGAAAACATACATTTGACAAGGATAAATCACAAAAGGGCTAACTTAGGACGAAATTAACATTTCCCTAAATCTTCATAACAAGCATTTGCTCACATCAGCGATATTTACAAGCCATGTGTTAAGCTTATCTCTCATTGATTTCTCCTATGAGTCTGATGCCCAGTTTTTGTTTGGGTTCTGAAAACCCTGGTTTTTAATACACTTAGGCATATCATGTCTAATATTTTGAGTAAGCAGAACCCACACAATTATTCATTTTGGCTATCAGTGAAACACGGAAAACTCAAGTAATTTCTTAGCATTTTTTCCTCTAAAAGTTTCTTTCTCCACAACATACAAATCTAAAGCTTCAAGCAGCATTACCATTTCTCAACATATTTGATTTTGAATGATTTTTAAGTGATGTCTTTTTGTGCTACAATGTACTGTCATATGCCTTAAATAAGTCGATTTCCACATGGTTTTCTTTACTTAATTTTATATAGCAGAAAGAGACATTCAAAGGTCACAACATAGATCTTCAGAGGTAAGTCAGAAAAAATGTTCTGAAATGCTTTGATGATGTCAGTATTTAATGAGAAAAAAAAAGAAAAGCGTCTGTGGTAAAGAGCAAAATATTTCTTTAGGATAAGAAATAGTTACCTTAAAGGTATCTGGACAGCTGCTGCAATACTCTTGTTCTTGGTGGTTGTGGGTGCTACATTCATCAAACCTTCAGGGGTATCAAGACTAATCACCTCAGGACACCCATTCCAATTATAAGGAATTAGCTCTGTAGCCCCATAGTATACTTTTGCATTTTTTATTAATTTTAAAGTATTTTGTACATTTTGCACGTCTTTCATAAACTATATGACTGATGTTTATTCTGAAAGGTCAATTTAAATACTGGTAAACTATTTCATAATAACAACTTATCAATTAGGAGCAGAGAGACAAAAACATCCCCAGACATGTTACAATAGTCCATGCATTGTACTGACATTCAGGCTTATTAAAATGATGATCAATATCCCCAACTGCTTTCATGAACCCAAATTTCAATAACCATTATTATCTAGCAACAGAGAAGCTTACAAAGGAGACACAAAAGGTGAAAATTTCCTGCTCCCACCAAAGAATAAACTGAATTCTGTTTTCTGACCACTGCACGAAGTTGTGGCCTGTCCTGCACAGCCCAACTTGCTCAGGTTACCAGGCCTAAATCCACTGCTCCCATGGTACCTTTACACCCCCTCCCTTCCCCACCTTATGGGCCAGATGGCATCAAATCCTGGGGAGGGGGCTCTTTTCAAAGCTGCTACTTGTGCACAGGCCAAGAGCATCCATCCCCGTGGAATCAGGGAACTTCCATTTTACCTACAAAGTCCAACGATGGGTAACAATAACGTGGTGTTCTACTAGAGAATTTCCTTTCTGAGGAATAACCTAAGTGATGTGAGGTAAAAGAATACTGCCTACACACCAATCCCTACGCTTTGCTACTGTATCTGCCCTTGAAATAGGAAAGCTGACTTGCAAATCATTTCCTCTTCTAGGAATGGAGAGACAATATACTGTATTTTAATGGAATCTTTTGGTCACATTATTCTACGGGGCAATCACATAAAGACAGTATAAATATATATCTGAAGTAGTCAGTGACCTCTATAAATCCACAGACCAGAAATTACCATCTTTTGCCAGCTCTTCAGGAGGCTGCTGGATGCTATTTGTATAAGTAAGAAACTCAAAACTTTTATATACATAAATAAACACTGGTGATTCATGGAAACAAAGTTAAACTCTTAATACAGAAAAAATATCCTATCATTTGAAAAAACATTTGCTGTCCATTAATGTTTTTGCTTGCCAGTTTTGATAACAATGGGTTACAAAAACTGTGGAAAGAAAGATGCTCAACCATCAGCAACGTACCCTCATCACTGACAGTCCTGTAAATCACAAGAATAGCATCTTTAGTATTTGGTTTTAATTCTGGAAAGATTCAGGTGAGGGACAGCAGTTCAATATTTGCCTGATGATACATACTTTAATATGTTGGTTTCAGCTCTTCCTCTGAAAGGGTTTGCTTTCCTAAATGGTACTCTCTTTGCCCATGTTGATTTTGTTTTTGTTTTTAAAGTGTGTCAAAATATTCCCCTGGCTTAATGCAGTGTATCTCGGGAAATATTTTGCACAGTGAAGCGCCACACCAAACAGACATTTGCTTATGTGGCATTGTTGCCATAGATCTGTATCTATCATGTATTTTCTAGTTTGCAGTGTTCAGCACATTAATGTCCAATCAAAGCTGACGTCAGCACACAGATAGTTGTGATGTATGGCATACTGACATAAACACACAAATCATGTTGCCCCATCTGGGCTTGAAAATTTAACAGAGCTCCAGATCTTCCTCGAGCCCCATACAAATCTACCTCCTGTTTCTGGCATAAACTTGGCAGCCCTGGAGGTGAGCCAGGACATGGTTAGGAGGGAAGCCAGGAATGGTGAGATTCAGGAAAAGAGTTTGTTGGCAGCTAGAAGAGGTATTGTTTTAAATTATACTAAAAATGAAAAAAAGCCCCAAAAACCAATCCAGTCTTGGAAAGTTTTCAGTCTTGCTAGATGTGCTGCAGTTTTTCTAAATTAGTTAATTCAGCCAAAATATAATTATTCTAACAACATGGTAGCAATCCTGTTGTGCAGGCTGGGCTGGGCATCCATTCTATATCTTACCTTTGTAACTGTTTTTTTTGTGCTACTGTTTTAGACAGACATTTTAAGTGCAAACTTGCAATATTTGGGTTCAACCGAAGTGTACTTTCAAAACATGTCAAGAAAATCCACGTAGCGAGCTGGCTATGGAAATGGGAACTGTACACGTGTTTAGCCAGCTTTGGGGAAGGGCAATTATGGAAAAAGATTGCTTTGTCTTACTAATTCATTTTCAGAAGGTACATACCTTTGAGTAATTATCTGTGCATGTTTAAAAATATTTACTTACAAAAATAGCAGTTTAAAATGTATCATGTTCTGGGCTTGAGTATAAAGTGTGGTACTCTACCAACACAAATTCATGCATAGCCTGTGTGCTCAAACTTACACACTGAAATTAATATTGTGTGTTTCTACTGGATTGAGTTCTTAATGTACCACAATTTTATCATTACTACTATTAATCAAATGAATCTTGGTTCATCTGGATTCCGTATTAGGAAAAAAATCTGTCTTTTCTACTCTGCTCTAATTTCTAGTTCTCCTTGGATTTCCTGTCAAAATTTTTCCAACACCCAGAGATACGTCCTCTCCCTTTGTCAGTTTCTAAAAAATTAAAAACCTTACAAAATTTATGTAATAAAAATATTTAAATTCTCAGTCCTTGTACTGCATAAGTAAAGAAAAGTCAGAGAATGGAAATTTTTCTTAGGACAGGTTCAACTTTTGTACATAGTACATATAAACAGTCTCAAAATTTAAAAGGAAAATAAGACACCCATGTTAAAGATCTACAATGAGATACAATTACCACCTATACAAGTACTTGAATTATATGGACTTTTGCATATATTTGCATTTGTATTCTGATCAGTACATTACTATAATTTTAACATGGACTTATATACTGCATTGAAAATAAGGTATTTTAAGACCACGTCTCTTTTCAAAGAGACATTAGGCCTATATTTTGGTAGAGGGCTACTTCTGTATCTTTACATTCTGGTAATATAATCTCATCACTGGTTTTATTTTAAAGCATTTAATTAAGAATTAATACATTGAATCCTACTTGAGCTTCATCCCCTAAAACACTACTTACAAATATTGTTTGTACTGGGACAAAACCCAGTTTAAACAGCAAGCTGCATACATTTCGTATGACAGCAGAGTACTCAAAGAGGAATTCAGATATTCCTCCTAAGTCTAGGTAAAATTGTAATTGGAGGCAACAATCTCTTTTGTTACCAACAGGTGAATCCAGAAATCCTGACACTCCATTTGAAAGAAGGTCTCAATGATAAACACGAAGCAAGTTCATGCAAAGTAACATGAATCTTATGAACTTAAAACCAAATTTTGATGTGTGGATTTTAAAGAAAAGCTCAAGAATTTGTTGTATTTTTTAAACAATTCTTTTACTGTCATAAAGCTGAAGTAAGCTTAGCACCCTAATGGAGACAGTAACACAGGACTAAAATGAAACAGTGGTTGGATATTCAATAAATGAAATAGTTCTTGATATTTTTGAGAAATTATCACACAATGATGTGGTAATGACTTCACAATACAAATATTTACCACTTGTCATTATTACTTAATCTCCAAAGGATTTTACATTGGAAATATAAATTATTAAGAAACATGGCTTAAATATCTATCACTATTTGTTAATAATTACTGTTCAAAAAATTGCAGAATTACCCATACATCTTCTTCTGGTAAAAGAAGTTAGGTAATAGGCCCTTATACTGGTTTTATAGAGAGATAGAGTTTGTGCATTTTTTGATTATTCACAAATCCCCAAAATAAATGATGAGCAACTGCTCTGCCTAAAAGTGTTATTCCATAATGAATAAGGACTGTAAACTATAAAATTCTACACCTCTTCTAACTCCAAACTGATTAGCACTGTTTACAGTGTTTGCACACAGCAAATCTACTAACTGAAGGTTGAATTTTGGCTCTAAAATGAATGTACACTCCGGCCACTGGAATCTAAGGTGACCAACAGTACATTAACAAATTTTGGTGTGCAGAAATCTGTACCAATCTCACAATAGAACTGAACACAAGTGCGATGTCTTTGCTGGCAGAGAGATACTCTAGAAATAGACTTAGAGGATTTGCTACAAAGTACACCACCTTCAGTGATGAGAAATCCACACTTGGGGATTCTGACTCCTTAGGCACCTACTTTTACCTTTGAAGAACCTTACTGACTATAATAGAACTTAGGCATAAGTATCCATCTGTACGGCTGAAACCAGAGAAGCACTGATTTTGGTTGACTTGTTTATAGGTACAGCATTAGCTAATTACATTAGCTAACTTAAAGTTATAAATAATAACTTTGAAAAAATTTATACAAGTTGCAGAAGCAAAGAGAGGGCATGTAGCGAAGACAAGAGCAGGCAATTAGATCCAACATACTCATAAAAATGGGAAGAGAGTAACAAATCATCTGTTGGTCAATATGTTACACAACATATTAATTCCAGATTTTGGTTGTTCTCTTAAGGTTGCTTTTAATAACATTTGTCCTGATAGTTGTCTCTGCTGTGGGAACTCTGCAGTGTTTTTGCATATTACCATAAAATGTCAGATGAAAGTGGATGACACTCTATACACTTAATTTTGATAAATTTTCAGGAAGAATAATGAGCCAGAAAATAAAAACTAGATATCACACACTAAAGGAAAATAAATCCTTGGATCTTCACTGAAGATGAACTTGTGTATTACTTGAGCTATGAAAGCATCTAAGGCCAGCAAACTTTGGCACCTTACAAAATAAGATGTCTGTTTGCTTTTGAAGGGAAGACCTAAAGGCCAACAGTGAAATGAGAGATCACTAAACAGAAATAAATTAAGCAAGTCAATAACAGTTGCTGCTGCAACCTAAAAAAAATGAACCAAGTCTAGTAGTTTAAATCAAATGTTCCATCTGTTGATCTCCAAGTGCCTCACAAAAGACAGGCAAGTGCTGCATTCCTCATTTACAAGCCAGTAAAAGGCACAAAGGTGTCATGTGAGCTGTCCAAAGCCAAAAGGCAGCCAACAGCGAGCTGGGATCCCAACTCAGCCTCTCATTGTAGCTCTGGCTGCCCCCCTCCATCTGAGGCTTGGGTTAGGAGGCTGCATCCATGGTTTTGGGGTATCAGCGAAATACTTGGTGGTATCATGAAGATGGTGTGGGAGTGGAAGCCCAGAAAGCTGGGTGCTGAAAATCCTGTTATTATCTGGCTGAAAGAGGTGACAGATGTACAGTGTGTTAAAGGGTGACACTTTTTGAGCTGAATCCTGTCCAGTGCTTTTCTCTTCTCCACCCTTAGCATCCGGTGGCTGAAAGCACAGGCTGCAGGTGACTGTGAATGGTTCTGGGGCGTGGGGGTCTTGCACAACTCCTACTGCACTGGGTAGATGAAATAAATCTGATTGAGTCCTTCTCCCATGAAGGGTGAGTGGCTGGGAAGAAATCAGTACAAGATCTGGGCTAAGATGAGCACAGCACCTCCCCTGAACATTATCTGGTTTTCACTAATGAGACTGTGTCACTGTTTTAAAAACATATAGATAGAAATCTGTAGGTTATTAGTTGTCTTTAATCATTGAAAAAATGAGCTGGTCATTTAAGCAGATTCCTCTAGAAAACTGAACACAGAAAATATGCCATGCTACAGGTTGGTCACAGCACAGTGAAAACCAGAGATGTAAAAGCAGTCTGAAGAGTGAGTCATACTACAAAAGAGCCATAACAAAACTGCCGAAATTACATATTTGAGACCAACTGGCTTAACTAAAATTCTATGACTCCACTGGGAATCATTCATTATAAGAAAAAGGTTCAGGAGCTCCCTTTGTTGCCATTTTGCCTGACAAAAATGTCATTGCAGTTTGGTTACCAATTTAGAAAGGCCAACACTCACTGAAACTTTAGTTCTTTAAACAGTGAATAGCATTTTATTCCCAGCTGACCAAAAAGAACCTGCACTATTATTTCAATTAATAGTACACAAGTATCAAAAGGAACACCTAACTGATGTTGATAATCAAGTGGCAAGATTTTGGATTTTAAAATCATTTAAGAAACTAATCCCTTATCCAGTATAAAATTATAGGCTGTCATCAGGAGCAGGCTGGCAAAGCTGGGTCCAGATGGGAAACTGGCTGGGCAATAAGAAGAGGTAGGGTGGAAATGATGGGTAGGCTGGAAACGATGGGAACCTAAGGAAAGACATGACTGCTCCCTCTGCTGGCAAGGTCCTCCCCTGCTTTAATTTTTAACTAATGAGTAGGCATTTCTTTAATTATTTAGGATCCAGCCAATAAATAATGCAGAATGCTCCTTCCTCAGTCTGTTGCTGTGTGTTTGCACATTTTTGAACTTATGGTGCCCTATTTCACTAGAATAATTTGCCATAGAATTAAGGCTCAGATGGATGTCTAATGGAGAGTTACTGGCTTTACATTTTAATTCTTCATAAAATGAAAAGCAAGATTAAGCTATTTAACCTTCAAAATATTATATTTTACAATGTATACTCATTTCATATTTAATTTACACATTTCATAATGTTACGACAAATTGCTTGTCATATCTTACTCTAACAAGAACCCCTTTATGCAGCAGTAAAATACCATAAAATTAAATATTCTGCAATACAAACATACTAAATGACACATCATACCAAAAATGTATCCTTCTTCCACGAGAAAAATTCATGATCAATGAATTCAGTGATAATGTTTGTATTGAAACTTAATTAAAAGATGAAGATAAGCCATTCATTACTTGATTTGTGATATAAATTAATAGCTGCAGTAAGAACATTTAGAAAAAATCTGTTCTAAGATTTTGGCCTACAACCAGAAGCTCCCAGAACAGGAGGGATCAGCTTTTTTTGCCCACTGTTCTCATCTGAATCCTGGCTGAAAAGCTACTCCAGCTCCCAGCTTTCCAGAAGGCTCCATCCCAGGAATCCTCGCCTGCCATTTGGTTTGCTGATTTTAATCTCACAGGACTTTCTTACAGTGGCTCCACTATGCTGAACTGGCACTTGCTCCTAGAAGTGAGTTATTATTAAACTTGTAGGTCAATTGTGGCACTAACAACTCTTTGGAAGCTTTCAGCCACGGTGTACAATTTGCTGGTCTAATTAAATATTAATTCTAAGTGTTACATTCTGTGGCTAAGAGCTTTTATTTTCCATCATCAGTCTGGAAGAGAAAGAGGTTACAAGGCTAATTTAATCTTTTTTTTTTTTTTTCCCTAGCATTAAAGCTTAACTACACAGGCACAAAAACATCATTAAAGATGCAGTATTCCTTTTTATTATGATTATATTCTAATTAATAGAGAATGTCTAAACAAAAAGAGGCAGAACTGGATTCTGAAATTTCAGGATTTTTTAAAAACACCAAAACTTCCCATCAAAATGTTTCTAAGCATGCACTGCATAGAAGTTCAATATTCGGTTCTATAAAAATCATTTAAGATGGAAAATATAGATGCAAGGATTTAAATGTAAAATAGTTTTATACAAAGTTATTGTTCTTTGTTCTGAAATGGAATAGATAAACTCTATATTTAATGCTAGTGTCACAGGGCTTTTTTTTTTTTTTTCTCAAGAACCTGGACTTCTACTTAAGCAAAAAAAAAAAAAAACTTTGGAAAAATTATGCTACCTTCCATTTTCTGAAAGCATTACTTGCTTAAAGCAGTAACTACTTTGTCCTGTATTATTTTAAATCACTCTTCTAATCTTTACTTATCAGTGTCCAAATGGGCTCAATACATGAGCCTCTTCCCTTCTGCTTCCATAACAGTTGTGTCCATGTCTGGACACTGGGCATTATATTAACTACTTAGTCCAGTAGCCAAAAGATTCCATATGCTTGAACAGATGACTATCTCCATACTGTGATGGGATATTTAACTGTTTAGGTCTAATGCTGTAGTTAAAAGATTTGGTTCTAAATCTCACCTAATTTTCATAGGCGTATTTTCAGTTTATATACACAAAATGGAAAATAAAATGGCAATGTTGCATGTACTCGTGCACTTCTCCAGTTTAACACACGCTTTTTGGGAAAGTGATTTTTTTTTATTAAAGAGAGAGGGTGAGGATGTGTATAAAGCATCCACCTAAAAAGTAAAATTTATTAAAATGACAAGGCTGTTTCAGGCACGCCACTTGAACATACAATGTGATTGTTCATCATAATATAGCTAATTTCGTTAACAGACAACTAATATGTGGGTACAAAAACATGCTGCAGATGTATATTGTATTTGTTTTTGAAATGTGTAGTTGTTACCAAATCAGAAGTGGTAGTGCTAGGACGTAGCCTGTTGGCAAACAAAACCTGATTCTATGAAACCATGAAATACTTCTATTTCTTCTATAGCTTGATTAACAAATACATCAACAGTAAGAGAAATGAAAAAAAATAATGTTTTCCAATTTAAATTTTGAATAGGATACTTCCCTGAGCTTCCTACTCAACCAGAATTTTAAAGATGCTTTTATGAATGTCTAAAACCCAAAAAACTAGCATCATAAAACTATGTGCATAACCCAAAATACCTGCCATAAACTTATGAATCTTGATATTTATTTGTACGGTTGTTAAACTCCATTTCTCACATATAACAAAAAGCAACATGCAACATTAAAAAGCAAGTAAAAAAACCCCAATATAGAAAATTATTATGACCATTTCATCTTCATGGTTTCCATTTTGCAGAGAAATTTGAAAGCTTCCTTAACTATGATATAGAAACCACATGACACTGGATCTCAATACAAATCTGCCTGCAGCAGCCACCTCATCAAATGCATTTGGAAGTTATTCAGCACTTTACACCAGTGAACTCTCAGAAGTTAAGAGCTCTAAGGTAGGCAATCACTCTTAGTTCTTGTCCTAGGAATAAAGATTTCAAACTGTGAGAAATTCACCAGCTATAGGAGTTCACATCTTATAATCCTATATTAGCAATGGATTCTAAAGCACTCCATTGCCTGACTTTGAGTTTAGCTGCTAAACCACTCAGTGTGAACACAAAAGGCTTTGGATGGGAAAAGGTTTGTTTCTGAATTTTTCTACACTGAAACGTACAGTAACCTATGCGCTTCGGTGAATTCAAAACATCAAAACATTAATATTGTAGGAAATCAATTTTTTAACAGACTGGATGAAATAATGAAAATACCTTGCTAAACAGAACTTCAGACTCTGAGGACAGGTTCTGTAAGAAGACTTATTCATACTGACTTTTCATTAGTCAATTAATTTCCCTTGGTACGTGCTGACTAATATGGTTTTTAGTCCTTACCAGTACTACCAGCTTTGAGTTCAAAATAAAGGATGGCTTTAACAAGTGCTATGCTTTCCCCACTGAAAATAATAATCTCAAAAAAATACTTTTTAAATGATACAAAATTGGGAGGAACAGGAATAGAATTAAAAACATTATTTAGTATTTTGAGGGAAAGATGGTCTTGGATTTACCAAGGATTTCTACTAAGTAAAAAAAAAAAAATACAATGGGAAAATATTTTAAATTCTAATGTAGGGCTTTTCCAGTAGAGACTAGTGACATTAAAGTCCTTTCAGTCACACAATAGCACAATAATTCTTTTCTAAATTTAGGTACTAAAATGCACAGATTATCAACACACAGAAAAAGAATTCTCACTTGCTTTCGTAATACTCCTTAAACTTGGAAATTGTAACAACAAATGAAATGCCTCTTCAATCTGCCCTCCTTGATCAATGCTAGATTTTAAAAATGGAGGTAATTTTCCCTTTTCAAATGTACCATATGATTTCTTAGGCACAATGCATTTTCAAAAAGCAGTAGGAAGACTTGAAAAATAACCTTCCATCAACTATTTTAATCACACTCGTAAGTAGCTCAATATTTATTACCTGACAGACAGTGTAAGATAAGAGTATGTTCAATCGGTAGAAAATATCAATCAAGTAAAACTTGTCACACATCACCTGAATAAAATTCATAATTGGATAAGTTTTTCGTGTCATTTTCTTGAAACCCTCTTCCAGAATAATGTATTCCTATTTTTGTGGTTGAGAAAAGAGAGTTTTCTTTTTTCTTCATGCACTGTTTGCCCTAGAAGTTTCATCAATAAAACCCTAAAAATCTCTGCTTTAGTGGACTACAATTTCTTTCAATTACTCTGAAAAAGCTCCACATGCAAACAAGACTTTTTTTGCAAACTTGTGTCTTTTACTAAAATATAGCCCTAGAGAACATCATGAAGTGTCCCACCAAGCTGCATGAATGAGCATTATCTTTGGATAAATGCAATTCCAAGTTATTAAATCCAAGACAATGAATTGCTGGAATAATGAAAGAGCCACATTGGTGCTTGTGTATCACACAGGGGAAAACATCAAGAACAAAATCACTTTTTAATGCTCTATAATCATTGAAGAGTCAAACCAGACATGAGGATGTAGGAAAAGTAAACGAACAATAATAGCATTACTGTATTATGTTACTGTAATAAGGTAAAGTGACTGTTTAGAAACAGATTAAGGAGGCAGCATGAGAAAAATTACAAACCAGAGTACAGAAAATATGAAATAGGGAGGATTGTTTTAATGTCTCACCAGCCAAGAACAAAGATAATATAAGAAAAGTAAAGGCAAAATTAAACTTTCTGAAAAAGAAAGAAACCAGGTAGATTTAATTTGTGAACTCCCTGTCAGAGTACAATATGCAAAGTATTTGGCAAAATACGTAAAAGAAAATGATTTCCAAAAATAGATATACATACATATATATATGTGCATTATTCATATCCTTTATATAAAAATCAGAATTAGTCTGCACTGAAAAGACACTGCCCCTGTCAAAAATCAGTACTACCAATTGCTTTATTTCTTCTTCACGGGAGTAACTAGTACTGGAGACTGACAGAGACAAGATAAGTTATGTCACTACTAAAAATCTACTTTTTCATGACAAAGCATGTAAAGATGGAACTATTTTTATGTATATGTCATCCAGACGAAACTTCAATTAAATGTGATTTTGAACTTCTATGTCCCTCATAGATATTACACATATGAAGAATTTACTTGGAGACCACCCAATTAATTTAGTTAGGGGCCAAACTATAACCTAGGAAATACAGGTACAGCAGTTTAGGGAAAAAATGGGGAATTGACTACATCTTCAGAAAAAGAGTGTGAATTCTCTATGCCTTCAGCACCCTGACTTGAAGATTCAACAGAGAAAGCACGTGCTACAACTGACGGATCTAATCAAATAGATATATACTTGGAAAAAAAATACCCCTCTCTCTCACTCTGTTGGAAAGAAGAGATATTTCCTTTACTTTTTGAGTGCAGCAAGACCCCTCAGCAACAGAACGGTGAGTGGCTGTGCTGTGAGAATGTGAGCAGCTGCTGTTATTATAAGGCGGGTCCGTCTGCGGCGCGAGCCGGAGCGAGCACATGTTCGGCTGTCCTCTCATCTCGCCAGCCTCACCAATTAAGCAGTGCCAGGGAGGCTGGACACATGCTCCCAGGGGCTTCTTGGAGAGTGCAACAACTACACAGCAGGGCTCTGGGAACTCAGTAATGTGGGCTAGGAGGAACCCTCAGCAGCTTTGCTCCTCCTAATGACAGCTCTCTCCACAGTGCGGTGTTTAAAGAAGGATACATGAAGTTTAACAATTTAAAAAAAAAATATTAATGCCCTTGTTTGTTTAAGACAGCTAAGCAAAGATTTTGTATATAATGATTATTTTTTAAAAATTCAGAATATTCTAGCACTTACTGTTAAAATTAAAAACTCAGTTATTTAAAAAACGAGGTATAATTTCAATCCTAACTCCCCAGGAATTGATCTAAATGGAATTTATAAATACAAACCAAAAATATACTTCCCAAGTAAGCTTGAAACAAACAAAACTCTTCGTCCTTCAGTGTCTTTCCTGGAGACACCTCTGGACTTCTCTAAAATACAAATGTATCTTTTATTGGTACGATATATAAAGAAGAGTACAATGGAAAGGGTTGTATGTCCCAATTACGGACAGGCAATTCCAGTGTGTAAGAAGTAGGAAGATAGTTTTACATTCACAAATTCTATTTCTTGCATTAAATTTAACTGTCCCTCTTTCTGAAGGCAGACTGCCACCTAATATTTAAAAATAGTAAGTAAGGAGATGGAGGTATGTACTGCAAGAGAAATATTCACACACTTGACTACAATGGTAAAACTAGAAAATCGACTTTCTTTATTTCCAAAGCAGTAATTACATTGGTTTCTAAATGAATAACATTTGCAGGTATTCAAAGACCTTTAACAAAATGTAATACATGTGAGTCATGTACCTACCTAAGCCAGGATTTAATCTATTGATAAACTCACCTACTATGAAAACATTTTGCATAATATGAGGTTTTATCAAGTACTTTTTTTACTATAATCAAATCAAATATCTAAAATTATAGGTTCTCTGTTCATTGTGAATAATAATTTTGCTTTTGTAAGTTACATTACCACTCGCAGAACAAAAGACTATCTACATTTTTCCTTTTGTTAAAAAAGTTTATTTTCAGAAGATACGTTTAAGTCTCCATATCCTATCAGGAACGATGCTGTCAACTGCTTCTGATTTTGCAGTTGGGAAAATGACTCTGATGCCATAACTGGATTGCTCCTGGTCCCAATAGAAGGGGATATTAGAATTATAGAGCAAACCTGCACCTTTCAGTTCCTGGCTTTAAAAACAAGATCAGATATCATCATTATGAGCATGAGACAGATAAAGACAGCGGACTGAAAAGCCTTGTACAGATACTCCAAAAGGCATTTTGAAGGCACTGGAAAAGTGCAGAGAGATGTTGCAAAAAATAATTGAAAAAGAGATTACTGTAGGTATTTTCTTTGCTTTTCTACAGTTTCTGAAATTTTGATAGTTTTTCAAAAAAGGAGCAAGACCCACATTTGGTATAACAGTTCCTAAAGTAATTTTATACTTAGGTCTTTGTAGATTTGGCAGCACGACTCTCCCACAAAAGTATAAAGCATAAGATACAGTCATGTTTTAACCCCACCCTTTGAACAATAAGACTTTAAGAAACGTCCAGAATTGCATTTCTTTTCTTACAATAAGCTTTAAACTTTTGCTTAGTGATGTGGCAGCTCTGAAACCCAGCGAAAGCAGCATTCCTACCTGGATAAGGTGAGCGGGCACAGTGATGATGCAGGCTGACAAAGACTTCCTGAGCAGGCCACGGAGAACGTACAGAAATTTTGTAAGGCTATGAGTATGTTCAGGTGTATCACTGCAACAAACGTCATCACCCCACAATATGGAACCCAGACTCTGAATTCCTATCCGCAAAACATTCCTTTGTTTTTTCTATTGGAAAAAAATGAAGAGTCATTTGTTATTTTTTAAATGCTAGGAGGAATACGATTTCTAGAATGCATATCCATAATTGTTGTGTATTTTACATAATCACAGTAGGAGGAATACAATTTCTAGAATGCATATCCATAATTGTTGCGTATTTTATGTAATCATAGTAATCTCAGTCGATCTTATAAACATTGCACATGGAATGGCATTTTTTTCACTGCTTAGATATCATGCTATAGTGGGTAAGCAAGTACAAATATAATAGACACATGGAAATACTGAGGACTATTAATTTGCATTTTACCAGCTAAATATAAGTATATTCTGACATAAAATCCAGTAACACTAGGACCTTTTATGTCCTTTCCCTCCTCCATCACTGTCTTAGAAAACATGTAAAAGAGTATTTTCTCCCAGTTCTAAGACAGTCTGCTGGAAGTGCCTGAGAGCAAGCAAACACAACTTCTCCCTCTATTTTCACCTTTCCGCTGCGTTACTTTCATAACCTGACTATCCTGACTGTTTGCTTCAGTTTCACTTTTTCTGCTCCTTCTGAGTAAACAAGGTCAGTGCCTTACCTCACCAACACATGAGCCTGTCTTAGAAGTCTCTGAGTATCATCTACATTGCTTTCAACTCCTTCCCACTAATGAAGGGAGTTGTACCCATAGCTGGGGAAACACGGAGACTGATGGGGACATGAGCAGATTGTCTCTTAAGGAGCACACCTTGACATGAGAGCTTCTGGTCTGCTTTGGATACCTACTGGGTACTGGAATCTAAGCTGTCCTGACAGACAAAATCCTAAACAGTCTCATGTGCTACCTACCTAAAGCCTGTTTGCTGCCCTGCAGAAGACTGGCAGAGGAGCATCCAACAGAGGCGGTGGCTAAGATAAAGCTCCTTTTCTGAAGGGACAGATTATGAAGCCAGAGTTGTAATTTGTTTATGCAAAGTAAAATGTTATCTCTCATGATGACAACTCTCATTTCTGCTTATTTGATGTGACCTTTCCTGGTGATCTTTGGAAAGTATTTTAGATAGATTTGCTATCAGCAGCTGAGAAAGAGACAATGAACTTCCTTATTGAAAGACTTCCTGCACAAGGTGATCAAAGAAACATTTCTAGGGTCCACACTTAAAGACCAGCTTTCTTTAATTATACACACACACACACATATATATCTATAAATAATTTTTAAGTTTTGATAAGTAAAATCTTGCAGGTACTTCTCACTACAGAAAAGTGCCTTGATAAACTGTAGATGTTCCAACAGCTGGAATAAACAGCACAAAGCACTGCACAGCCGGTCTGGAAATCCAGAGGAAAGGTTTTGACAAGACAAGAGCCTACTCTTCCAAATTCTTCCTTCCTCATGTTGGGTAGACAGAGCCTGGGTTGTGAGACACAGTCAGCACCACATGGCTCTGCATTTATCCAGCTGTGTGTCTGACATGGGGAGCTGATCTGCCAAGTCACTTCCAATCTCTGGGAAAGCAATCTGTGTTTCAGCTCTGGCAGATTCTTTAGTCATGGGCTTTGCAGGCTTTTAGGCTTTAGTTATGAAGAGTTAACTTACACGACTGCATGCAGATCAGGACAACAGTACAGGATAATACAACACAATCTGACTTCTCTGTATGGTATTCCCTAGGCCCAGATGTTCAGTTTTGAAAAGAATAGCAAAAATAGAAGTTTTAGTCTAATATTCTTTAATTACTTCCAATCAGAGCAGATTCAGACAGTTCTTGAGGTGCATTTAAGCAACAGGAAAAAACCAGGCATTTAAGAAAACTATTTTATCCAGATATCATGGATATTGACCAGGCAGAGAAAGTGTTACAGTATTTCAAAATTTCAGCACAAACTTACATAAAACTTACAGAAGCTTTTTAAATGAGAAAACTATTTTTTTCTTATGAGAAGCATCCATAAGAACAACACACAGAGGAAAAAACTGTTCTCTTACTGGATAGAGGATAACAGATGCTTAGTTCACAACATCAAATCGTAAGAGTAGTAAAAGATAAAGCTACTCAAACACCGGATAATATCAGATGTATTTATTTTGGCCAGTAATAGAACTTCTACCAGTATAATTCTGTCAGGCCCACACAGCCCTGACGATTTATTCCAAAATTGAAATACGAGAAAAGCATAAGTCTAATATTCTCTCCCACAACAAGCCTGATGTAAAGAGTATGATAACATTTTTTTTAGATATATCACTAGATCTTTTATAGTCACATTAGCATGGAAGCTTGGATTTATTTTCTAATTTTTTTTTACTTTTTTCATGTAATTTTCAACAATTACACTGAAAGCCACTCAACTTGAGCTCCAAAGTATACAAAAGAAATGTTAAGGAAATAGTTGCCTATTAAAGCTCTGATGTCAAATGTGAAAACCTCAAAATACCCTGAAACAAAGAGGTACTATTCTGTATAACTTAGTAACATGATCAATTTATAAAGGATTCAAACTTAACGATCAGCAGTAAAGAGTTACTGGGAGGTTTTAGAAAGGATGTAAACTTGATGCTTGTATTTGCAGCTTATAGGTAATTCAAACTCTGATTTTCCAAATAGACTTTAGCAAAGCTGTTCCAGTCAGTGTGAAGAAATAGGTATTGCTTTGGTCACCTTTGACCAAACTTTTCTATATCCTCATACCTCAAACAGGAATTATTGTCCTAAGCTCTACAAAGCCACACAGGACAGTCAAAAAAATATTAACCTATGATGGCCACCAGCAGATGGTTCTATAAAACTAATGTTAACTACCCATACTAGGTCCTAGAGATGCCTGAGCATTTTATCAAAGGTCTACTTTGAAAACCGCTAATGGTCGTTTGCACTAATTTTCCTAATTGTGTAATTTCTCCTCTGTCACATTCAGCTCACTTTTCTTAACACCTCTCTTCAAATAAAGGAGTAAATCTAAGTAACATTGGCATATTGTTGTGAAAGTAGCCAGAAATACCTGGAAGTTTTACCAGTCAGGTAAAGATACTATTTGGGGGTGAGGGGCATACTCACACAAACTCCTCAGAAGCTTTTATGATTATATATAGCAATTATACACAGGTCCAGAAGGATACAGGCTGCTCTCACTCTACAATCTTCATATCTGCCTACTTTAACAGCATTTCTGAGGGCTCAGTAAATAGAAGAGGATATGAAACAGCAGAGAATTGCTCAGAGATTTGGTGAACAAGAGGTCTAAGGTGTGTTCTGGGCCACTACTACATTCAAGTCTGGACATATTTTTAAGAAGTGTGTATTATGCAAGGCTTCTAAATGTACAAAATTTGAGTACGAAGAAATATGATACATAGGGAAAAGGGGAATATTGAAAGAAAGTAATAGAAGCCACTCCAGAAAATCATATGCATTATCTTCCATGAAACAGAAAGAACTACATTGGGCTAATGGCTTTCTAGATCAATAAACTGGCCTGTAAAAGGACTTTACTAACTTTTAAAGCTTCACCTTAGAAACTTATATGTATTATTTAGCAAACATATACTGTTACATTCATCTCAGTTAAAGTTCTGGTTTTGTTTTACTGACACTAGAAAGACATTTTGAAACCATCAACAAAAAGTAGAGAAAATAATGATCAGTGATGTTTAATTTTTCCCTACTTGCAAACAAAAAAAACCCCAAATGCTGACTCTGAACAACCTTCATTTTCTCTTCTATATAAATATATATATATATATATATATATATAAAAAGAAATAAGCACTAACAGCCTTATGTCTTCGGCAGGAGGCTGCCTGCTGGCTGGAGGCTGGCAGGGTGTTTGTTTCACCCAGGGCTCTGAGGCAGGAGGAGCATCCCCGTGCTGCTCAGGAGGATGACACACATGCCTGTTGCCATGGCTACCGCAGCGAGCGGGGAGAGGGGCCTGGCAGGGACCAATGGCCTTCTCCAGACTGGCACTGCCACCGAAGGGAAGGCAAAACCCTCCCAGACATCTCGGCAGGGACTGAGCGCCGAGCACGAACAACCGACATTTACACACGAGTGCTCTGTGCAGGTAATGTCTCTAAACCACCCCGTTAGACACGAAAACATCCTTTCCAGCATGATCTCCCCTGCAAAAATGATCCCTAAGATACTGGACTGGTACACAGTCTTGTATTAAATCATTTCAGGCTCTCCAGTGTCTATACTAATTGATTTCTGTTGCAGTAACATTTCTATTGCACAAGAATAATTATCTTTCAATGAAACATCAATATATACAATTTATTATATTATTTCCATCAACTCCAAAGGACTCCTATGTTATTGAATTTGACGAAGAATAACTGATAGGGCACTGGTCAAATTAGAAAAGGTCTTTCAGCCTATGTTCTTACACTTAAATTTTTTTTTTCATTACCCACATTATGTTTTATGAGGAGTACAGAGATTTTTGGGAGGTTGGTAAGCTGTTTTGATTTGTAAATTGAAATAGCATTCTTATTTCTTTACTTCTCTTTCAATGCTCACTACATAAAGATATCACCGTTTAATTAATTAGAAAATTCACTCCAGTTAAAACAACAATGAAAAAAATCTCGAAGTTTAAGGGTAAATGTTTAACCTCAAGAATCTTGAGCAGATTATTGCTAAAGCAATAGTTTGAAAAACAAATATTGCAGGGGAAAATGTGTTTTGTCTAATTACATTATATTTGGCCATCCATTTATTAGCTAATTGCACAGAAAATACACTTTACTATTGCTGTCTTACATTTCTGGTTGCATATCTATAACAGGTAAAAACTCAAAAAAACCCTTAACAACACTATTTATTTTGCTTGTTTACTTCAGCAGTGCTTAGAAACAATTTGTTCCTTATTAAGGAACAAGGTCCAAGACCTTGTGCCACTTCTGAAAAGCCAGAAAACAGTAGTTCCAGGATTAAAGAGGAGTATGAGGGTCTTCAGTACCTGGGGATCAGAGCCATCAAAGCCTTCCTGGGAAATGATCCTCTGAATGGACTGAAGCAGCCTTGCATAACCACTGTTCATATTACTGTTGGTAAGAAGAAATATTTTAGTTACACATTTTCATACTCTCCTATATGTCTCTAACAGCTGTATAAAAAATAATTATGAGCAGACGCAGCTTTCACTGCAAGTGTCATATAGAAAAGAAGTGTCAGAGAAGAAAAAAGCCCCAAACTCGCTGAATAAAGTTGACATTATAAGCAGTTGTGATTGCTTCATATTAACTAGTTCAGTGCTCAGACATTTAGTGAAAGCTAAAATCTCTAGGGATTAAGATAACTTAATTATTTCAGACTCACTTACATCTAGAAGATTAATGATTTAATGTATCAACTTAAAGTTGAAACTATTACAGCCCAGTACCAATCTTCTGTAACTGACAAAGATCTACCCAGTTGTTGTTCCAAGTGTACCTAATCGATGTCCTGATGAAGAGTTGACTTTCTGTGAAAATTTTCCTACATTTTCACTGCTTTATTTGCATGACAGCAAAATTGCGAGGTAGCATTTATTCTATGTATTGTTTAGAAAATATAACATTCAGAAAAACAAACAAATGCAAACTGATGCCTAAAAATGGATTTAAGCAGACTTAAAACAAAGTAAATCATCTTGTCAGACATAGAAGCCCTTTACTTTCAAAGAGCAATTCAGGTGCTCACTTTTAAAAGACACCTATTGTTTTCTTAAACCCCATGGAGTACACTGGCTTGGCTGGCTGGGTTTGATGCAGGTTCCTCACTGCAGCTTAAGCCCTTCTTATCTTTTCTGGCCTCGACACTCTCTTCCAGTCTCACTAGTTACCATCAAGCGTTGAGGATTCAAACCTCTTGCCGTACTTCTTGGGAAATATGACAGGTTATTTTGAAAATTTTGCCTCTAAAAGTATTCTCGTTTGCTCTGATCATTCTCTATCTGGTCTGGTAAGAGCCCAGGCTGGGGGGCACCTTGAGAGACCACCTGGCCCAAACATTAATGAAACGATTCCCATTACTTTACTAAGAGCCTAGACTGTTACCCAAATGCATTTTACTGATACATAAACCCAAATAAACTTGCTTTCATACCTTGGCACAGGAGAGAATTCAACTTTTCTGAGAAACATGTAAGAATTGCAATGACCTCTCTTTGGCACCATTGCTTCAACTCAGCATTCTACATTCTCTTTAAGAAAAGACTATCAACCCTACCCCAGCCCCCAAATACACTTGAGTTATAAACATCTACAATCAAAAAAGTCATGTGCTTCTAATAAATTTGAGTTTTGAAATACTCAGTGTCAAAAAACATTAAGACATGAACTTTCTCTGATATGAACACAAATGAGAGTTTCCAAATTAAATTCTCTTTATTTTTGTTTCAGATTTAGTACCCTAGAAGGCTACTGATCAAACTGGTGTACCTTAATAATTGAATACTCTTTATGAAATTCAGAGCTGAAAATTAACTGGCAGTATATAATCTCAACACGATATTTCATATTTCAAAGTCTGTCTTGCTATACAAAAAACCAGAGGACCTCAAGCAGGGAAGTTTAACTTTTGAAGTCCATTACTTTCCCAGTGTTTAGCTGCAAAAGGAATGGCTATTAAATGTTCTACCTACATTGTCTGGCAGCTGTCAGTTTACAGGGTGAACTTTAGCCCCCACAATAGCCAAAATTCTCTCTCTGTGTCTTTGCATTATCACAACAGATAATTTTTTTTGCCAGACAATATACTGCAATCAAAATATTTGCTGATTTCTGATTCATTACTAAACTGCTTTTAAAAGTTAGTGGATAAAAGAATAAAATAACCAAAGCACTAGCAGGATTAAAGGGACCCAAAATTAAAACAAACAAATAAAATAGATTTTCAATTAATCTACCAGAAAGAGATTTGCAGCATAGAAAGAATTTTAAAAAATAATGTAATGCATGTAGATTTTTTTAAAATGTAAAAACAGCTGCTCTTCTACCTCTTTCTAAAATATTAATGGTTTACTTGAATTTGACCCATCTTATGTAAATAAGAACATGACAAATATTGTAGAAACACTATTTATAAAACCAAGTTGCATTACCCTTCTGGCAATGTTTGTCACAATATTTAAGGAAGGAAATAAGATATTTCTTATTTTCCAATTTCTAGTCTTTTTTTGGTTTTGTTTCTAAACACCATTTAATTTTGATAATGAGTTTAAACAATTCCTTCTTTACTCTTATTTTGTTTAGCACTTTAGTAATGGATAAAGCAGGAGCTGGCAAGAAGGTATCCTGGTTACAACAAAGGCTCTGACTTCTCTGCTGATAGTTTCCAAGCAGTTAACAAAGGTTAGGTTATCAAGGGTGTGACAAATAGCCTCGTTATGTAAAAGGAGACCCCATTAGGCAAGACAGTCAAATCTGTTTTATCTAAATTTACTGGTAAATCTAGACTCTAGATAAATTTATTCTTTTTTCAAAAGCACATACGTTCTTAAGGTAAAATTTACAAGTATTACTGAAAAACTACAACTTAAGTATTTTGTTTCCTTTGATTATCAAACCTCTCATTTGGTAACTGCACTGAAGAATCCGACTAGAAGCAGAGAGATTGAAAATAAGTGTTGTCTGGGATGTGCAGAGTCACCAGAGAGGATATTCCTGCCTTCCTGCTAAGTACCAGCTCCGGCAGTGCAGTGACCAGGACACCAGAATATCCTGGCAACAAGCACCACAGAACAGTCGCTGTCAGCCACACACCCCTGTAAACCCGGGCCCAGCATTAGCACCAGGGCATAACTGCCCATCCCCAACATGAAAGTGAGATAAGGGAGAAGGTTTATGCCTTCTTTTGGCACCAAACATCCACTCCCATTTACTACTTCCTTTAGGAGAACTGGCTTCACAATCTGTCTTCAATTAATTTTTATCATGAGAAAATGAACTTCTATCCATCTTGAGTGATTATCCAAAGGGAACCCTGCAGTCTAATTTAGCCACCAAGTACCAGAACTGCAGAAAGGAGAGCAAACATGGCTATTAAATGTTACACCTACACTGCCTGGCAGCTGCCAGTTTACCTAGCAACATTTAGCCCCTCCATCCGCCAAAAAGCAGATACATACATGCATGTGAACACACAGGAAAGAAAAGGAAGATTGATCCAAACATTAAGGTGAACAAATGATGTCGATAACCTCCAAACCTCATTTTTTAATTGCAAAGTAAAAGGTCAGTTTTAATCTAATCAGTCAATCACCTTTCTTTCCGAGTCCATAAAGAACCAAGTGCTTGTGTGGGTAGCAAGAGAGGGACATACGTATAAATATACATGATTTCTCAAAAGGGCCAAGAGTTTCTGGCCCATATGAAGTTCCTACATCTCTGATCCTGCAAAGGAAGCTCTGTAATTATCTCTAAAAGACATTAGCTATAATTACAGAGACAGTTTACTCACTGAAGAACAGGTGAAATAAAATGGGCTTCTCAGTCTGCTGCTAAAGAATTAGAAGCATGAGGATGATCTGGTCCTTTTTATAAACACAAACATATTTTTATGTCACAAAACATTATGAGAAAAGATCTTTCTTATTAAAAGGTGCAGCATTGTTTTTCCAAGGATTGTAAAATATATGTTCAGTATACTCACGTTTCTGAAAGGAAGCTGTAAGCTCTATAACAAAATGTGGTACATTACTTTTCTTATATATTTTCTGCTATAAATACATAATCTGTTGTTACATCCCAGGGTGGTGAAAGGATAAGAGAGCAAAGAATTGTTCTTGCTCCCAACCTTTTCCCAAAGAAAAGGAGGGTGGGGAAAGAGACGTTCCGAAGTTCAAGGAAGAGAAATGAAACCTAAGGTCCTCCAAAACTAGTCAACCTCTAACTGAAAAATAAAGGGAAAAGAAAGGCTGGTCAACAAAGTGAATTCTAGGTGCATCCAAACAAGTTTTGGATTAAGTCCATTCTTTGAGGACCATTAATTACATATGAAAGTAGCAGGTTTCTATCAGGAAAAGAGAAAACACCTCACCCAAACAGGATATCACTCAGGGAACACCTTGCTCACACCAGTACGTACAATAATTTAATCAAAAAGGTGCAATTAAAAAAACCCCTGAGCTTCTAAAATCTCCTTACAATGATGACCTTCCTGTGGGATGTGTGTGCTGTTAGGTGCACTTTCCATGAGGAGTACCTGAGACACGGTGCCTCTTCGATGGCTGTAGTTACAGGACTAGAACAATTTATTTCAGCCTGAGCTTAAACCATGCCATGCTCTGCAATATTATAAATATTCAGAATGGAACATGCAAGATGAAATAATGTGGGAACACCTAGAGAAGACGGAAAAGTTCTTTTTTTCAGTTAATTCCTAATTTTTTGCAACTTTTGATACTATAAAGAAGCATCATGTGTCAACAATAATACCATTCACTTACGGGAAACTATATACTAGACAAAACTGTTAGTTTCCACTTCCTCCTCAACCTCAGCATTAGTGACCAAAGCAAAACATTCTTGGATTTAAAAACTCCCACAACACACCACTGCTTTTGGTCTGCACTCCTGCACAATTTAAGAGAACATTTCATTCAGAAATATCTTTACTGATACAGATGTTGCAAAGTATACCCTTCAGAAAGTCATGAAATCTGCAAACATCTCATAATATAGAGCCTATTAATGTAAATTATTTCAATAATGTACTATCTCCTTTTCATGCTCCCTTATTTTTGAAGGATTTGTCAGCTTCCACTGTTAGTTTTCTGTCAATCTTCTTTCAACAAATTAAACTGTAAGAAAAAAATATTTTTAGAGATTTTCTGAACTTCAAGTAATTCTTGTAATTTTAAAAAAAATTTCTTTTAGGCTGTTGGTACTTTTTTGAGGTACCATCAGCATGACAGATTAGAGATTTCTCAATGCTAGACAGGCAATCAGCATTATGTCAACAGGGATTTTGTTGTGTATGGATCTAGCCACAATCTGAGAACTAAATGCTTAAGAAATTGCATGCTCTAAGTGGAGACATTCTAACCAGCCATGGCTGTGCTTCTCGTTCACTGTCACACAGACCAAGAGTCCAAGCTCCCAGCAGGACCTTCAGGCAATCCAAGATAAGGTCTAATACAAATTGTTGACTTCTACTGAAAGGTCTCTATTGTGTGACTACTTTCTTTAAAATCATCATCTAGTTAACCAAGAGAACAGAAATTTTTACCATTCTACATTATCTTGAAGTTAGATTTAAAAGCCTGAAGCATTCAATTGATTTTCCAAACAGTAAAGCCAGCAAAATAATAACCCTTTCCTCCCCTTTTTAGAAACTTTTTTCAATGAAGCCACACTGGGAGGACTGTGAGCTTGTTTTCACTCCTTGAGAAAAGAACGCTTCCTTCAGAATTTCATCACATTACTTGTAAAAAGTCAGCTGGGTTTCTGTAAAAGCATGAACTTATTGAGAGCAGTGAAATAACTGCTAACATTCACACACAGTATTGGGTTTAATACATCATGACTGATGTGAATTAAAGAATCACAAAGACGGGGTGAAAAGGACCTCAATAGGTCTGACAGATGTTTACCTAGCTTGTCCTTAGAAATCTTCAGTGATGGAGATTCTACAGCACTCCCACCTTGTGTCTGCAAAGCAACTTCTTGTGCAAATCATTAGACAAACATCTCCACATTTCCAGCCCGTATTTCTGCCACTATAATTTACCATAGCCCACGACTCCAGAAGACAGAGTTACATCCTCTGTATGTCAGTTGGTAACTCTGCTTCGATTTTTCCAAGAACTTCCATTCTTCTTTTTTAAGCTTTATATCAGGGACTGTAATTTTGAAAAATTATTCCTTCCCACCTTGTCTTAACACTGACCTAGTACAACCTTTTAAACATAGGGAATCCAAAACCAACCGTGTTTGTGGTCAGAAATGACAATAATCAAAATTAAAAGACCAATGATCTACTGTAAAGTAAGAGACGTACAAAACTCAACAGTTCCCACAGATTTCTAAGAATTCACCATTCCCAGTGTGTTCTGTATTCCTCCCTGTCCCTTATCACATTGTTCTTAGGCTGCATGACGATGTTTAGAACGGTGGCTGGCTGTTACTTTGGTATCTTCCTTTATTCCCAACACCACAATTCCCTTGTTTCCTCAGAAGAGGCTTCTTGAAGGAGACCCATGTTGAGCGTGCTGGGAGAGGAAAAGGAGATAAGCCTTCCAAAATCCAGCTTTATTTGATCACTTTCCTCACCTCATCACTCTGCACTCTACCAATTCACCAAGAAAATTAAATAAATCCAGTCTTTATGTTGGATTTAAACTAAAAATAAGAATAGAACTCACATAGTAAGAATGATGCACTTTTATCAGGCTAACACACAAGGACAATATCAGCATTAAACAAGACTTATAAAATCAAATGCATAAAGTCCATTTCTTATATTATACTGATGAGTTAATTTGATTTTAATGTAAAATGAACAAATACTTGACAGCCATATAGTCAGTGGAATGAAGCCCAGAGTCACGACATTCTCATTAGCTAGGGAAGAGAAAGTGAGTTAAATTGCTCAATAAGAGTAAAAACACTTGCAACCTATCTGTCAGATATTCTTGTGTCTATCTCCATTGCTCTGCTACTAAAAATTAGTAATTATACATAATATATTAACAAAGTCGGTTCAAATATTTACTATAGAAAGAGTAAAATAAAAGTCCTCTGCTTTCTCCTAAAAGCGTTTTTTTTTTTTTTTTACAACACACAAGAATTTACTCTACAAAGCAGTGACATTTGATCATGTTACACAGTACAAATTAGAGCAAGACTTGGCTTTTGCTTTGCTACAGCTCTAAGAAAGGTGCTTCATACTGCCCTTCTTTCATAAATCTGAGGTTTTATATTTGAGTGTACTGCAATGGAAATCAGTCCCAATGAAGCACACCACACTGCCTCTAGGAGTTGGCCCTATACACTGGGATCCATAAAGCTAGGTATTATATAAATTCAGTGACTGGGCTGGACAAAGAAATTGCTGGCCCAGCCCTGATGTTTGACTTGACTTGAAGTGTCTCCAAGAAAGACACAATGGACGTGTGTCTACAGGCTAATACCAGTCTTTGCTACTGTCACTCATTTTCTCTTGGTCTTCCTTAATTCACTACTGATAGACATAAACATAATAAGTTATTCATTCAGAGGAGAGTTTGAATAGGAAATGTTTTGTAAGACATAATTAGTGATTGTAATTTTATTCACAGTATATTCCTTAGGTGAAGCTGTAGGACGTAAGAAGTAAAAGCACATCATAAACTAATCTGATCTAGCATTCTAAGTTTTTTTTTTTAAGGATGGCCTGTCTCCTAAGCCCTAAAAACTGCACAGATATCTTCCTAAGACTGATAGCCACCTGACAAGCACATCTCCGAGCTGATGGGGCACAGTGCTCAGGGAGCATTCTCAGACAGACAAGAATAGTTCTCCCCAGTCCCCACACCCGGCTGTCAGTAGGGCTGGGCTGAACATGCAGCTGTGTCCCAGGCTGTCCTAGTAATGTCTGCCTCAATTGTCACTGCCAGCGTGCTCCCTCCCCCAGCCGGGAGCACAGCTCGGAGCTGTCTCTGTGCCACTCCAGGCATGTGGCACTGAGTGGGACCCACGGCCCAACTGCTCCTGACCCTGCTCCATTACCGCAGTGTTTTTCACAGCAAGCGTACAAGCAAAAATATCCTTTCCTGCCAACATGCAGACAAAATCTAAACACACAACTGAACCATGGTATCAACACTTACCATGTTTTCATTTTAGGCTCGAAAGACAATTCTTCATGTAGGTAAAAACTGTGACATTTTACAGACTGACACAGTTCTGGAGACATTTTTTTAGAAACGTCATAATAATGGCCAAACTTTGTATATGTTGTTGGGCTGGCCTGTGGAAACAACAATACTGATTACAATCTTAAACTATCATCTGTCAAAAGAAAGTAATTAATTAGCAATACATTTCAAACCTTTTTTTCCCCCACTCAGCCTAAATAAAAGCTTCAAGTGGAAAAACACTACTGTATTTACTACTAAGTTTTTGTTCCCCTGTTGTCATACTTGAATGTGAATTTTTCACAGAGAATTCAACCCTTACAACCCAAGTTGCATCACTAAAGTGCAGTCAGATAATTAAAAGAACATATTTTTGCACATTCTAGACAGATGATCACAAATTTGCAAAGGCCAGATCTATGAAATGTGCAGAACATCATGTGTTCCGCCCCTTTGATTTTTCAGTCTCTGAGAGTTACATAGTGCTACAGAAATATTTTCAGCTGACTTGGAAAATGTTTCCTTTAGTTATGATCAGTGAAAAAACCAAACCATTGCATCTCCATAACTGATTTTAATAGAAAAATAGTAAATAGCTAAAAACTATTTCTAACTTTTGAAAATTGAATAAACAGTAGGTTGAGCATTACACACAGTAATTCTGATTTGCCATAATAAAGATACATTTTCCTCAGATCTTAATTTTGGTATATAAAACACAAATTTAAAATACACCTGGGCGGGAACTATGCATTTTGGATGTGTTGTGCTAGTAAATAGAGGAAATGAATGCATGTATTTGTTCCACATCAATGGAATTCAGAATGCAACCTGTAACATTATTTGAATTATACATGTGAAGTCAACCCCCCTCCTAGACTGTTATAACATACAATATTCAAGTAGATAGTATCTTACCAAAAATTTATTAAACTGTTAAGATTAATTAGAGTGATTTTATTTAGGGTAAATATTTTGAAATTATTTGCCTAATAGTTGTTAGGCCTGGTCAGTTATCAGTGAATATCAACAGTAAAAATAATGCAATATTTTTCCTAGAATAACCAGTGAACCCCCAACTTTTAATTAAAACAAATAATTAGTTTTTAATTTAGAAAACCCCATGGAATATCTAGTCATAAAAGGCAAATCTCTTAAAAAAGAAAAAAAAGATAGAAACTCACATTCTCTAAGTCAGTGTACCAATTTATTTACTGGTATCTGATTTTTAAAGTAGGCAGTCCAATAAAACATAACATTCTACCAAAATTTAAATATTTTTGTTGTAAAATGTAACTTTATTCAAAACAAGGATTCTGAAAGCAATTTCAACAGGAGCTGTTCTTTGGCCTATAATCTATTCTTTATCCGGATTACAGATCAGAATGTTTTTACTGCAATCTCTGCCAGAGCTCATCTTTTTATTGTGTACTTCCAAGCCCCCTTAATGTTTTAGAAAGGCCTTGACTAACTGAACTTTGATCTGATGTCTTCATTGAGCAAAGCTCCAGGTTGCCCATTTCAGATGCAAATCCTTACTGAGGCCCAATAGAGTTTAGCAAAGACAGCAAAAAAGAAGAAACAAGAAGTTTCCAGGATCCTCTTTGAGAATCCTGAGGCACATTGGTGTCCTTAATCCACCCTGCTGCATGGATTAAGGTAGGTGATAACCTCTCTTGATTCCAAAGAATGAGCACAGCGCCTACAAACTGGGTGGAGCCTGGGATTTGGCGCTAATAAACCCCCATAAAAGCAATAAAAGCTGGGTCCATGTCAGAGGGCTATGAATAGGCCTCAGTGTCCTGCATTCCCAGGCTTAGCGGGAAGCTTGCAGAAAGCCTACCTGAATCAAGTAAGCATGAATAATCTGCCTTAGCAGAATGGCCATGGAGAGCGCGGAGCACACACTTGCCATCCCTCTCAACTTTGAGCTGATACATTTATTAGTGGACTGGAGGCCCAGGCCAGCTCTTTCCTGGATTCCTGTTTTGCACAAGGAGAAATACACTAAATTGTCAGTGAGCAGAGCGTGCTTTTATGCTACCGTCTGCTGTTAATGTTTCTAATTGCAATACTAATGTGCTAGAAATCTCAGATTTAGGATGAATCAAGGCAGAAAATTGATTTCATGCTGTGACAGTTTATATATTGCCCCAAGAACATAAGCAGTTCATTCAAAAAAAAAAATAAAAGGAAAAAAAGAAAACCCCACACTGTCTTCCACTGCAAAACAGGCTCTCCATATACTTAGAAGTTTAAATGACATTCACCTCTGATACAGATGTATGTAACAAACTGGCAAAGGCACATCAGGCATAACAAAGCCTTTCACTCCAACAGTTTTCTTATAAATCTTCTATTTTTTTCTGATGCATGGTATGTGCAATACATAGAGAGAAACTGTGCCAGCTGTGAAGAGCACTAATACAAATATCATGCATAAGAACAAAAATGAGGTACCTGGCTAGTCTATTTGGGGTCTAATAAATGGAAAGGGAGTATCTGAACTACTAATCAAAATCTGTTATTACTCAGAAATAGTCACAAAATTAAGCATCAAAAATACCACAAAGACAGCTTTTACTCAGCATTCTTGAGCTGTATTTAGCCAGATAACGATAGAAGAGTTTCTGCTATTGTGTTTAGAGTTCTAACTAGAAGCAAAGCTAATTTTTCTCTTTCACAGTTGAAACAATTTGACAGTAGTTTTTGAAAATGCACTGGTATATTAGTTCAATCAGTTTGGAAAATACAGCTTGGAATTTTATTCAACATTGGTTTTTTACCAGCAAAGGAAAATTTAAAGAATGAATCACAACCAAAGTTATTAATTAAATTATTGCACTAAATGTATTGCTGTGTGTAGCAAGGCAGTATCAGACTTTTCCTCAATGGAGTATATTCACCAATCAAATTAATATAGCACAGAGCCAAAATTTTATGATAACTGCAATACAAAATATTGAAAAACATCAATTTCAAACCAATTTTTCACCAATTAAAATGTCCTGAGGAATTTTAGGTATAGATAGTTTAAGACTGATACTTTTATTTGTGTGATTTAATTTTTGAATAAATTTAACATACACATAAAAGTATTGTACCTCAACTATTGAGTGATCAACAACCAATTCAAAAAGTGACAATAACAAGGGAAACTGCTCCGAAAATATTGACCATCTTATTACATCTTGCAATAATCAAGGGCATGTACATCATGCATTTTCAAGAAATATTACATTAGTGGAAAAAGTATTTACTGCTGTGAAATTCAAGAAGATGAGTGCACACAACTGAATTTTTAAATAATTTTCCTATTTTGTTAGAACATCAGAACACAAATTGTTAGCAACGTGCAATTGTTTCCATATCAATGTACAAGGAACTCTGCTAGATTTTAAAACAGACAAATTATTTTGGGGATGGTTCAGAGTGGCGCAGCAAGCTCCACAATAATAAAATTGATGAGATTATATGATTACCCTGGAGGCTGTTTGATTTGGCATGTCACCATATATAAGTCTTTTCTGACACAACTATATAGCCATGTCTGTGCAATTTCACAGAAAACCAAACATGCCAAGCCTTGTAAGATCATTTTGTCACATTCCAATTATGTTTTTAAGAATACGACTGAACTTACTAGGCAGGTACGACTACATCTAAATCAGAATTTATAAATGCAGGCTAAAATGTATAGACAAAACCAAGATTTCATTCTGGATAGCCAGAAATGCTGTAATTCGGTTAAAGACCGATTGTGCCACTGGATTAAATAATGAAAGTCACCAGCCATGGGAGATTGATTATTCACAAAACACTAACAACTGTAAACTCTGAAAGACTGACCACTGAGCTTGTTTCTTGCATTGTCCCTGCACAGTGTTAGTTTCCAGTGACAGTGAAGCTGATATAATCTCAAGTGCTTGCTTTAGTTGTTATGCACATGGATAAGCAGGTCAACAGCTTGCTTCAACACAGTACTTTCACTACAGAGATCTAGTAAGTCGTGTTGATTAAACCTACTTAAGTAATTTGTGCACAACTAAATTTGGGCCAAGTTTGTAAGCGAGCACATTATCCAAGCTTTCATAAAAAGCTGTCTCAATTTAATAATACTCATTGACAAATCCCATGGAACTTAGATGTTTTTTATTTTAAAATTACTGTTGTCTGTATAAAGTTTTAGAGATCCTGCAAACTCTCAAATTCCCTTTCTTTTTGTATCACCAGTAATTAAAACATTCAGTGGTGTAGGATAGTTTTCTCTCAAGAGGCAATCCTGTCCATTAGCAGTTCTGTTGTCTAGGTTCCACTGAAAAGCATTTGCTTTTCAAATTCATTTTGAGTGCAAGAGGAAAGGTGTAGGAAATAGCTATTACCTCCATTTTTGGTAAATTTTGGTAGCGCCAGGCTATTTTCATAGAATCCTGCAAATCCTCAGACTTAACAGCTGCTGCTCCATCTCCTGATTCCTTCCCATAAGCATCATCAAGCAGAGGGGCTGGAAGTTCCTACAGGTAGAGAGTAAAACAATGTCAGCTATCTACAGCAGAAAAGGCAGTTCAGATTTTTATCCACACCCCCCTCCAGCTAGATAATACAGTTATCTGAGTATAATGGGCAGTTATAAAATCTGTAACAAAGCCTGATTAAAAGAACTCTTCTGAAAGACTGGCTTCTACTAATACTGAGCAGGAAAAAACCCATGTAATTATTACAAGAAAAATGAATAATAGAAGTAAAAGAAAGAATGCAGAATGGAAATACCAACTTTTATACTCTACTTCATCTTGAGTAGGACTCATATTCCTTTTTCTTTAATCTTTCTTTAAAGGTTGATCTCCTAAACTACTCAATTTCTGAGAGTGGGTATGTTCCCTGCACAGCAAATTTAAGCTTATTTTAACATGAGATCTTTGTTAGCTCCTGTAAATCTTTCAGAAGTATCCAGCAGACCACAACAGCCTACAGGCACCAGCTGAAACCCACTGTAACAGGACGGCTTGAATTTTTTCTTCTGCCAACCATTAGGCACCATATCTACTCATGATGAATATCTCATGAACACAAACACAGGAAAGGAAGGGGCAAATAGGCAATCCTGGATTTTTTTCAAGTGTCTAATGTACACTTTCTGCCTTTGCTGCACTGCTGAAAAAGCAAACAGCATGGGATGGATTCAGAATTCACACACTGGGCTTCTACACCTACTAGGGCAATAAAGTGCAATGAAGTTTTCTGACCCAACTTTATCACACCCACCCCTGTAAGACGGAGGACACAGAATCTCTGTCTGCTTAAAACAGAACAAGACTTAGATGAAAATCACGTTTTCATTGAGCAAAGACTCTTGAGGAAGAACTGTGATATGCCTCAAGGGTTAAACCTACATAGAGCTAGCCAGTATCTCTGTTACAATGTATTGGTGTGAAGACAAAGAAAAACAATATTTGAAAACTTTAGATGAAGAATCTCAATGGAAGGATGGGATACACATCAAACACAGGCAGCACTTATGCTGACCATAAACACCCTTGACATTCATGGCTTTGTGTAGGTAGACATGGTACAAACAGACACACACAGAAAGGAGACAATGAAAGTTTAAAGACATCCATTTTGGGTTTAGTATTACACTTATTTAATATTAACACAGGAGAGAAAACCTGTATGAAGTTCTGTACTTAACTTTACAAATATGTGCTACTTTGCTTTTTTCACATAAATTAACATAGCAGCTTTAATTATTGAAAAAAAAAGAGATTTCAGAGAGCTGTTTCTGTCTATTTCAGGTGCTGGACACTACATTCTCTGAGATATCAGGCAATGGAAGTTATGAAAACTTTTATAAACTTTCTAACTTCAATAAAGTTGCAGAAATAGAACAACTGTATCTATGTGTTTCAGCAGCTAAGCAAAAGACACAAAGCACACCTTTGAGCAAGTTATTTTCTTTCTTTTCCTTTTACAAACGAACTGCAAAAGCCTGGTAAAGACTATTCATGAGATTGATCATGCACAGAGCTATATTTTCAGATTTCTTGCGGCTTGGTAAAAAAATACACTTGCATACAATAAACTCATTATTATGGTAAAAAAATTAAGCTTTATGGGTAGGAAAGCTACATGAAGATGAAAATTTTGATTTAGTATTTACAGTTATCATTAAATTCACAGATTTGTAACAGCTGTTTCAGTAAAAAAAAAAGTTACTTTAGTCAGAGTTCCATTACATCTACCCAGCAAAAAAGCAGGCAAGCTTTCAAATCAGAATGAGACAGATAGGACAAAATGAAAATAGAACACTGTACTGAAAGGTTCTGAGAAAGAATAAATACAAACTAGAACTGACAAGCACCCCAATGCATTTCACATATATGCAGATACAAATCATCTGCATTTACTTTTAAGAGCATTATATAAAGTATTTTTCAAAAAAAAAAAAAAGTTATTTTGAATTGTTAATTTTATAGCTCAGATATCCACAATAGAAAGTTAATCAATCTTATTTTCCAACTGACGAGTTATTTTGAAAACACATTACTGAACAGTTAAACTATTGTGCAGATTTAATTTCCTAATAGATTCATAGATTTAAACTTCCTATCATAAAAAGGTCTTTCTTTTTCAGTGAAGAACTGCTGATACTTGATCATCTCAAACAATTCCTCAATTAATAGTAATTAAAAAAAAAAAAAAAGCAAAGTAACTTTCATTTTAAAAAGTGAGTCCTACAAAGAAGTAATTTGGAGGCCAAAACATTTCCAGATCAACTTGCTCCCAGGTACTACTGCAACTTTTTGTAGTGGTGGGTAATCTCTGTTTTTCTGAAAAGAAGTGCCTGCCAGAGATCATGAAATCCTGCTTAAACATTTCCTCAAACTCCCCGAGCTTGCCCGTGTTTCAGACACTACTGATACAAGAATTTGCTGCCTCGCCCTGCTGTAACATCACTGGGCAGCTATCACATCATCAGCAAAGCCAAAATCCAGGAAGTGGCACACTGTACAGTTCTCCTTCCTGGAGGTAAAGAGGGAAACAGCATATTTCTTAAAGCTCTTTAGTATTTTTCTCCCACTGCAAATGCCTATCATCTGTGCTGCTGGTTCATTGTTGTTATATAGTAATTGGGAAAGTCAAATTTGACACGAGGATATTAAATACATAAATTTGTGTATTTTACACATAAAATATATTTTATGCTGAAAAAAGAAGAGAGGTCAAGACAATAAGGGTGAGAGGTTCTCCAAGTACTATTGATAAAGTACAAGCTGCTTAAATAACCTCATGTAACACTGAGATAAAGTTCCTGCCTTCCAGCCAGAGAACAAAACCTTCTTACATGGAACTCTGTGGCAGGGAGACACTACAAATCCCAGCTGCTGACACCCGAGAAACTCAGCCCAAAACAGAGACAAACACACTATCAGTGCAACACAATTAGGCACTGTGGTGTGTCTTAACTGCTGCTAAGAATGAAGCAGATTAAGAGATCAAGGAAAAATGGTTTCACCTGAAGCTGATAAAAGATTTTGGCTGCCGGAGATGAAAATCCATCCAAGCATCCATCTGAAACAGCGTTTTTCTTTTGCCAATATAGCTTACTTTTGATTTCTGACACAATAAAGAGTTTTTATTTTGACGTAATAAAAAATGTCTGGCATTAGAAACGATTTAAACATGACTAAATTCACACAGAGCACCCAAGAAAGCCATGACTCCGTACCGAGCAGTGAGCACATGCACCAGCTTAGGTCTGGTTTCTGCTGTCTTGTCCCTTGCTGCCCCACAGAAAGGACCAGGAGCACTCCAACAACTCTCTCACGCCAAGAACAATTCTTAAATCCTAAGCTGCTTTTCCAAGATGCCTTTACCTGATAACTACCATGCTCAGCTGAAGAATGTTTCTTAGATGTACCACGTTCTTGGCCCTACGCAAAAAGCAAGGGACACTGAGACTTAAGACATTTCTGGGGCTACTACATCTCACAGCCATGCAATTTTCTATGCCAACAAACACTCTGTTCTAAAGCAAACAGATCCTGAATCATACTTTTGAATGTGGTGGTTGTGAACTTCATGACCTCTGATGAAGCTTTGTACGTAATAAGCTGCAGTATGGAGAAGGTGCTTTGCCTTTGGAGCCAAGTGATATTTTGAAGACCAACTGCCTGAGCTCAACCTGTTTTATTAACTTGGTTAAATACATTCCAAGATGCACTTAAGCACAAATAGGGAAAAAAAAAAATTCCAATCCTATTCAAGGTCAGAGTGTATCTGTGATTTGAACATATTTTATACGAAGAATAATAAACAGAGCTAATAACGATTGTTTACCTCCAGATTTGCATCCCAACTTTATCGCTATTATCCCAGCTTTGGATACCCTCAATTTCACTTACACCAAACTGTACGAAAGAGAAGCAGAACATGCAGGTGCTGTTTGAAGGTAGGTCTGTGTTCACTAGAAGCCAACACGCCTTCATCAGCCTGCCTGAAGCCTCAACAGAATACCTGGATGGTCACTGTTTTTCCTTATGATGTACTGATTCATGTATCGCAGTCCTTAAGTTAAAAAGCATCTTTTTAACTAGAACTTTGTACAAGCACATTTGGAAAGGGAGAGAGCTTAAAATTGTGTAGTAGGCTTGGGACTGGGGAGAATCACACAGAAAGGTTATATAAACTTGCTTTATGGGCAATACTGAAAATACTGAAATGATCCACACATTTCTTCTTTCCTACATATCCTCTTTTATTCTTCACAATAACTAGAATTGGAACAATTGTTCTGACACTGATAAATGCTATTCTTTGTTTAATGAAAGGAGCTGTTTCCAAACCTGACCATGCCTGAGTGACACACCGCACCTCAGTGAGAGAAAAGTCTCCAGTTGTCATTACACAGGTATATTCTCAAAAATAAAGGCTGGATGGTTGGATCTATACTTCACAACTCCTCAGCATCATGAAAAGCTTCATTAGTGCCCAAGAATTACATAATTTAGGATTCAATAAATTTATGTTCTTAGAATCAAAAACAGAATTTCAGAAGAACATAGTACTACCAAAATACGTAGAATTCACTTTCAAAATTCCAACCAGAATGTGGAAATAAAAGTGAGATTTAAACAATGGACTAAGAAAAAGAGAGTTGGGTTATCAGCCCATAATATGTCTATTTAATCTATTTTTGCTGAAAAATATCTCAGCTCCCATATTATATAGCTTTGAAAAGCTTTGGGACTGACAACTTCGTGGCATCAGTGTGTCAACTTCTGAGAACTGTTACATTCTCCCAGGCTAAAAAAAGACAAATCTTTCATAAGGTATATAAAAAAACAAAGCGTGTAGCAGTGCATTAGTTAAAATAAAAAAAAATACAGCATTTCTTGGGGTCAACTAAAATACAAGTCTTTGCTATGCAGCATGAACACACAAAAAGGCAGACAAGTGCTAAAGTTATTAAGGGCAGTTGGGCTGGAGAGAAGGAAGCTTGTTGCTGTTTTAAAATTAAAAAAAAAAAAGTTTGGGAGAAAAAAATAGTTTTCTGAAGTGGTCATAGTAAATGACAATGCAATTAAAATAATTTTGTTTCCTGCAAACCAAGCTGTGAAGGTTTTACTGCAAAGATGGAATAATTTATTTCAGTAATAAACCTTTTATCTTTGCAATAAACCAGTGGACGACCTCTATCTGCCAGCAATCCAGGTCCTTCTGTGTTTGCTGCCACATTACTTTGCCTGCCTTGTTTTGGCAGATGCACGAAGCAAAATCAGATTCTAACAGTTTGACCTCTCTCACTTCTTATGTTCTCTAGGGGATAATAAAATCCAAGATACAATCCCACAGCAGTTAATGAAGCTTAACCTCACACCCTCTTAATTACCAATGCATTACACCAACTATAGGCATCATACTCCTCTCTAAGCTATTTTACAATTCTAAAGAAGTACTACTGTGCTATTATTTAGCAACATAATCCAAGCTGTATGTGAAATCCCCCTTATATAAAATCCTTTGATCCTTATGGGTTTCAATAACTGTATAATTAATAGTACTTCAGAATTTAAAACATTATCTATTTATGTATCGACAAATATGTTGTTCATGTGGGTTTATGCAACTATTTTGAATTGCGGTTATTATCACAAGTATGATGAAAAACATGAAATAAAAAAATACTAAAGGGAGCACAATTCACTGTTGATCTGTAACAGCAACAATATTTAAATAGCTTAAATTCACAAGAACTTAAGGCTCTTTTTCATTATGTTAATTTTTAGTATTTAAAGGACACCAGATGGTAATTCAGGAAGGGTAAATATTTTCTTTTCAGCAATGTATTATATAAATGTCAATTTAAAGCGCCCTATTCCCAAAAGGGGGGAGGATTCTATTTTGATTGTAAATATGTGTGAATACAAGGTGTTTTGTTAAAGAACGTAAATGAATGGATACAGAATTTTTCTTCTTTCAGCAGCCCTTATACAACAACTTATTTCCATATCCAGGTAAGGCTGGTCTACAGAAATTTTTCTCTGACATTCAGAAAGCCCTAATGGATGTCAGCCCAGGGTAAACAAGAATTGTGTGAAGAGAAATAGAAAGTAATATTCCTCTGTTTTAGGAAATAAGAAAAGTTAATTTCAAGTAGTCCAAGTGGTATTTTTTTAACCCACAAGAATATATTCTATACTTCGCACACACAGAAGTAAACCCTAGAGTCAAGTCACAGAAGTCTTTTGCTGTAAGTCCCTTGCACTACAGCTGCATTCCACAACATTTAAACCCAGGAATGCCTATCAGACATTAGATGATTTTTTTTAAATTTCATCTTTTTCTGAATCAGTTCCTGAATGCTTAAGTGTGAAAGATAAATACAGCAGAGAATGAGAAAGTAAAATGATGTGAAGAAACTGAGTGTCCCTGTCCCAAACTCTGTAAACTGCTGCAGTGTATAATGCACTAGTCTAAGCCTAAACAGAGTTAATAATAGCATTATTCATGAAAATCTTCAGAGAAGAGCACTGTAAGCAATAGTTCATTCATTGAGCAAACCAACTCTACAGTTACCAACTAGATTTGTTAAACAGATAGTTGTGGACATTGAAACCTAAACATTTAGATTTTATCACTTTTATGATACATTTACCAGGCTAAGTAAGATGTGTGCTTAAAAGACCTGTAACTTCAGAACTAAGATGATGAAAGAAGATTTCCTGATGAATAGACAAGGATTGGCAGATAAGAAATCAGAACTTTAAGCCAAACATTTATTTTCTTTGGTTCTAGAAAATCTTTTTATTAGATTGAACTTCTGACAAAGACAGAGCTTTATGCTTTAGAGTTTCCATAGAGGGTACTGTTTAAAAAGATTTAATTCTTTTTAAACAGAAGAATTTTTTTCTCAAGTGTCTCTTTCGCACCTCTACAACTTCTATGGCAAGTTTATAACACAGCTCATAATGGAGAAAATTGTATATTACAATATAATTAAATATTTGCATTTCAACAATGAAAAATGTAAAACAGATTTACCAAACATGCAAGCAAGAAAAGTAAACAGATGAGCAAGAGCTACACAATATGGAAATTAAATTTTTCAACTCAGCTGCCAGGCTTAGCCTCAACCCTAGTCTTTGTGCTACCACGAGACTTCAAGAGAGGTAGGTGGTAGGAAAGTTCACTTCTGCTGTAACTGTAATTGGATTTCTGTGCATTAAGTGATACCATTTAACAGCATGCAGCAGCTGAATCACTGCAGCAAGTTCATGCATTTTGAAAATATAATCAGAAAAAAGAATAGGAAAGTAGCCCTATTTGCACATATATTTTTACCTTTCAAGGTATTATGCTTTCAATTTATGAGCATCTAAAAATGTCAGATGACTGAAAAGACACCTCTAGCATTGATCCATAGCTTCTTTCCCAATACCAGAGAGCAAAGAGACAGCAAATAATTAGAATAGGACTCCTTGAAAATAGACAGCCGTGGCTACCAGCCTGGTCATTCCTTTCAGGTTTGCATTTTTCCTTTTGAAAAAACAATGGGTTAGAATAGTATCTATGTGGGAAAAATATAAGCATCATGGCTGAATGTACTTTGCTGAAATTAAAAAAGTCCATGTAGACAGTTATGTTCTCTTTCAAGGCATTGTTTGCACACACAATGATACAGCAGCTCAGTGGTTTTTTACTGTTGTTGTTTTTTTAAACAAACAATAATAAAATAAAATGGAAATAATAAAACAAAATGGAAATAATAAAAGTACATTTTGCCAGGTTCTTCCTGCATTCACCTTTTCAGCACGAAAAGAGTAAATACACACATTCTGTTCTTCAGGTCCGCCCAGTTTGTTGAAGGCAGAATTCTTTTAGTCTTTTCCAAATTACATACTTAAGCAAAATGGCTTTGAAAATATTCCTTAAGTTTTGCTTTAGAGATCCTTTCAGCTTAGTAGGAACTTTTAAAAAACTTGTCCCTGGAGGGGTTTTTTTTATGTTGTCCCTACTGGTTTTTTCCTTAACAAGCCATTACACTTGCCCACATGCCCCTCTCAGCTTCATCACCATGGGAAGCTGCATCTCCCCTTTCACTGTGGCACCCTTTATCCTCTCTTCTTGTAAGAGAACCTCCAAAAGGCAATCTCAGATGAGTGCAGAAGTATCCTGCCATAAAATTCCTACTTGAAAACAGAAATTCCATTGAAAGGCAATCATCAAACAAGGCATTCAACTTTTCCACAGGAGATGAAAAGACAGCTCTAGAAAGCAGTTCTGGACCTCCCACTCTCCCACCTCAGGCTTCCAGGTAGCAAATGGAAAACACTGATCCAGCACTGGCCAGGGTCCCACAGGTTTAATGCAGTGCTACAGGGGATGCTGGTTTCTGTTTCCCAGCACATACAACGACCTGTAAATCTTCCTTGCAAGACAAATCATAGAATCACAGAATGTTTTGTGTTGGAAGGGACCTTAAAGATCATCTCCTTCCCTCCCTCCCTGCCATGGGCAGGGACACCTTCCACAGGACCAGGTTGCTCAGAGCCCCATCCAATCTGGCCTTGAACACTTCCAGGGATGGGGCAGCCACAGCTTCTCTGGGACATCTGCACCAGGGCCTCACCACCTTCACATGGAAGAATTTCTTCCCAAAATCTAATTTAAAGCCATTTCCCCTTGCCCTATCACTACATGCCCTTGTGAAAAGCCCCTCTCCAGCTCTATTGTAGTCCTTTTAGGCACTGGAAAGCTGCTGGAAGGTCCTCCCAGAGCCTTCTCTTCTCCAGGCTGAACAACCCTAATTCTCAGCCTGTCTTCACAGGAGAGGTGCTCCAGCCCTCTGAGCATCTTCGTGGCCTCCTCTGGACTTGCTCCAGCAGGTTCATGTCCTTATGTCTGGGTGCCCAGAGCTGGATGCAGCGCTTCAGGTGGAATCTCACCAGAGCAGAGGGGCAGGGTCCCCTCCCTTGCCCTGCTGCCCACGGCGCTCTGGATGCAGCCCAGGGTGCATTTGGCTCTCTGGGCTCTGAGTGCAAGTTCCAGGTCCTGTTGAGCTTCTTGTCAGCCACCACCCCCAAGTCCTTCTCCTCAGGGCTGTTCTCAATCCCTTCTCTGCCCAGCCTGTGTTTGTGCTGGGGATTGCCCCAGTCCAGGTGCAGGACCTTGCTCCTGGCCCTGCTGAACTCCACGAGGTTCTCCTGAGCCTCTCCAGCCTCTCAGTGTCCCTCTGGATGGAATCCCTTCCCTCCAGCGTGCTGGCTGCAGCACACAGCTTGGTGTTGTCAGTAAACCTGCTGAGGGTGCCCTCCATCCCACTTTGCATGGGCTCCACAGGAAAAGCAAGTTAACACAGCAATCTTTATTGTCAAGGTAAGCTATAAATAATCCATTTTTTTAAATTAAAATTTGCGAGAATTGTTCCCCACCCCCAGCCTAAATAAAATAATCAGGAATAAAGGTAAAGAAATTCTTTTATAGGCAGTTTAGGAGTTGTAGAATTTTAATGCCAAATCTGAAGTAATTTTACTATTGAATAAATTTGCCATTTACCAATGCAAGCAGTTATATTTTATGATCAGTCACAGAAGTTACCATATAATTTCTTATATTACATACTATTCCTAGTATTTATGCCCTTAAAGTAAAAAGTTGCCTTTTTTTTGAAGAATATAGAGTGAACAGAAATGCTCTCAAATGTTTAAAATACTTTCTAAAAACCAGCATGTATATAGTTCTGTAGGTTTTACCAGAGGTGTATAATTTTTCAGCATTACATCCGAATGCTAGTTTCCTGAAGGAGATTTGACTACAAAAGGCATGAATATATTTTCAAAGGATGATGGATAAATTGGTGGGTGGTAATATAATATATCTTAGGCAGCTGATCAGGGCTTTTTATCCTCTGCCTGTCTTTTAGTTATACACAATTTCAAGATAATTATGGTCTATAAGAATGTCTTTTCCCCTTCCTACTACCACCAATATTTGTCTTGGTTATAGGTTCAAGAAACTTCCAATCACATCACAGAACTGGAATAAGGCAATTATGGTATCTCGGCAGAGAACTGAACATGTAAATAGACTGACCACACAATATGGACATCTAATATGGACACAGCATGGACAGTTAATGAACTGCCCTTATGAAATACACCAGCTAATGAGATACTAGCTATGGAATATATTGAATCCATACTTGAATTTTACTAAATAAAACCCAAGCATAACGTGTAATTCAGGTTGATTTGTACCACGTCTGTGTTACCTTTCTGCTAAAGAATACAGTCCATTCAGATAGTGAAGATAAATTAATTACTAATCTCATTAAATAAAATGCCATGTTATTCAATGGTCAGATATGTTATATTAAAATCCCAACTCAGTGGATCCCAAGAATCCCAACAAATCCCAAGCAGCTCGTTTTTATGACAGGAGAGGTCTTCTTGAAGCACCTGAAGGTGAGGGTAACGTCACTGACACGATACAAATCAGAGAAATTAACTCTACTGTGCCTTGTCTGCTAAACAAAGGAAGTGTTGACTAGTCCAGGTGAGAGTAAATAGCCCAGACAAGAATATTGTTGGATTCACAAAGACACGAAGGGAAGAAGAAATCAAAACAAGATTATGTTTTCCTTGACCTTCCTGCAGCAATACTGTCCCTCCATTTATAGTCTCTTATAGTAACACCACTCTGGAGTTACAACAGAGGAATGCAGTATTCCTGCCTAGTGTCTACCCCTGAAAATTAAGGAGGAAAAGTTATTCCATATCAGATAACAGAGCTGGATGAGGCACATCAAACTAACTGTCCCCAAACTCAAAGTGGTGCAAGATGTACGGCAGACGTACGTAACAACGTCTGATGATCACCACATAAAGGCATAAAGGAGCCAGAAAAAACATGACAGGCTATGAACAAAGGTGAATGAATGAAAAACAGAATGTACATTAGCCACTCCATTTTAAGAAAATTTAATGCAATGCAATAAAAATACTAATTTGGATAATTCAATCTCAATGAGAAAAACAACTGCAACAATTGTGTCGTATCTTCAGGGAGTCAATACTTGATTATCAGTTATTTAAAACCAATTAATTAAAAAATATAGCACATTCATACTTGAAAATCAAATTCAAACCTATTTGTTTAGCCTGTATTCTAAACCACAAGTGATAAAAAATTTCACCCTTAAATGTGAACCTTTAGGTTCAAGATCATTAAAAAATTGATTTTTCACAACCACAATAATTTAATTTCATTAAGAATATACTTTTTCCTGAATGCTGAAGGTAATATTCAATAGGTAAGGTATAGAATTTACCATCTCTACGTAGGAAAACAGAAGAGTAATCATCTTGTCCAGAAACAGTCTCCGAAGACGCTTAAGGAAATAGCCAGACTTCACTTGATGCAGAAGTAATCAGTAAATTATATGTTACTTCTGATATTAGGAAAACGCAGTCTTAGAAAGACATAAAATATTTAATGAAATTTTCTAAGATTATCCTCACACTTCAGCATTTTTTCCACTGTTGATCAGGCTTTTTCCCTTACATAATTTTCTTATAACAGAAACTATCAGTGTTTGATTGGGAGTCCACTGAAGTCTGAAGGGATCCTTTTTGTGTGACCTGATCCAAAGCTGACCATGTTCCCTAGCACAAAAAAGAGTCAGAATGAAACGTGAGTGTAAAGAAAATCACAAAGATGTTAAATGATGTTTTTATTTTCTACAGGAAATTACAATAAATATCTACACAAATTGTACACTGTTTCTACCACAACACACCTGAAGCAGCTTAACTACTCCTCCTCCTCAGAAGCAGGAAATTGTAAGCAGTTGGGTTTACTGCAAGCACTCCACTAAGCCAGCCAGGCTGTCTGCTTTCCATCCATCACCAAAATAAAGAATAAACAGGTTCCTAGCCTGATTTGGCCTTGGGAGGATCTTACTCCATTGTCCATAGATGGGACGTAAGGACCTGAATTTAATTCCCGAATCTGGCTAGTGTAAATCCTCCTGTACTTCCCAACACATTCTTATGAATCACCAAGATTAATTCATTTGTTACTACACAACATTTAAATGCATTTAAAATGCATTTAAGTTCATCAAGAGATTACAGCTTTGCTTCTCAAAGTAAATGGGTCTTATTTACCTTCAAAATGTTGTCAGGATGCTCTTTGGCAGAAGCAACAAACAGGTCATGTCCACAGACAATTCCCTCTGCGAGAAAATACTTGAACAACAAATTGGAGTAAAGGCCATATTTATCCTCCTCTGTAAAAACAAGAATGGTTGGATTTTTTTTGTTAGATAAATTTCCCACCTGTATGTTCACAACACTGTAAAAGGCCTCTTTGGGTCTATCTCCTGGAGTATATAATGTACAGCAGAGATCACAGGTAAAATAGGACTCCAAAACTTTAAAAATAATGTTTGATAATACCGTATTTCGAATTTCTGAAGCCAGAGGAATAGTTCTCAATCATGCATTTGATTCTAAGTATGGATGGGGTACAGTAAGAATGCTATATTCCTTACAAGGCTTCCCATAAATATCAACTAAGATGACTGAATTATGGATTAATGGAAAGGGGTTTGTTAATTTAGGAGAACTATGTTAATATTTATATTCTTAGTACTTAAAACTTGCTTAAAATATTTTTTACCTGATGCTTTTCAAAATTCAGCCATATTTGGCATGCTAAACCCATACAGAGGTAGCATTCAGCATAGAGACATTCTTATGTCTGCACTTCTTCCAAAGTTGTGAAAACTACAAACACAGTCAAACCAAATAGATATATTGAAAAAAAAACCACTTAGCAATGCTGTTTTTGAAACCTAACCAGAGCAAAATCAGAACAAATTCAAAAGACTCATGAATTTAGAGTTTAAGAAGTGAGACAATACTTGTTAGCAGACATTGTGAATACTGGCCCACTGAAATGAAAATAGAAACTCCAGCTGACTTCAGAAAGACCAGGATTTCCTTCAGCTTCCTTGGGGCAAGTTAAGTGTCAGAAATTACCAGAATTACAAAGTCATAATGAACTCATACAATTAAAACTTAGCATAACTTCAAACTATGGGAAGTGGACATGAGAGTAACAACAGAAATCTGAACCATCTCTGATATTCTTTGTTTGTAGGAAATACCAAAAATAGCAGTGTTAAAGCTTTTTATGTGTTTTGGAGAGAAAAATAAATGCGCTACATAAGGTTTCACTCTTTCATCTTTTAATCTGGCTGCTGGAAGACAACACACAGGGATGTTGAGGCAGAAAAACCCACAGAAATTTCTTTATACAGAACCAGCAAGTCTCAACCCATTCTTTGTGTGACTTGGAAAATACTTCTTCCCTACACATACGAAATACTAAAATTAAAAATAAAAAAACAGTAACAAAGAGAGAAAATTAAAAAATTGGCATTCATATCCAACTTGCAAAAACAGTAAAGAGGAAAATAAAAATACTATAACTTTGACATGTACCAGAATCAAAATGAATCAACGAAGTGCAGCGAAGGAGAAAAGGAAAGAAGGAAAGGAAGTGTATATCTGTGTCTGGGAAGACACAATAAAGATGCTTTCACACCTGCCAGGTTCAGCAGAAAGGAAGGAATAATACTATTTATTATTTACATTTTTCACATTTATATACACGTCCCAACTCCACAAGGGATTGGAGAGCATGTCACTTCCTTCTCAATCCCACTGGAGAAGAAAGGTGCTCATCAAAGTTCTCTTATCACAAAAGGAATGAAAAACAGAAAATACCGTTAAGTAAACATTGGCTATTATTTATATGTACTGTGTGAAAGAATTTGACTCCAAGGTTAAAAACAGAAGGCTTAACAAAAACCAGGGCAACATATATCCATAAAGGAAAAGGAAAATTAATAGCAATGGGGAAACTTAAGAAACAAATCACAGAACAACTATTGTTGCACTGCTACACTCCTAATATCTTGCACATGTACTGACACTTTCAGTGCTTAGATTAACAAGAAATTCAAACCACAAGTATTCAAAACCACTGGAAAAAAACCCAGTTCTCCAAGAGACATTCCCCAAACTCCATGAGATATTAGGAAAAACAGAATTTATCTCCTGCTTTTTAAAATTTCACTTTTAAATTCAGTATTTGGGATACTAGAGTCACTAGAAGTTACTCTAAAGCAGTAGCTCAAAATAGAGAAAAATGCTTCATAACCCAATCACTAAGCCAGGAAATTACATAAAACTGGATATCCAAACAAGCCAAAGGGAATATAATAATCACAACACTATTACTACTAGAACTAGCAATCCTACAGTTTGTTGTAGAGTCTTAGGGATTTAAGACCTTAGACTGTGTTACTAGAACTTACCTTTGATACTGTTGACCTGCTTAGAAGGCCATGTTAGCCTTCAATGTACTTGCAATAGCACATTGATTTTTTTTTAAAGTAACAGTCTAGAGAAAAATATGGACAGTTCTGAATCATAAAAAGCACAGGACTGACAGAGGCTTACTGGTGACAGTACTGGGTTCCTTATCAAAATTTCCTCAGGATGGATATCCAAAAGAATTACAAACTGCAATTTACTTTAAAGTTAAGAGCTCTTAATTAAATCTTAGATCCTGTTTGCACTTGCATCCTTATAAAGCCACTATCAGTGTCACTGAAGAACTGCCTTCCTACTAACTCGGCTCCAATATTGTGCTGAGACTGAGGATGTAGATCCATGTATGAGAGTAGGGTGGACACAAGACTCAATTAGATAAAACTGAAACACTTCAGTTGCAGAAACCAAAGGTAGAACTGACACTATCTAAGGTTTTGAAGTATTACAGTCGTATTTTGCAAATATAGTCTTTGAAGCCTGCTTAGATCTTAAACTGTTTCAACAAGAGGAAAATAAAACCCCTATGCAGAGTAAGTCTCCCTTATAACTGGAGTCCAGAACACTAACACGATGTTTGCCCCCTCAAACATCGGCTCCCTCTAGTTATTCATGCTTTGGTTGCTTACTGCATTATCATTAGTAATATATTATTCACAGTATATTGATTTCTATGTGCTAATCTCCATCTATGAAGCTCTCAATTTAAGAACCAAAGACCTCTAGAAATCAAAGTGACAGTATCAGATCTATTTTTTTTTTTGTAATTGTCTGAGCTACCTGAAAGAAGCCACCAAGGCTCCCTGGTAATCACATCACTGCAGCAGATGTCACTGGAGGGAGACAATTTTGTTAGATCTCCCTCCTTTTGAACAGAAGAGGAGAAGGAACACTCATTGGGTGCTCTGGAAGGATCCTCAGCTCTAACATTTACATCATCCCTGGTGAATGAAAAACCTTGGTTTCTTAATTTTTATCCACAGGTTAAAGTTCACCTTCTTCACCATCTGAGGCACAGAAACACCAAGTTGGTATGTACTTAACTGGCATTGAATGGAATATAAGAAATTATCTCATTTAGTCCAAGTGTTTCATGGCTTGTGTCTGTGTGTACAACTACACAGACAGTCTCTCTGGACCATCATTTTTGATACTAATTATTCCTTAGAAAGTAAAGAACATACTCAATTTTTTGTGCCAAACATAACACAGAAATTCCATAAACCATGGATAAATATAAGAAATCATACTATGTGTTGGTGATTATCATACTATGTGTTGGTGAAGAAGAAATATGGCTGTGATAGTTAAGAATAATTATTCTCAAATTCTATTTAAAATAATGAAATGCTAAAACATACTGTAGAAATAAAGCAACGAAGAGCAGGGATATAAACCTTTTAACTGACTTATCAAAGATTATAATTAATTTTGTTGACTCGTTGATTTATTTTTAATATAACAGGGCTAGGGAAGTTCTTACACTGCCATTCCACAACATGGAATGTTCAAGTTAGCAAATTAAAAACACATTCAGTGTAAGGACACATAATTTTAGCATCAGCCTTTCCTTTCTTCATACACTGATCTTCATTAGAGTAAACTTACAGTAAAAAAAGTAAATTTAGTATTGGAGAGTGATCTAAATATAAACCACCTCATAGTCTCCTACAGTACTCTAAGGATTAGATGTGTCTCAGAAAGCCTTTACAAACAGCCTATCTGGAATTGTTAAAGTCAATGCATCTGTAAGAATCTCTCAGTTCTTCAATTTGTCAGATAGAGGATGCTTTTTATTGATTCATTTCTAGGTCACTAAACTTTGTGGTATTCAAAAGATCTAAAGTGCATCCGTATGGGGCTTTTCTGATAGCATCCATTGTACACTGGCTTCAATGGTTATGTTACTATTCAAAACCAAAGGAGTACAGCCTTCTTCCTGTAAATACACAAACAAATCATTTAGCACAGGTACTTCAGTAGCTCACTGATTACTTTCACAGAATCCTAGAATGAAATACTTTTCTAATAATGTTTGGACTTAGCATTTGAATGGCTGGGATAAATTTTCAACTGTTATCTTTATCTTTCCAAACTCCACCACATCCAAAAGAACTACCTTCACTCATGTAGGAACTAACGCTTCAGATCATTTTAGTCAGCCCAATACCTAAGACAAGCCTGGTCCAAATCTTTAGTCTCAGCCTCCACACTAAAGAGCTGCCCCGTCAGCAGCCTTCATTGTGAACTTCACTTCCAGCTACTAAGGCACATAAACAAATAAGACTCTTGCAGCTGCAGCCTCTTTTCTGGGTCCAGTCACCACAAGTCACACGGCATTGCGCAGCTTTCTCCAATTCTTCTGGAACAAAGAGTGTTCCACAGCTAAGTAGCAGGTGAGTAACTAGTGAAGCATGAAACTATAAAAGGAAAAGAGATTATTTACCTAGAAGTTATGCATATTGTCTCCAGGACAAAACCTCTTCTGATCCTACAGATAAGGACATAAATAAAATAGCCTATTGTGATGGCTCTCCATTGGTCTCTTTCCACAAGAGCGTGCTTTCATGGCTGAAACAGTCACGGAGAAAGAGCGGTATTGTCAGCAGGAGTGCAATGAATTCCAACATACAACCTTGCTGAATACTAAGGATAAAGACCAATTCCTATTTACGGGTCTTTTCACCACTGCACTGTATAGGCTACCAAATACGTAAGGGACATTCTCGACACCTTTGTGCATGGACTGTCTGTACCTACTTCTCAAAGAAATTTGTGGGTCGTACAAGTAGGTATAAAATCTGAAGGCTTTTATCTAGAGCAGAGAAAAGAGAGTAGATGTGTGTGAGGCAGTGTAAAAATATAATTTATTTAAAAATTAAGGAAACAAATCTAATTATAGAAATTGATATGTAGCCATGTGATCTTACGAAAAAGCTCCCTCTGCACAGAGGCATTCATGTTCCAACAGAGGGATGCAGAATAAGCACTAGAACTGGAAGAGGAATAAAAAGTCAGGTAACAAATATCATATCTATAAATACTGTATTTATAATACCTGACTTTCAAACATCAGTATATTAAACAGCATGAAAGTCTTTGAAAAACTCCAGTGGTCATCTGTAGTATAATTCCTTAAAATTATGAGAGCTGTAAGAGGAAAGAATAAGCCCGCAACAATGTAATGTACAGACGGCTTATTTTTTTTTTCTCTGTACAAAGTCTAGACAGGTTGCCCTAAAGCTGCCAAAAGCCTGTCATAGCCTATCAGTATTGATAATTTTTTCCCAGATAGATAGTTCTACACTGTGGTCCTGTGACCTAAGGTGTGTCTTTCTCTAGCTATGAAATATCTCTCTAAATTGCTGCAGGTTATAAAACGGGATTATTTTAATAATCTGAAATTCCATTTAAAAGATACTTTTCTAATGTCCACATTTACTAAGCTTGAGGGGATATACTTTGTGTCACTTGCATTTAATTAGCACATGCCAAACCGGAGTTGTCAAACATATAAGTTACAGTATTTGGCATTTGGCCATACTTCAGGAAGGTGAATTCTGCTAACTGGTATTATATTTAGCAAATCACTATTTTGTACCTCTCTTGAGATTATCTTTTTCAGCTTTAAAAAGATGATAAATTCAGTTATACTGACAAGTGAAGAGAGCTCTTACCAGTCAGGTTAAATTGCATGTCTAACAAAAATAATAGTAGCTAATTAAAGTAGCTGAAACTGCTTTAAGGCTTAGAATGTGCAAGTATAGACCTGTTTTTCACCAGACAACTTTAACTTTTAATAACTGACCTCAGCTACCAACAAAACACCTCCATCTGATAATCTTTAAAACATTTAGTTGTCAGTGACCTTGTCAAAACTGGGGCTTTTAAAGGTAAGCAAGAAGATGGTACTTATAAAGAATAGGTTCTTACAGGGTGCCCAGGACACATCTACTGAGGATGTTGTAGCTCACTATGCAGAATGTGTTATAGAAACAAAGCTTACATCTAAAAACAAAATAACATGCTCCTGGAAACTCTTCCTGGGCTGGCAAAACACACATAAAACAGCTTGAAGTACACTGGAGAGGAGAGGGGAAGGAGTGTGCTCATTCTCCTTGTTTGTTCTGAAAAGGGAAACTCTTCTGGAAAGCTGATCTCCTGCAGCAGGTTCAGATGAAAGCACAAATGTGTGGTCTCACATTCATACTGAACAAGCTGCTTTGATGGTATTCCACATCAGAATGCTTCTTATACACCCACTGCTGTAAGAAATTTTTTAAACTAAAGTACTAGTTAAAACCCTAATTCTTGTTAGATGAACAAACCCCAGGAAGTTTCAAGCCGCTCTGGTAGGTAGGATCCTGCATGAGAATGCCATGTGCTTCAACTCTGTAATTTTCATATAACTAAAACACTGTCAAAAGAATATACTATAGAATTAAGTTCAACTGAAAATTAAAATGATCTTTATTATGAATTCAGTTTCAAAAACTTGTACACTTCTATTTCGAACAATATTTTACAGTCTTACCAAGTAACCTGTGCCATTACTACATCTTCAGAACACAACAGTTAAAATAAATATTTTAATACCCTGAATCTACTATTATTTGGTTAAATTAACCAAGATAATGTGTCAAATAATGAAGATGAGCATTTAATTTGCAAAGGGAGCTAAGCTAAAAGTAATGCAATTTATTCTTGCCTTAGAGAATGTTGAAGGAAGGGGGAAGAATTTAACCTTTTTATAACACTTGGAGTACAACACAGAAAGATCTTCCTAGGAGGTTTATCACTGACAGCTTCAATCCTGATAATATTAAGCTTGCCTAGACTAATCTCATGACAGAATTTCTTGGTATGCTGACGAGATATTCTAACAATGCCATTATACTACTACCTGCACCATCTTTAAAAATTATTCTCAAAATTTTTAGACTAATGAGTCATGAATAAATATAGTTCCTGCTTTAAGACTTTTTGTATATAATTATACGTTTCGAAATAACATATGCTAAGTCTCATTTGGGAAAAAAAAAGAGTCTTCAGACTTAAAGAGACATTCTCATTTGGGTTTCTGTCAAGCTAAGTTTCATATCAGATCACAAATACACAACCAATATAGGGGAGAAGCAAATTAAAACCTGCCACTGAGTATGGCCAGATATTCACTCAGAGGAAACAAAGTTCAGGTAAAAATCCTTCTGGGAAAAATCTTCCATCAAGCCATCAGGATCCACAGGACTGTTTTTCACATCCACAACACCCTATGGTGAAATATTCCATCACTTCTTTCATTCAATGACAATTTTCCTGCTAGTAGGTTCATTGGATGCCCCCCAGTCTGTCTACTGGAAGGGGCAGTGAATACTGTAATGGGAAGACAAAATTAATCTAGTGTCACAATCTCTGATTTATGTAAAATATAACAGGTTCTCACTTTATTTTTCTTCTTCCTTTACCACAGCAACATTGCAGCTCTTCTCAAACTGAAAGTGGTTGGAATTAGGTAATGTCAGTTATTTTTTCTGGCAAGCAAGTATTCAAATTACTTAACTGCACCACACCATCCACTAATTTATATACCTTATGTAAAATTCAACATTTTGTAAGATTCAGTGACACATCAATAACTGTCTCTAATGGATAAAATGCAGAAATAAAAACTAGTCTTGAAATAACAACAAGCCATAGTGAGAGCAATTATCTTGCTCAGTGGTAAACAGAAAATGTTGTTTGGCTCTAGTGCAGGTTACGTGAGCCCTGTACCAACAGAGGGGAATACTTGGCATAATTCCAATAGTGGCTAAGAAAGATTTCAAATAAGTTTTCCCCAAATCTCACTGTTCTGTTCTGTTCTTTAGTGTTAAGACCAATTCTTGAATCTTAAGAATACAAAATATGTAACCAAAATTCTAGATACAAATTCAGTGTCCCAAATGATGGTTGTCTTTCCACAGTGAAATTAAGCACAGATGAAATATTAGGACCACAATGTTTTCAGCCCCTTTAGAAAATGAACGAAAATTACTGATTAAATCTGTCTCAAGGCTGAAAAGCCACACTCTGAAGAGCTGCTATTGGTGCCTATCACTAGAGACATGACCTTTTTGCCTTTGCATAAATTTCATGCCAAGGAATTCTAAACAATGTTACTAGAAATACTTCCAAGTGACCAGGAGACTCAACTTCTTGGAAGTGAAGAGCCTACTTCAGAACATCGGGAGGGGTATAATGGGAAAGATTTTTCTCTCTCTTGTCCAGCTGAGTGATAGAGCAACTTGATGGGCATCTGGTGTCTAGTCAAGGTCAATCCATCACAATCCTTGTTTTCCTTTGAGCCATAGCTCAAGGCCTGCCATCCAGTGTCTGCTCCAACAGCACCCAAAAACAGAAGCTGTATTTTACAATCTTTCAGTTCTTTCTCTCCTTCAGTGTCCTCTAACAGTTTTTACAAATACTAATGATCCTAACACTTCACCAGCAAGCTCTTAAAACACTCTACAGGCACAACTTCTTTAAAACCACTCAAATCACCCAGGCATGTGCTAGTCTGCTTTGTCCCTGGGTAAGGCTGAAATCCAGTCACTGTTCTCAATTATGAGTCATGAGTTTCCAGTGCTCCTTCTGGATAAAGATTAATACAAGAACATTTAATTTTTCTGCTGTTTTTGTGTCAACTCATTTAAACAGAGAGGAAAGCTGGGCACCTCAGCTGCAATGGAGACATGGTCCCAGAGAGCTGCAATGTGGTCTGTAAATGAATTCTGGTGTAAGCTATTTCATCATCTCAGTGTGCCTCATCCACACCCTGACAGAAAGGAGGCTTCACTTCCCTTTCTCTCCACTGAGTCTGTCAACCAAAAGATTAAAAGATTCTGCATTGCATGTCTTCCTCTGATAGCCAAACTTAAAAAAAAAAACACTTTGTGATGATAAACAGTTTGAATCTAACAGCAGTTTACAAAATCTTAACTGATTTGTGTATTTTGCTAATACGTCCTGAAATGTGCTAAACGCCCTGCTTTCAAACAGAACTCTGGCGCATTCTTTGTGGGTGTTTCGGCCTGTCTAAAATTAAGGTTTCAATTCACCTCCAGTAATTCTTGAGACAGACAACAGTCCATTCTGTAGGCCAGACAAGAAGGAACCTGAGAGTAATACTTTCCTAAAGTCTGACTTCAAAAAACAGTGAAAAGAGAGGTTCTTTAATGAATAAATTAAAGAGTGAAACACTTCAGAATATGGCTTTAAGTATCTATATATTCTATACTAACCAATAAGAAGAAGGGTTCCAACAGCTACGCCTCCACCTGGAAACAAAACAAAATGAAGAATAAAGTAAGACTACATTTTAATACTATGTTAGAGAACAATTAACTTTTCTTAGTTTATAAGTCAAAGAAAGGTGATAACAGGGAATTTAAAAATATAAAAGTGAACAACATTTTAATTACCTTTGCAATACTTACTACAATTCTCTATTATGAAATAATTATACATTACATGTAATTATATACTGCACATTACAATTACTTTCACAATATACTGTACTATCATCCTTGTGGTAAAAAGATCCTGCAGAGCTCTACGCAACCACGCTCAAGTACTACACTGGTGATGTATGGTCTGAGCCAGCAGATTTCTACTGGGATGAATCAAGCGAGTAAACATTCTCCAAATTAAAATAATATTTATCACTATCTAGTGATATTCCTTTGTATCAAGAAGGATGTAAGCAAAGTGACCTACTAAGATTTTAGTAGATTTTAGCAAATTTCCACCCAAGTCTTTGAGGCAAAATCCTGGCACGACGGCTTTTTATCTCATTGCTGAAAACTGTCATGGCAGCAAGACAGGTAGGATTTCACCCAGTGAAACCTGGACTGACAGACCACAAATGTCACAACACACATTATGAAAAAATAGACACTAGTGAAGACATGAAAGTTTTTTAAATTAGGTCTTGGACATAACAACAACTCCACGAATTCCTTTACAAAGATGGTGAAAGAAGAACTTGTATTTTATTTTAGGGAAAGAGTACGTTGGTTTATAAACTGAATTCCAAGAATTACAATAGTGGAATAACCTGAAATCAGACTGTTTTGTTTAACAATTACATAAGACTGTGACAGGAAAGCTAAAACTCCCTGGAAGTGTTCAGATGGCCATATGTAAGTAGCCTACTGAAGTGCTTTCATGGAAACTGCAGGATGTCATCTGCAATTTTGTACCCATTTAAAAGCAAGTTAGGAGCAAACTGAATCCCATCAGCACAGCACCCAAAGCTGCAGAAGTCAATTCTGGACTGCACAGATGGACTCTAGTGAACAAGATCTTTCATTTTATACATTTGTAAGAGCTCGTTAAACTTAACTAGAAATTGATTCCAATATGAGTTGGATCAACTTCTTAATCTTTAGCTCTGCTAGTGGGACTGCAAGCGTCTGCAGTACCTGTAATATTGGCATATACCCAGAAGGAAGAGAAAAACAAATTGCTCTCCCATAGGCCAAAAAGTACTAATATTGTTGCATAATAGCACCTGAATTAAAACCAGAACAGGATCACTTTGCCATCATGCCATGATGCATCACAATTTGAGCAGCACATGGCAGTGAACGTGTTGTCAGCTACTAACTTCATAGTTATAGAGAAGCAGATGTTTCAAGCTAAACTCCTGAGTCAAGATGTACAAATGCCTCAATATCTACAGCAAACTTATCAGGTAATCAAGCATTTCCTATATATTTAAAAAGAAAACTCAAATTTTAACTGGTGTTTATCGGAAAGTTAGAATCAATCATGAAATCCCCATATTCTAAGCTAATGATTTTTGTTCCATTTATTTGTTCAGGAAATAAATGCGAATGACCCCAAAAGATGTACTAGAGGGGAAAGGAAAAAAAAGACCAAAATCTGAAATCATACCCATGTTTGATACAAAGTATGCTTCTGATATTCACTGTATTTAATTGTTCAGGGAGACAGAACATATGGGTTACTAACAACAGTTGTTTGAAATTAGCACACACTCTATACAGCCCATAGTAAAGAAAAGCTCCAAATTTTGAGACTTTACTAAATCCTAGGTTGACATAGAAAATATGATTAAAGCAGCCATAAGTAATGTATTAGCTCATGGCAAAAAGGACTTAAAAGCCTTGGTTATAAAAAAGTTCACTTGTAGCCACAACAGAAGTAGTGTCTCTTCTGCCTTTACAGTGCTTGCACAAGAGAGAATTTGTTTGTCAAACAGCGCAGCCAAAATTCTCTCAAGCTCTATTTTCAGATCATCAATGGTACTGTTTCCACAAGCCAGAGCTGTAACATATGTGCACATACCCTGGTTGCTAAAGGCAAACTCAGGTCAGAGCATTGTCTTTCCATTATCAGATGCAGTGAGTGGTTTGAACAAGTGTCTTCTATTAGAGGGAATGCAAAACTATTGCAGTTACCATGGTTACATATTCATATTACAATGAGCAACAATACTAGTAAATTAAACAAAAGACAGACAACAGGAAAAAATAGCAGGAATGCTGATGGAATCAAAAGGAAGAGGCAAAATCTTTACATTTCCCAAGAAAGCTGCTGTGAACTTGTGATTCTTCCTAATTTTGCTGTTTCAATTTTTCTTTGCCAGTATGTAAGGCAGCAGCATATATAAACATGTAAGCAAGACTTGTAACTTTCCACATTGCTACTTACAGCAAAGAGATTTAAGATCTCCTCGACAGAAGCACAACAAACTATGCAAGTCGAGATGTGTCCAGACTGTTTTCAAAGCATATCCCTGACCTTTTTTCAAGCAGCCTGAAACAAAACATTCAATACCAGGCATGTGATGGTTATATTACACAATAGTTGCAGCTCATTACAGAGAACTGCTCGGGCACAAATCAGGCATATATGGTCCATAAACCTTGAAAGTGAACTTGAACATAAAGTCTGGAAGTGCAGAGTGCCCTAATGGTAACACAGTGTTTGAAATCCAGCACTTATCTAGCCCTTCTCTTCCAAAGAAAATGCACTTCTTTAGAGTGACCAACAACAATGTAACAATCAGCCAGCAGCTGTAGGGTGAAAGAAACTCCTCCTTGTAGTCTGTGCCTTTCCCTCTCTTCAGAAGCTCCTCATTAGACCTGTGTGTGATAACACCACGCTTTCCCTTACTCCTAAGCTGTACGTTCATGTCTGGCAAATAATTCTGTATCTGGGCTACAGATTCTGAACAAAGTAAATTTAAATTCAAGCCCAAGCAAGAGATCTAGAAGACTGCCTGGTGACTGCTACAAAATATGTCCAACAAAAGAGTTCATAGTAACGTCCATTGGGAATTTATACAAAAAAAAGGATTGTCCCCAGCCCCTGGACAATCAAAATTAGATATTTTTACAGTCAATTACTTAATTGCTAGTGGGCAAGACAAAAGAAGAGAAGTAACAGCATTCTTTAAGAAACACATAAACAGCATTCTGCAACACAATTATGAAGCATTTCCACACACAGAGAAAGGACACAAAGCAGCCCAAGTCAGCACTTTCAGAGTCACCAGCACACTGGGCTGCATCATCAGAGGCTCCATCAGATGCTCCAAGGATGTTCCCCTTTCCTCAGCACTCACTAGATCACATCTGGAACACGAGGTCCAGATGACTCTGAGCCCCTCAGTTCAAGAAAGAATACAGATAAACTGAAGTGAGTCCATGGAGGGGAATGAAAATGAGGACAATTAATCAAGAGAAGTGGCTGAAGGAAGTGGGCTTTTTCAGGCTGGAGAAGAGAGGAAAACCTAAAGGCCGTGGGCTGGTACCCAAGAGAAGCTACTGACAGACAGCTGAGCTCCTCATTGAGGTGCAGTGGGAGGGCAACAAACAACAAATGGGAGCTGAAACAGGAGAGGTTCCCAGTGGACATAAGGAAAAAGAAAATTCCCTACAAAAATAATTAAGCCTTGGACTGAGATGCTGCAAAATCTCTGTCACTGCAAATTTTCAAGACTCCACTGGACAAAGCCCTGAGCAACCAACTCTGAATTCAGGGCTGAGCCACTTTAAGGCTGCAGAGGATTGATGCCTTCTCCAGCTACCCAGAAACAGAGACTAGACAGGAGTAAGGGAATAAAGGAAGGTATTCATTTGAGAGGCCTTCAAAGGTACACCCTGGGGAGCCAGAGGCTACTTCCAAAATGGACCCCAACATGGACGACAAGTCACGAGTTCTTCATACTTTCATAGGTTTGGTCCATTTGCATATCAGCATAAATTCACCAATTAAAACTTTAACTTTCTTCAATTTCTCCACCTCTCCTGCAGCCCTAGTTTACATCTTTAGGCCTAGGGCAGTCTGAGTGTCCTTGAACAGCAAGCTCAGAGAAGCTTCGTTGTGTCTATCTGATCTAAGAGAGCAGCTAACAAGCCACAAGAGACTTCAGAGTTACATACCAGGCAATACAGGATTTGAAAAAATATAAAAGTTAAAACCCAAGGCATCAGGATGAATTCTTGAGGTCCTTCCTCAGTCTTCAAAATCAGTGATTCTGTACAGGTTCACCTAGCTGGAGGTCTGTTCCAACAACGCCTAATACCTGGCAGCAGTGGAAACTTTATTACAGTCAGCATGCTTAGCATGAGTCTTTCCTGGCTTACCCACTCAGCCTCCAAAATTCAGCGATTTAAGGGCTAGCAGGCTACCCATGGTTTAACATAGGAATGTAGAGTCCAGGTTTTCAGAGATGCCACAACCCAAAAAACATCTAAAAGTATTTTCAAAAGTTGCTGTTCCTAGCGGCAAGGAATTTCCTTCAAGTTCAAGTATAAATACTAGTAAGCTCAGGAAATTATTAAATATTTAAAAGACAAGGAAAATGTAGAAGGGATCCTGGGTTTATTGGAAGTGTCCTCATTTTCCATAACAAACCACTAATTGTGTTAGCAGGTGCCTAGTATTTTAGGAGACTGCCACCACAGGAGCTGTCTACATGCTGTGAAAAATCCACTGTTTCTAAAAGGAAATATGAACTGGAATATTCAATGCAAGTCTTCTTTTCATGCAATTAAAAGGCTTCACAAATTACACTCACTTAATGAAGTATTTTTCTCTCAAGCAGGAAGAGCTTTCTCCACAATGATTCTAATCCCTGATGAAAGTGTAGACACACAAACAAAAAAATGATACACAGGCTGCAAAAAGTTCTTTAGACAATGGATACAACTTTTATATTATCATTACTCATATGGAATATCCTTAGTGAGAAAAGTGGTATATTCTGCATACTCCAAAGATGAATGAACAAAGCTAAAATCAGGCCATTCTCCCCTAAAAGTCCCATGTATGTACATCAAAGATGCACTGCAACTGTGTGAAGAGTTAAAGGATCACACAGCCCTAGTGCATACACATAAACCACGCTGTGTACACCAGCAAAATTAATTCGTCCCAGTGAAAATGAAAATGCCAGTTCATGCCACGGATAATACAGCAGTAATCACAACAGATGAGTCCACGGGACCATCTCACACCCTGACACTGACAGCAGGCAAAGGCAGATCCACAGATAGTAAAAACAGCGTCACACCGGTGCAACTTATCTAAGCGGGGCACTTTAATGATGTAGCTGTGGCAAGCAAGACAGAAAAGACACGCTGAGAATCCCAACACATTCCAACAACTGCCCCACGGGAGAACCCGAACTACCCGGCGTTCCGCCACGCGTTAATCCAGCACACCCGGTTTTCCAAGCCGAAACCCTCACAGCCCTCCCTGTGGCAGTGTGAAACGCGCCAGCAATGTGCTGCTAAGTCAATTTACGGAGTAGGTCTGCACTCTAGCAAGGCTGCTCAGAGCGATGTCAGTGCACGGTACACGGCGATCCGCTCCTCCGCAAGCTCAAGGCGGGAAACACATCCTGCCTTGCCCCGTCCTCCTTCCCCCTCCCGCCCTCCCTCCAATCCCAGGGACTGTNGCCCCGCCGGCCGCCGCCATGTCGGGGCCGGGCAGCGACGGCGGCCGGGCGCGCAGGGAGGGCCGGGCCCGCGCTCCGCCAATGGGGGAGCGGCCCCCGGAATCCTCGCCCAATGGGAGCCCGCGTTGTTGGCACGTGCCGGGCCGGAGGGCGGGGAAGGGCTGAGGCGCCCGGCAGCGAGCGGGGAGGTGAGAGCGGGGCCGGGGGCGCGGGATGGGCCGGGGCAGCTGGCGGGCACCGGAGCCCTGTCTGGGGCTGAGGGGGCCGGCAGCGGGCACGGGCCGGCGCGGGGAGGTGCGGGGAGTGTGGCGCGGGTGCTGCGGAGGGGACAAACCCCTTTTCCCGCGGATGCCCGAAGTGTCCGTAGGGCCGGAGTGCAGCGGGCCGTGAGCAGTCAGGCTCGCCTGGCGCCGCACTGGCGGCATCAGACCCTTCGAAAAGAGCCTGGAAGGGAAAAGTAATAGTAAAACGTGTTTACATAACTGCGTGTAATACAACATGTGAGTATGCTGGGGTCCCTGTCTTGTTTGTACATAGCCACGGACCTGCAGTAAGCGTGTGGTTTAATACCGTAGCTTGGGAGCAAGATCTTGCATTGGTGTGATGGCCCTGGACCAAGATGTGTGGTAGATAAAATTGGACATTAAAATGCTATGACAAATTCTAGTATGCTTGCTTTGTCAGTCAACGCTTTATGTTCTGGTTCTCTGAATGCAAGGGAAGCCCCTCTCAGTATATAGAACAGCCACTATCACAAGTATTTTTATATTTGTTTTTCATCTGTTGGCGATTCAGGTGCATCCCAAGCTACTCGAAGACATTTGTACGCAACAGAATATAAAAACTTTAGCACTATAATCCCTAAGCTCATACTTCAGTTTCAATGAATAATATTTACTGTCGTTCTAAGCCAAATTTTTGAACACCTGTGGTTCTTAAGTCTCTTTTTAATTGAGGGAAGAAAATCCTCATGTTAAATATGAGCAGCATGAAAGAGCAACAATATGTGGGCAGTCCTGAACCTCAAGAGTTTTTCCTTCATATCCAATTCAAGCATGAAGCTTCAGTATTATGTTTCCCTAGCTGATGAAATGGCTTTTTTTTTTTGCTGCTGGCCAAGCTTCTTTACATGTTAAGCAGTGGACAGTTTTAGATCTTCTATCAGGAGTATTGAGAGGTTGTTGTAATGTCCTGTATTCGCTGCTAAATTGTGAAATACTGAATAATGTTTTATTTTAAATGTAGATTATTGTTTAGTGAAAGTTAGAATCTCCTCTATCTGTCTGTTGAGGAGAAAATCAAACGACATGAAAACATGGCAAGAAATAAATATAGCTGTTTAATTTCACTTCTGTAATGTGTGACCAATGAGTTGTGAATATCTGGAATAGGAAAGGCTAACAAAATAAAGACCCAAAGCATAATCCACAATTCTTTTAAAAGAATTTGGGAATCTGTTTCTTTCAGTGGGATCCTGTGGTGTAAATTCTGTATAACTGAGTGAGGAGGCTGAAATGTAGAGAGAGTTCTCCACTTTTAGAATATCACAGTAACTCTGCCATTTTTTACTGTACTGTCCCTGGAGCCCAAATACCTAAATACTCAGGTATGAGTGCTTGCAGGTGTGTAACAACAATTGCAGGGTATCTGTTGGAGAACTTTGTTACAGGAGCTCGTAGCCCAGGGAGGATATCTTTGGCAAGTCACTACTTACCTGTCGAAAAAGAGAAAGAGAATCGAGTGATAAACTGCATGCAGTACATTTTCTTTTCTTACTTCATTAACACGAAGTATTTCCTTGCTTTTTTTTTTTTTTTAATAAAATACACTATTATAAGTTGTCTTAACTTCACTGGATAGGTGTAAACATTCATCCAAGGCTGAGCCCTCTCTCTTGTTCTTTCATTTCTCATTACAACTTGCCTGACATATAAGGGTTTTTCTGTACTTTTTTTACCTCATTTCTCACAGGGCAGTTAAAACTGGAGGCTAAATAATTCTTTCTCTTTTTTTTTTCTCTTTTCTGTTGGAGCCCACATAATGAAAGTATTTTGCAAATGGGAATGCTTATACCATGCCCCTACCAGTTTTAGTATTTCTTGGATAAAGTGCTCGTTTGCTGGAAATCTCAGTGGCCCAGGAGCTGATACAGTGGGTCAGGGTTGCAAAAGAGGAGGTCTCACTCCCTTCTCCTCCTCTGTTTCCAGTCCAGCAAACCCTGGTGCTTATCAGTTCCCTGCTTGAGCTGAGTGAGCTCACTAACCTGACTGAGACACTAACCTGTCTATCGACTTTCCTAATAGTTTTATTTTGTGTTGTGCTGCCGAGCTGATCCTGTATGGAAAAGGGCAGATACCCACAGTGGGGAGGGGCAGCTGAACCTTCCAGCTCTTGCTAGCTGTGAACTCTGTAGCTATTTCAAACTTTCATGTATTTTTAAATAAAGTGATATTTCTGTTACAAATTTTTTTGGTAGACATCCTTCCAAATATAGAGAAACCATGTCTTAAAATGTAACTTACAACAACAGAGACTGTTTCATATATAACAAAATTAATGGAGAAGTCGATACAATTCTTTCCGTATGAAAACTGAACTTTTCAAATATGGCAGTAGTTCTGTTTGTGATGTTCATTTTTCCTCTGTCACATTTTAACATGATGAATGTAGTTACTACTGATTAGAAGTCCTACTGATTTAGAAAGCGAGTGGAAATAATCTGTTTTTCAATGGCTGGGGGGTTTTCCAAATTATAACATTTTAATTCAATAAAGCTTTCCAACTGAATATGTGCTTATGAAAATACTGCTTACAACATCTGACTTTACCTGGATTTCATGTCAGACAAATAGAGAAGGAACTAATTTAATGGAAGTTTAATTTCATATTTATTTTTAGTTAGTTATTTTTAAATCAATGATGTTTCATTTTCAGGAATAATAATAGCTTTTTCACTCTTTTTTAATGATACTGAAGAGTTGCTTATATTCACATGTCCAGTTTTGAAAAGGTGAATTTTCAGTCGTTGTAGAAGATGCCGCTAGGATCTGCTGTCTGGCAGAAAGCAAGACCACAGGAATTGTGATTCTGGACATTGCCCTAAAAAACCCCTCATCCTCAAATGCACATTACAAGGTAGATAAGTCCTACTATTCCTGATCTAGGGGTGGAGTGGAAATGGAGAGAAACTAAGAAACATGGAAATGATTTCAAGTGATCAGGAAGTGTCTTAGGAAGTTATTGCTTGTCAGCAGAGCTGTGGCAATGGACAGTGTTCATACTCAGCTCACTGGAGAATGGAGAGGTTTAAACATTTGTGTCCATGGTGGGATGTCTTAAACTGTTAGAGTAATCAACTTTCCTTCCTCACAGCTCTCATGTTGTCATGTAGGCCTGGTCAAATGGTGATGTCAGTTTTAACTGCAAATCCGAACTGTGCTGTGGGGAAATCAAGCTCTCTGTTTTCCTCTTCTTGTAAACTTGCTGGTCCAACTCAGCTACTTGTCTATGCAAAATGAAGATTCTAAGATGGATTAAGAGGATTTTGGGTGAAAATTCCCTAAAGAAAAAAAGATGGAGGGAATACAGTGGGGAGTGAGAGAGCAATCAGAACATCTCGGAAAAGGTTATGCTTGGAGCTTCATCTGCAAGTACGTTTGACATTTCTCTTCAAAAGCTGTAGCCTATGGATTTGGGGAAAATCCTGGTGTCCCCGCAATAGCAGCCCTTGAAGTGTGCTTTGGATCTCTGGGGTTGATAAGAGGAGCACAGGTGTCATGGCCTCTCTTTACCACGTGGGTTGCCTGTGTAGGCTCGTAGGGCCTCCAGCTAACACCAGCAGCACTGTGTGGGCAGCATTTTTCAACAACATGGTGTTACGGATGTGTGTGTTCTGTTGTCTCTGGTTTCAAATTAATGGTTTTGCTGGGTTTGAATTGTGCCTTGTAAGATTCATGTATACTCTTGTCCTTCTGTGACAATGAACAAAATGCTGTTCATTTTGGAATAAAACACCAGTCGATTTTATTTCAAACCCATGTGTCTGCCCGACCAGTTTTCAGTGATATTTTTCTGTTGGATTCATGTGTGGGATAGGGAACTATAAAACAAAATCCTAGTGGTAGTTTTAATTCATAATCTTGTTAGTGTTTGCTGTTACATCGCCAGGCTGCTTTGCTCATCACTTGTGGAATGTGCTGGTATTAGACTGTACTGATTAAAGTTTTATAGTCACCAAATCAGATTAACCACTGAGTCACCTGACTAGGCTGGGTTTGCAGTCATGTGACCCAGTGCCCTGCTGAGCTCCTGCTGCGAGCTGAAACAAGGTAGTTTGCTTTTGAGATGTTCTTAAGTATCTAACAGCATGGGTCGTGGATTATGGCTGCAAAGAAGATGGCTTCATTTTCCTGATCTTTGAACTAGCTAGAATGGGATAAGTTTGAAAGTGCAGGATCTTCAGGCCATGAGCCAACAACTGGAAAGAATGTTTAATCCTGGCAGCTCTGGCACCAAAAGACCTGCTTCTTTCAGTGTGAAAAATCTTAAAGACTACTTATCCAGTCACTCTGTGGCAAATGAAAGAATTAGTTGGAAGTGTTTAGGACTTGCCAGTTGTATGATATTATATAAAACATGGTATGATCTTATTCAGAAAGCCTCTGGATGTTGCCTAAATGCATCCTTGTGGGTATCCTGAGCAACAGGAAAAAAATTTAAACCTGTGTCAAATTTAAACAGCTCTTTTAAAATAGAAGTAAATTAGGAGACATAAGTTAAAGTAGTATGTGCTGAAGACAAGAAATTATTTTAAAAGTTATTGAATGTTTCTGTAATTTCAAATTGTACAATATAATATTACTGAAACCTGCAGAACAATAATCTTGAAAATTAATTGTGAGTTTAATTTAGTGTCTTAATAAGCATCATACAGATTAGTGCTGTATTTAATAGAGATTATGTTCCTTGTATTTATCATACTTCCTGGTGAGATCCACAAACATGGAACCTCAGGTTTCTAGTATAGTGGCCACTGATGTTTTCTGGTTATAGTCTACCATAGATATTCCAGACAGGAATGCTAGCTTGATTTTTCAGCTACCTACCAATGTGGAAGTAACTTCAGATAGCAGCATATTCTCTAACAAGCAGGTTTTCCCCCTTTCATTGCCTGTCTTGGATTTGTGAAGCACTCAGTCTTTAGTCTGACAGAGACGGGAGCAGTGGTTGAGCTGGACGGAGTGTGGGTGTATTAGGAGCTGGGTAGCTCTGGGAGGAGGGATGCAGTTCCTGACCCAGGTCACGAGGATGCTACTTTGGTCTTTCCCAAGTAGTGATCTTGGTCAGAGGCTTCAGAAAAGAGCAGAACCCTCAGGTTTCGCAGAGGACAAGATCCTGCGGAGCCATCCATACATTTTTCACATGGCTTCAGTGGACTTTCCTCTGCTTTCACAGCACTCTGGCCGTCCACAGGGTGGGGCATGAACCAGGGTGTGCTGCAGTAAATAATTCAGTAGAGGTGTGTAACTCTACCTGGGCTGAGCACAGAGAGGGATGCCTTGCTTGCTCTTCAAATAATATGACTAGAATGGTAAACTAATTAGGTCACTGAGAGGGAGATGAAGAAAATAGTCATTTTGGCCTTTAAGTAGTCAGGAATTAAAATTTAGATTTTTCAGGTGAGTTATAAAGTTGAATAAAAGACAAGCAAGCAACCTAGTAAAACCCATTGTAAACCAGATTCACAACTGGCTACTTAGGGAAACTTAAATCGTTTCAAATTTGGAATAATGTTTTGGTGGAAAAAACCATCAGAAAGCACTGAATATCTGGTGGGTTTTTTTGTAGCCAGGCTGTATTTTAGCAAACTATCATTATTCTTTATCTCAGTGGATTCAGCTTCTTCCATCTCCTACACTGAGCCTGCCAGTTCCATGCCAGAAGAGCTGTATTTGTGGCAATCCCATTTCAGGGGTGTGTATCTGGGAGTAGGGCTGCCATTTTTCCCCCCACCCCCAGGTACNTTAATGGTTTTGCTGGGTTTGAATTGTGCCTTGTAAGATTCATGTATACTCTTGTCCTTCTGTGACAATGAACAAAATGCTGTTCATTTTGGAATAAAACACCAGTCGATTTTATTTCAAACCCATGTGTCTGCCCGACCAGTTTTCAGTGATATTTTTCTGTTGGATTCATGTGTGGGATAGGGAACTATAAAACAAAATCCTAGTGGTAGTTTTAATTCATAATCTTGTTAGTGTTTGCTGTTACATCGCCAGGCTGCTTTGCTCATCACTTGTGGAATGTGCTGGTATTAGACTGTACTGATTAAAGTTTTATAGTCACCAAATCAGATTAACCACTGAGTCACCTGACTAGGCTGGGTTTGCAGTCATGTGACCCAGTGCCCTGCTGAGCTCCTGCTGCGAGCTGAAACAAGGTAGTTTGCTTTTGAGATGTTCTTAAGTATCTAACAGCATGGGTCGTGGATTATGGCTGCAAAGAAGATGGCTTCATTTTCCTGATCTTTGAACTAGCTAGAATGGGATAAGTTTGAAAGTGCAGGATCTTCAGGCCATGAGCCAACAACTGGAAAGAATGTTTAATCCTGGCAGCTCTGGCACCAAAAGACCTGCTTCTTTCAGTGTGAAAAATCTTAAAGACTACTTATCCAGTCACTCTGTGGCAAATGAAAGAATTAGTTGGAAGTGTTTAGGACTTGCCAGTTGTATGATATTATATAAAACATGGTATGATCTTATTCAGAAAGCCTCTGGATGTTACCTAAATGCATCCTTGTGGGTATCCTGAGCAACAGGAAAAAAACTAAAACCTGTGTCAAATTTAAACAGCTCTTTTAAAATAGAAGTAAATTAGGAGACATAAGTTAAAGTAGTATGTGCTGAAGACAAGAAATTATTTTAAAAGTTATTGAATGTTTCTGTAATTTCAAATTGTACAATATAATATTACTGAAACCTGCAGAACAATAATCTTGAAAATTAATTGTGAGTTTAATTTAGTGTCTTAATAAGCATCATACAGATTAGTGCTGTATTTAATAGAGATTATGTTCCTTGTATTTATCATACTTCCTGGTGAGATCCACAAACATGGAACCTCAGGTTTCTAGTGTAGTGGCCACTGATGTTTTCTGGTTATAGTCTACCATAGATATTCCAGACAGGAATGCTAGCTTGATTTTTCAGCTACCTACCAATGTGGAAGTAACTTCAGATAGCAGCATATTCTCTAACAAGCAGGTTTTTCCCCTTTCATTGCCTGTCTTGGATTTGTGAAGCACTCAGTCTTTAGTCTGACAGAGACAGGAGCAGTGGTTGAGCTGGACTGAGTGTGGGTGTGTTAGAAGGAGCTGGATAGCACTGGGAGTAGGGATGCAGTTCCTGACCCAGGTCAGGAGGATGCTGCTTCTGTCTTTCCCAAGTAGTGATCTTGGTCAGAGGCTTCAGAAAAGAGCAGAANCATTGTAAACCAGGTTCACAACTGGCTACTTAGGGAAACTTAAATCGTTTCAAATTTGGAATAATGTTTTGGTGGAAAAAACCATCAGAAAGCACTGAATATCTGGTGGGTTTTTTTGTAGCCAGGCTGTATCATTATTCTTTATCTCAGTGGATTCAGCTTCTTCCATCTCCTACACTGAGCCTGCCAGTTCCATGCCAGAAGAGCTGTATTTGTGGCAATCCCATTTCAGGGGTGTGTATCTGGGAGTAGGGCTGCCATTTTTCCCCCCACCCCCAGGTACAATACTGCATTTTGTGTGAGATAATATATGTAAGAGGAATAAAAATAAATTAACATTTAAAATTGTAGAAACTGAAACAGATTGAGGGAAACCAACCCGTTACCAAGGTACTAGAAATAACAATGCTCTAACTGGTAACTGCAGAATAACTTGGTGTATTGCAAATGGGACACACCTGAGGTTGTGGTTGCTGCTGGAAATGTGAGCTTCACTACTTGTTTCAAAGTCCTGACTTGGTTTTGTATGAAAAGAATAGATGTGTGTTGTTTCACTGCTGTGAGGGAGTAATTAATCTGAAGTTTTAGCCTTAAGGCTTATTACAATATGTGTGTCTCTTCAGTAGCCATGTTTTCAATATTTCTGTGATTTACAGCTGGGACTGTGTCCCTAGCAAAGGAATAAAAGTAATGGAGCTTTTTTTTTTATTACACCCTCTTTTGTATTTCTAAGAAAACTGTTGCACGTTCTTGGAGCTTCATGCTTCCGCCTTTTCTCAATTGTGCTTCCCTTGGTCCGAGAAGTGTTAAGCAGTGTTTGGTCTTGGTGTTCTCATGCTATTGCCAAGCCACAGTGACTTTTTAAATAGAATTTGTAACATTTCTGGCACAAAAGAGCTGAAATTCACAAACATTAAATTGCAGGAATATCATCAATCTTCTTAGCATGCACAAAATATCTATGAAAGGAGCTGTATGACCAGTCACTGATTTTCCATTTAGAAAAGCAATGTATTATAGAAGAAAGGGCAAGCCACATTCTGTACTTTTGGAACTAACCAAATGAGTAAATTTAGATGAAATAAAATCTGATCACTTATTAACAAGCTAAATAGTTTTTAAGAGGGCAATTCAGGGAGCCATAATATTAGTGAAGTTATACAGTGATTGTTTCTGTACTGTTTTTCTGTTTTACAAGTACTCGTGTCCTCATTCGAAACTCATGTTTGGGGTGGATGTCTGTGGTAAAATAAGCCACACAGGCCCTGCTTGGTGATGTGTTTGGTATCAGTGAGAGTGCAGGTAGTGGGGCTGGAGCATGCTCATGTCTTGCACCTCAGCATAGAATCATTTGCTAAATTGGAGAAAGGCACCTCTACTTATTTGATTCACTAAGTAGTCAGTTTTCACATTTATTATTGTGTCAGCTGTATCTTTTACTTTAAACCATCAAATTAAATAATAGCTTATACTGGCTTTCTATTTTAGTTCATGCATTTAAAACCTGGAACTCAGATAAAAAGATAGTTTCAGAATTAATTCAGTATATTATTTATGAGTGGAGCAACACATTAGCATGGAGTTCACAATAGATCATATCGCTTTTATTCCATCTTACAAGCTTAGCAGCACAAACAGAATAATCAACATATTATTTGGCTGTCATCTGCTGAACAGAAACCAGAGATCACAAGGAGGTTTTCCCTAGCTGCAGTGATGGCCTTTTTGTTCCAAGCCCCCATCTGGGAGGGCCATGGTGTGTTATCATATGGAACGCGGGGTTTGCTGTAATCTGCTTAGCTGCACTGCAGTTTGAATCTTTATTCCATGTTTGTGTAATTTATAATTTTAATGAGACCGTGGCTCTTGTGGGCTTTGAAATATATTAAAAGCTCTTTTGTGCATATGCTTTTGTTCTTGCTTAATAGGCTCAGTGTATTTAAAACTGATGAATTTTTATTCATGGATTTGGATGTCTGGGGATTAACTTAGACTGAATATCATTGCACTCATCTATTGATGTTTGGAACTTTTTTATACTTGTATCTCTAAGTGGAGAAGACCTTACAGAACTTGCATTTTACACATAAAACAGCTCAGAAATAACTTTAAAATTTTATTGAGCAGTGAGAAAAAATACTGATTACAGTTTATTTTTACTGCATAAACTCCCATGAAGTACCATTTTGCTCTGAAAAAGTCCTTGAATCCATGTACATGTGTGTATTTAGAACTTTGTAACTAAAAAGCAGTTTGGGACAGCGGTCAACATTTTTGCAGAATAGTAACAGTTTGCATTTTTGCATTGCACTTGGTTTGCATTTTTCTTCTGTTCTAACCTGAAAATGTAAATACTGAGCACTCTCTTGTCTGACTGTGTTGCCTTTCTCCTGTTTTTTAACACATTTTTAATGCAGAGTGTGCATAAGCTATTTCATTAGGAGGTGATGCTCTTAACTGGGGAGTATTGATGAACATACAGAAGGATTCTTCATTGCTGTTTTCTGACAGTGCTAAAACTAGTCTTGTTTTTTGCCCTTGTATTTTTCAGATGTTTAATGGTTTGTTTATGGTTTAATTGTCTGTCAGGTTTGATTTACTATTTGTTTAAAGATCTCAGACTGTGTGGCTTCTGTGTTCCTAAACCACTGTGGACTACTCTTCAATGATGGCATTCTCTCTGAGACCAATGCTCGTGATAAGATGGAGACAAGTGTATTTTTTCTAAATACTCTTGCTGATGGGGTACTGAAATGTGGAGGGGTTTGGGGTTTTTGTTTGTGGTGTTTTTGTTTGTAGTGTTTTTGTTGGGTTTGCTGGTTTTTATCAGCAAACCATCCTCTTTGTAATGACAAAATATTTTAAGTAAACAGCCTTTTTAGTTCCCAGTGCATAGGGGAGTTATTTACCCCTCTTCTATTCACTGCTTTGAGTAGTATTTCCAAAATCATGTTTCTACAAGATGTGTCAGCTGGGAAGTGCAGGGGACATGTGAGCCATGGGCAACTTCAGATTCTGTAGGGTTGTCAATTTTTAGTGCCTAAGGTGAAAATTAGGCTTATAACTCTTTGTCTTACTAAACTGAAATAAATGTTCAGTGTTTATATGTCTGTGTCTGAAGAAAGTGAATATATTGAAATTTAAGATAAACACACATAGTTATTTTACCCTGGTGACATAGGCATAGTACATTTTTCTCAGTTACCAGGAAGGTGACTGTGGTGTATGCCAGATCTTTGGTGTTTGTCCTGACTTCGACCTTGTTGCAGAAGACTGTAAAGTAGAAGTTTTGGCATCCCTCAGAGGCTCAGGCTTGCCGTGTATGACCATGCCTTTGCTCAGCTATCTGGATTTCACTGTTCAGCAAAGAGGAGTATATGGAGCTGCAGAGGAGAAGCTTTGGAATGCATCTGGCCATTAAAACAGCATTTTATACAGGGTTGTACAACTGTTAGGAACTGCTTCCCAAAGGTAAATAGAACCAGTGAGAACTACCTGAAATCTGTGTTGAAAAATTGCTCATTCTTATGATGGTAGTCTCTGGTTATTTAACACCAGCCAATTGGGTTATGTGTGTTATGTTTACAGGATTAAACTCCTTGTCAGCTTGAGATCAGTGGATGAAGGAGCTTTTGCTGGAGACAAACTGGCAGTCCTAGGAGATTTAATGTGTAAAAAAGTCATCTCTTCCAGAATGTTACTAAGCTTGTTCAGATTTGCCAGACCAAGTCCAGTGTTTCTTCTAGAGTAAAGCAACAGCTGGAAATAAAAAGCAAGTTCTGTCTGATCCCCAGCACAGAGGGACCTTTTGAAAATTGTTGTTTGTTTTGCTTTAGCTGTTCAGAATCCTCAGATTGTAATTAGGATATTTAAAGCATTTTGTATATTGTGTATCTAATATGGGAAGAATCCCAGTAAACAAGCTACACACCCTTCACTCTTCTAGCACAGGTAACATCAATTTCATGCAGAAGTTTTAAAATCGTAGTTTAATATAAAGAACAGCTCAAACATAAATATTTAAATGTGCAGTTTTTTCTTTGGTTAGGGTTTTTTGATTTTTTTTTTAAAGTAATCTCAGGGTAACTTTGTGGGAAAGAGATGGTGCAAGTTACATGTGGAGAAAGATGTCTGGTTAGAAGTAGAGAATGAATGTTAGGAGAAGAGTTTTTGTTATGGAAGGAAAAGGTGATAATTTCTCACTACATATTCAATGAAATTCCAGAATTGGGAAACATTATCTAAAGCAAATGTGACCGGAAATTTTTTATGAAAGTGAAAAATCTATTTAGTGTCAAGTCCAGTGATTTGTTTAGTCACACTTTCAGTGGCTGCAACTTCAATTTTCCTGTATTTAAAAATTCAGCACCATATGTTAAACTGTCTTACACAATGCCATTGGTTTTCTGGAAATGATAAATCTGCTCATTGATCTCCTAATTTTATTATGTACACAGTTAATTGTAATCCAAGATTACAGCAAACAAGATGTTAATTTCTAGACAACCTATGTACATTTCCCTCAGAGTGCGAGTGTTACAGAAGCAAAGAGTACAAAGGGAATACCATTTGTGCTATCCTCACAGGAGCTGTCAATAAAAGATGTAATAGGGGATTTAGGAATCTGGAAATGGCCAACTAATTTATGTGAATCTATTTTATTTCAGCTAGAAAGCCCAAGCTCTGTTTCGTCTGCACTGCATATTGCAGAGCACAGGCTGTCTATAGAAAACCAGGCGGCTGCATATGGATAGTCCCTTGATATCATTCACTTGCTGTGTAATCTTATTATGCAAAGTTCTAATCTTCACCTAGAATGAATGCCTCTGGGTCAGAATATAGTCATATCAGGGTTTTTGAGGTCATGTTTTGTGATCCTTAGCTTATTCTTCTAAGTAGAGCTGGGATTTAGAGAGTATTCCCCAGACACTAGCAGAGATAGACGGCAAAACCTGCTGCCTTTTTGGAAGACAAGACCAACATGAGGTCCCTGGTAGGATTAAACTTGATTTGTAGCTGTAGGATTTTTTAACAGATGTATTATTGGACAGGGAATAGGGGGCCACCAGCACAGCGAAATTGGATCACGATTGGCATTCTCAGGAAGTCCGCTGGCTGCTAAAACAGCAGCTGCATGTGGATTTGACTTCTTTCAGGTGAAGCGACTTCCAGTCATTTGGAAAGGATGGGATGAAAAGGAACCTTGGTGATAATTTTGATGTCTGCAAGATTTAGTACCAATGTAATGGGATTATCGGTAACACCTTCACTGCAGAAAAAGCCACCTGGCGCTATAACTGGCAGCAACTGAGAACTAATCCTTTCCCATCTCTTGGATGTCATTCATGAGGCTCAAAGTGATTTCTACCCTGCTAGCTGTGATTAATTTGATAAACAAACAAACAAAAAAACCAAGTGATGAAAGCATAGGCTATGGAAGGAAAAGGGAACAGAAGATAATAGTAATTACATTTTGCATTTTATTTGCTGTGGGGGATAAACTGTACAGTTCTGGTAAAATAACCAAATTGTGTTCTCTGTGATAAATATGGATGTGTGACCTTTTTTAACCAATGTCTATTTCAGTATAAATTTTTCAGCTACCTGCTATATGATAGTAGGTAGTACCTGGAAGTAATTACAACAGGTTTTAGGCCATTAGTTCTGCAATAAGGATGTTTATATAATAGGACCATTAAATTTTCAAGGGGACTGTGACTTAAATAATTTGTTTTATTGTGCTTAATGGTCTCATGTTCGATCTGGTGGAGTTGCCTGCTGATGGTACTTTGTATTAAAATTGTGTGATGTGCAAAACTGTTCAGCTGTTTACTTTCTTATGATCAGCAAAATGGCATTGTTTTAAAAATGTACTGATACGAAGTTCTCAGAGGAAACAATTATATTTTAATGATGCTCAAGTTAATTATTTCTGTGTGGGTTTTTTAAAATAAACTAGTTTGTTCTGGTGGTGTTTTTACTGGATTTATTCTTGCTACAACCACTTATTAACTAGAAGTTGCTATGTAAAACTACATGGAAACTTTTAGGATTGTAGTCATTCTGTGGAACGAGTATTAGATGTCTAAAGATGAACTCTAACATTTAAAACACCCTCCCATCCTCAGGAGGTACTCTGTCAGGGTTAGACTGTATAATCCAAGTATATATGTGCCTTCATTTGAAATTAACTTTCTTGAGTAATAGTCAAAAGCTTTTATATAAAGCTAAGAATTTTTTCATCACTATCGTAAAATCTGATAAGCCTTTAAAAAAATCCTTTGTGCTGCATTTATAAATGAGGGTTGCTGAAATCCACATCTTGGGAGTTAAGAATTTTTTTTAAGAGAACTGGGAACAAAATTTGAGAGCTCTTAACTCATATTCTGTCCTTGTGGTTAGTTCTTTACTATGACAGCTCTAGCAGTAGGCAAAGCTCACTCTCAGCCCTGGGTTTCCTTGAATAGCTCACAAATCTACTTGCAAACATCACAGGGAAACACGTGTTCAGGGTAACTATCCCTAAGTTTGTGTCATCCAAAATCCGAAAGGAAATGGCTTGCAATCACTTTGAAACCTATTTTCATGGCAGTTGTTTGTAGTTTCATAATAAAAATATTTTAGTTACAACCTGACAGCTGTTGGTGTGAGAGGTTTCCATATTCTCTTGATGTTGTTACTGTTTATTTGTCCCAATTCAATCTGCATACTCTGGGCATTGTAACACATTGTTTATACATTTCCTTTTTACCTGCAAGACTCACAGGTGCCTAAATTCTCTACTGTCTTAATAGAAGGTTTCTGAATAGCATGGAGCAAAACTAGAGGATGCTTGTGCAGTATTTTTCTGTCTACCTGAACTGAGAAGCAATGTGAGGCTGCCTTTCTAGCAGGTGCTGTTAAGAAGTATTGATGGTGGACTTCTCTCAAAACACAGTTGTGGTCATGCATTCACACTACTTGCACAACTAAAATTCATCTGCTGTCCCCCCAACTTTTACCACTTGTAGCACATTTCTGGGCTCAGCGTGTCTGGCCCTAAGAGTAAGGCACTGGTTGGTGTTTTTCACAGTGCACTGGGTTGAGAAGAGCCAACCACTTCTCTGCCTCTCCAGAATGAATTCTGCTGAAAGTGCATTCCCCTTCCAGAGGAGCTGTTTCAGTTCCTGCCGTGTGCTGGATGCTGCTTTTGCTAAGGATACAATTCAAGACTTTTCTGTTTTCAGTTGTATTTTGGGTCATTACTGTGAAAATGGTCAGATAATCTTATGAATGATGAATCACAGCTTCATTTAAGCTGTTCTAGTCCAGAGAAGTTTATGTAAATAAAAAAAGTACATTTTTTTTTGGAACAAGGAAATGAACTTGGTAGAGAATATTTGCTGCCAATAATGGTTGTCTTTTGAATGTATTCAGGCAAAATTCCCATTAAATTCTAGTGAGAGTTGTGAAAATAAAACTATGCACTTTTAAAGTCCTGTCTTTAATTAACAAAATGTCATGAAATATAGATGTCTTTATTTCATGTTGAAGTGAGCATATTTTACACAGCATTTTTCTCTTTTTTTTTCTTTTTAACATACTGTATTTCCTCAGCAAACTATATTAAGCCATCTTAATAGAAGAGGGAAATCTTGCAGTGGTTTTAGTTCATTATAGGGCACCACTGAGTTTAAGGAGAACAGGTTTCTTGCAGAATGTAGAACTTGCTTCAGTTATTTCAGAATGTCTGTTTTCCCCTCCCTTAAGATAAATATATGTAACCATCAAATTGGGGTAAGGAAATATTTTATTTCAATTAGCATTGCTGGAATTGGATCTCCTAATCAGAGCTGACTTGAATATTTGGGGAAGGGGCTCAGGAAACGTTTACAGACTAATGTGCTGCAGAAGTTACACCACTGTGCTGCAGCTGAGAACAAAAAGACCTGATGCCTTATTTCTATATCCACCTCTTTGGGTATATCTGGTTATTTGTTGGTTTCATTACACTGCTGGGGTTTTTTTAATTGTCCATCTGTTACACACAAAAGATAGGTTTGCAAATGTTAGATTGTTTGTATCAAATGAATGATACTCTTCTGTTTTGCTGTAGAACCAGCTGAACAACGTACCACTGTAGGATGCTTCGCAATGTCCTAGGAAAAACCTTCCGATTTCTGGGGTACACTGTGCAATATGGCTGCATAGCACACTGTGCCTTTGAGTACCTTGGAGGAATTGTTGTGGTAACTCTTCATTTTCATGACATTTAAAAGAAGATAAAACTGTAATACTGAAATTGTTTTACGTGATGATGCCAATATTTCAAGTTTCTTAATTTTCTTTATTAAACACAATTTATGGGAAGCAGGTCCAGCCTTTATGAAAGTTGTTTGTACTTTAGGCATTCATGTTTTCTGATATGTTATTGCTTGAGGCATCACTGAAGTAAATGGGAACTCTGATTAAGCCTTTTGCAGAGAGTCCGTCCTTTAAGAAAGACTGAAATCACCAACAGGAAATGTTTTTGTTTCAGATTTGTGGGTGATTTATGCTCCCTGGCCCTCCTGCCCAGGTCCTTAACCTAGCAGATAGTGCTGCTGGACATGCGGGAGTTTGGCTGTGAGCTACTCTTGCAGCTTCTGTGATGATTCTGTGTTACAGAGAAAGGGGTAAGCTGGCAGGGCTTTGAGCACTGCTCCTAAAAATTTCTTAGAGATGGGGTGCTGAAATGAATCCATAAGGGCCCGTAGCATCTAGTGCAGTTCAGGACCAATCCCAAGGAAATATGGAGCTGTAACAGAGTTAGAGGTGCTCTGGAGGGTCTCCTTAGCTTTTAAATGCATCATGTAAAGTTTCCTCGGAGGAGCTCCCTTTTAGTTCTCTACATTACACCTTTTCTAATTTATCAGCATATCATTTGAATATAAGTTTATTTTAGATAAAAGTAGTTTGAATTAGTAATTTTTTCTCATTTATTTTTAATCTGCAGTGTTCTGGACCTTCGATGGAACCAACCATTCAAAACTCTGATATTGTCTTTTCGGAGAACCTTAGCCGCCACTTTTATTGCATTCGGAAGTACGCTCCCCTGCTGAGACCAGATCTGACATTCTGTTTGCCAGGGCCTGTCAATAACCACGTTCTGTCCTTAATTTTTTGTGTATTTTTCTGCTTCTAAATTGTAACTTTTCATTGTGTCTGACGGAAGTTATCAGCACAAACAGCCCAGTGAACAACTTGTCAGAACTCAGTTTGGATTTAGTCTATTGTCACTTCCACAGCTTTGTCCAAAAAATAGAAAAAACCTTTTTTTTTTCTCCCCATAAATGATTCTATTGAGTGAATGTAACTTCTTCTCTAAGCAGTTTGGTCTTGAAAACCAACTATGGGTATTACTGGCCTCAGGTTGTAGTCTTAAATGTTTCATAAATGATCTAAATAACAAAAATTCACTCCTCTTTTAAAAATCTGTGAAATTATACCTGAGTAAAACTGAAGAAACCAAAATTGTACGCAAGAAATTTTAGCACAAGGGACTATCTTTAATGTGTGTGAATATTTTTGGAGTAGACACATGGATGCTCATGTACTCAGCCAAATAGTTTGTAATTAGAGTTCTTCTGTTTGTTTTTGTTTCTGTTTTTTCCTCTCAGAGGAGATATTGTAATTGTGAAAAGCCCAAATGACCCCAAATCAAATATCTGTAAAAGAGTAATTGGCTTGGAAGGGGATAAAGTCTGCACAAGCAACCCTTCAGATTTCCTTAAGAGTCACAGCTATGTAAGTATTAGAGTTTCTTACTATGTAAATTAATGATTACTTAAGTAGGCCTGGTAGTCTGTAAAGGATTTGCAATATTTGAGGTTCATCAGAAATCATGAATTATAACATTAATAAATTATTATTCTTGTGTATGTACAGTAAAATATTGTACTTTTAGACTGCGTTTGCCAAGCCTTTCTCTGCCAAGGTTTCTCTGCCTTTTGTGTCTGTAGGAGCTGTAGTCAGATAATATTTTTGCTCTGCCCTTTGCTTAGTTCTTCTTCCCTGGAAGAATACTCTGAGATTCTCTGCATAAAGTGCAGTACAGATGACAGATGCAAGTGCTTGGTCTTCAGGCAAAACTGTTCCTCTATTTAAACACTAAGAAGTGAATATTTGACTCTGCAATAGCTTTGCAGATTTTCCTTTCAGAATTATACTTTAGTGTATCTCTATATTTCAAGGTATCAATATTTTAATGTTCCTGAGTATGGTTGGAAAAGTAGCAATTTTCCTAACTTGGCCAAAAGGTCAAGTGATGCAATGGAAAGGGAAAAATAATCTCAATGTTCACTTGTCCTTACGCAGAAAGACTTCACAGAAGTTGGAGAAGATCTGTGACAAAATGTTTTTAGCAACCTCTTTTTAGGCTATTATTAGAAAAACCATCAAGAATCAGGATCCCAGAAAAATGTAGGATTTTTCTCATCCCCCAAGCAGGTTTGACTGTTACCTCTATTCAGCCATCAGATGCTCCCAGGTGTTTTGAATCTTTAGGCAAAGCTGTTATTTTGCCCTTTCATATCCACTTCATTGTCAGAATAAGAAGAGTGAGCATCTGGCTAAAGTCCTGTGCTGTGAAGGTGGGGAATTTTATGGAACACTCCTTACAGGCAGCTACAGTTTGAGACACATCATCCTGTGAGAGTTTAGCCTCCATAAAGGCAGCCACCTTCACCAGTGAGCCTCCAGGTGCCATTGCTTCATTTGTATTAAGCAGCTGAAGTGGAGTTTGTCTTTACTAAAAGCAAAATTCTTGTCAACATTTTGTTTAGCACCAGGAAGTCAGAATATGATTCATACCCTGCTCTGAGGGTTTGCATTTGTTTCTGCCACTCCAGTGTTGAGGCAAGACATCTTGGGAACCTGCCTCTAATCGGCCCTTCTGGTCTAATGCCAGTGCCACCAGAGCTCCCATTGTTAGACTTTGGTCACTTGTGGGCACAAAGAAGGAACTCATTCTCTGTTTAATTTTGAAGGGGAAGACAGACCATTTAGTTTTTCCACAAATCAAATTGTGGTAACCATTTAATCAAGGAAGAATCTACAGAAAACCCCAAAGAACACAAACCCACCTTTCATACCAAGTTGAAGAAATCGTCTAGCTCTGGTGGAGCTCATAATTGTGATGGAATAGGAATTTCCCAGAGACCAACCTGAGATGGAAATCTGAATTCTGTGTACACTGACACAAACTGAATTTCTTTGAGCACCTTGTTCCTCACTTGTCTTAGGCTTGAAAAGGAAGTTCGGGAAAGATTTATACTTAACAAGGATGTCAGCTTTTCTGGAAACACTTAAGTAACCAAATGAATATTCAGCAGAACAGTTTCTGCCCTAGTGCAGGATTTCTCATCTCCAGTTTTAAGCCAAAATATGAGGAGAAAGATTGGATGGAGAATGCAGAGTCCATTTCCTGTTTTCCTAAAGGCTAATGTATGGACGTACAGCAAAGTGACAAGCTTTTGTAATTCTTATATCATAAATTGTATCTAGGAGGAGAAATTATCTAAATGGAAATGCTCTTGTGTCTGGTATCTGTTTTCCTTCTACTTTTAGTGCTTGGTAAAGAGGTAAGTCTTTCCATCTGTTCAGGAGACACTTCCTTTACAGAAGAGTAAATTCTCAACATGGATATGTGCACTTTATGTTCATAACCGAGGCTGGATGATTCACTAAGTAAATTGTTGGGGAGGGAAAACGTGATACATGTTTATGTTTAGGCAATTGCCTAATCGGATTCCTTATTTTAGTGAATCACTGTGCTATGCGCTTTTAACTCAAACACAGAATTCTTCCCAGCAAATAACAGCAGCAGATGTACAGGGAACTGCCTGTGTGTGTTGTTGATACTTCCCTGAGGTGGGTTTTTGAAAAGAAGATTGTCCGAACTGAGGAAAGGCCTGGGCTATGATTGCAAACGGCCGAGAGTGCTGCCGGGGGATCCTGTCTGCCAGGGGAAGGTACTGCTCCTTAAGTGAGCAAAGCCTAGTAAATACCATGAGTTTTGCTATACTTGACTACTGACTGCCTTTTTTCAAACGGGAAATCTGAGTGGTGTGTGGATGCTGTGACTCCAAAGTGTGTAAGGTCAGAGCAGTCTTTGTTTTTATTATGGCGAACTGTTCAGCTTTCCTTGAGGGCTTGTCTCCTGTTTTGGGGAGTTCCTGTCATGTCTGCAGACTTATCACAGTAAATACGATTATCAGATGCCAGCAGTATTGCCAAGTTGGGCAGCTCAGACCCCTGCTTCATTCTGTGCTGGCGGTTGCCAACTAGTGGATAGGTTTTCTGAGTTAGCTAGTTCCTGGAGATGGCAGAGTGAAGGCAATACAAAGTACTTCATGCAGCTGAGGGTGAAATTACCTGTAAGCAGCTGCTTTAGATTTGCCCTAAAAGGAGAATCCTTAGAGTCATGTTAGTAGGAATTGTGCTTAGTCTGTATTGACTGCATTATGTTAATATTGGCATATTTTACAGATTTTAAGTTAGGGATTTTTGTGCCTAGAATTATTGTCACACACAATCCTTATTCTGAAGCCTAAGAGAATGCTAAAATCAGATCCTACTTCCAGTGCTGGTTCATTCATCAATATACTTCTCAGGATGCCTTTATGTGTAGGCAGGAGAATGGAGAACTCTCTTTATAATTTGCTCTCTGTAAAATTACACAGATGAGATACATTATTTCTGCAAACAACCAAGGAGATACCTGTAGATTAAAAAAAAAATCCAAACACAACAGACCAACCTTCCAAGATATAATGAAAAGAAAAAAAACAACAAAAAAAGCACACATAAGCTGAATAAGTTGTTCTGAAAAGAGGTGTTTCAGTTGAGTAGAAATTCCATATAGCAGTGGCACTTAAAATTCTCTTGCTGCTTAACTGAAGGAATACATCATAGGAGAATTTTTTTTTTGTCAGAGTGCACTAAGTGTAAAGCTGTATCAAAAAACTGTCTTTGATAGAGCTGTTGGATTACAGGCTGATGGAACTAATGCCCCATATAAAACTGAGTGGTATAAACTAAGTATGTGCTAAATTACAATTTAAGTATATAAGAAACATGCTTTGCACCCTTTATGGTACATGATGCTTCATATGCTAAAGGTTGGAATTTATCTGTAGAACAACGAGGGAAATCTTCTTTACATGGAGTTATAATGAAATTCCTTTTTTCAATAAGCTGCTACAGTATTACAAAGTTAGGAAAAGGTAATTTTCCTTTTTCTTGATACCTGGTATGGAATGTGACCATTAGGCTGGCAGTTTTGCAGGGCTGTTTTTTGGTTTTGTGCTAAATGTGCATTTGTCAATAGAAGCAAGTGTATTTGCTGTAATAAACGTTTAAGAATGCATTATGTATTTTTTTCTGTGTCTGAGGCAATGTGGTATGAACCCAGAAGTTAAAAAGGTAAACAACTAATGTTGTATTCAGAACTAGTTTCACTTCTTAAAAATTACCTTACTCATTTACCTATATGGATGTAAATAATGAGGATTAATAAGGAAATTAATCACAGTAAACCCCTGAAATGGTCCTTAAAAAAAAAACAGCTGAAAGGTTGTATTTCATATTTAGGCATTTATTTCCTGTTTTATAAAGTCCTTATACAGGTTTATAATTCAGATTGAGTATCCTATTGCTCTATTTGAATTTGTTTTAATGCCATTTACTTTAGCGTTAATTTCTTTACGTACCATATGTTCTTGTGCTGCAGCTCCTGTTTGCAGTCTGAAAAAGTGAGGGGTAAACCATCAGAATCAAACAGCTTGTATGTCATAAACCACCAATATGCTGAGCCTTTGGGGCACTTAAACAAAAGTAGTCCCTAATAATGTCACTTAATAGAGGGAGAGTCTGTAAATAAGGAACTGCCTTTTGCAAGTCACGGTGATAAAAAGCTGAGATACAAATCCATATCTCAGCAACACCGTGCTGGTGATCAATCACAGCTCCCACTAATGCTGCCAGCCTGGCTGATGGGGGAGTGTGTTTGCCTTGTGCTAAAGTGAGCTTCGCTGCGGAGATGGCATCTCTTCATCCTGTGGGAGCTCCAGAGCTAACAGAATTCCCAAGATAATGCATCTCACTGTGTTTGCACATCACAGAAGTGGCCCTGCACAGTGCTATTAACTCTTAAACAGTTCTTGGCAAATGCAGTAAGAATATGATGTGGCTGCTAAGAATAACATAATGTCAAGGCAAACACCACAGTATTGTAATCACTGCCCAGTTCTACAGGTTTTGGATATACTGTGCAAGACACTGAAAAGTGGTTTGGTATTTCAGAGCTCTCAGCCTCTCAGTACCATTGGATAGTGTCTAAAATATCCTAAGTAGCAATTAAAAATAAACCTAATTAAAAGACCACTTCTTTTCCCTTTGTTCTAAGTATCTTAATGTTGACACTTGTGGTTTAGTACTTCACTGAATAAGTTTCAGTAGTTGCTGACATGGAAAGCGAGTGAGATATTTTCTTTGTCCTCCTTAGCTCTAAGTGTTCTAGAGACTTGAGAGAAAGTCATGCTGTAATTCTAACTAGCAGCTGTCCTAAATGTCTAGTGGGAGAGGAGAGCTAATTCGGCATATTTGTTGGTTTGCAGATGGCTCTATATCACAGTACAGAGAATTCATGACTCATGCTTATCTTGAATTTTCTGAGAAGTCATTTTAAATCAAAATTCTGATTTGTCAAAACTAAATTATTCAAGGGAAAAAGAAACCAAAGGATTTTATCAGTCTAATTTCCAATATTTATAGGGTGTCTTCTGCTCAAGTGGCTTGGTCTTTGTACCTTTGCAGTTTTGGTTTTGATAGTTCAAGAACATAGAAGTGGCATCAAGAGTTCAGCAGAGCTTATCCAGGTGCCTGTGGGGCCAGGGAGGGTGGCCAGACATGGGCATGGCTGCAGCAGAGCTCAGGCCCAGGGACACAGCCAGAGGCTCCCGAGTGAGCCCCCACGAGGTCTCCCACGCCTTTCTTGAAGAGCCCTTTCTTCCCCCCTGTGTGCCCCAGAGGAGGCAGCTGCACCCCAGCAGCGGGCCTTGGGCACAGGCCCGTGGCACCAGCGTGGGGTGAGCACTGCCCAGGCTCTGACTGCCCTGCTGCTCCCGCTCAGCCACTTCATCCCTGAGCAAAACCAGAAAGAAACCTCCTCCAGGACTGGAGGGAAAGGTGCTTGAAAGGCATCCATTTCTGGATTTATGACACTAGATGTTCTTCCTCTGTGGAATATGGCCTTGGCTGTGCTGATCAGACCAGTTTGAACCTTCAAGATTTTATGATTCTGTTATTCCTCTGCTCAAAGTTTAGTAATGACTTGTAGGAAGCTGCTCAGGATGATGAAACCAACTGCTTTGGGACTCAACCAAAGCTTTTGAGGACTAACTTTAGTCTGACTGTACCAGCTGTGTAGGAGAGATTCAGGTCACTTCTGATGGAGCTGGCAGACAAGATTCCTTAACCCTGATGCTATAATTTCTCAGCCATTGTTCCCCCAGGCTGAACTGCAGATCAGTGAGTACAGGTATTCCTGTGGCCAGGGCACGCCAGTGATGGTGATGGGTTCTCTGTTAGAACCAGTAAGTTGCAGTTGGGGTTTGCACCCACAGGGTATTTTGGTCTCAGACCTATACTTTTGGGTGACCCTGTTACACCATCTGTTATCTTGAGAAGAAAATCAAATCCCTCTTAATTATTGTGGTCAGAAAGGTCTCTGCAAACTGTTAAGTAATCTTTGATGGATTTGTAATCAATATGTTATTCCAAAACACTCATCATCTGTAAATCTTAGGCTAGTAAGAATCTGGACTGATGCATCACAGACATATTCTGAATTTTTGTTCAGGAGTTCCTAAATGTAGCTGGGAGATTTGGGTCTGAAAGTTTTGGCCTATGAACATAAACCAGTTAGTTTTAATTTTAACTGATGATAGTTTTGGAAAAGGAAAGATGACTAATAATTTAAATTTAGGATTGCAGCTAGAGGTTTTTGAAATCAGATATATAGCTTTTCCAGGCTATTGAGATCTGTGTATTTAACAATATGATCTAGATCTCAGCATTAAATATATATAGCAGTAAACAATGCATGCAAGTGTTTGAATTATTTAACACAGTTGAAAACTTTTGGAACAGGTAAAAAGTGATACTGAGAGAAATCAGGTGTTTTTCTCATTTGACTGGCATAGACATCTCTGATGTGAAAACCTCTCCTATTAAGTTGTGAGTGTAGTGATCAAACCTTTTAATGTCCAAGTAGTTAAGCTCAGAACAGCAGTAGTTACTCCTACACTACCCAAAGCTTAGAAGGAGCAGCAATGGTTAAACCCCAACCACTGAAATAACCGAGGAATGCTTTGGCAGGTCACTGTAACAGCTTACCCAGAGTTTTGTTACAGAGCAACACCCAGCTGGTGTGCTTGCACACTAGAGAAAAAGTCTTAGAAATTCAAGTCTAAGTTAATATTCCTTCATTGCCTTGTGGTGTGTGAGTTTAACATTGGAGGTTATGTGATTTTAATATTGGTTAATATTTAATTTCAAAACTTAGACAAGTCTTCATATCTTACCTTTTTATAAATCTTCTATTAAAATTACAAATGTCTTACTACAGAGAATGAATTCATAATACAAATATGTAATCGCAGTGAATTTGATTTCTGTATAAAACCACATCAGTGCTTCATTGTCATGCTCTCTGACAACAATCTGGACCAGCATCATGATGTCTTCTTTTTAATATGTGCATCTAAACAAACTGGGTCAAGTACATTATGTCTTATTCATAAGCAGCTTAAACTGTTCAGCAAGTAGAGGGAAAATGCTAAACTCTTTGGAAGTACCTATAAATTTAAGGTAAATTCATTCTGTTACAGTCTTTCAAGAAGTATTAAATTCCAGGTAATTCAGCCTTTTAAGCATACACAGAAGATGTTGATTTAACATCTGCTATACTGTTTAAGTTCCAATGTGGTTGCTACCATTTCATAGCTTTTTCAGCACAAATAAGTAAATATAAATGCTTACCCTGATTTTGAAAATATTGAGCTAATTAATGTGGTTGGGTTTTTTACAGATGGCAGCCTTAATATGAACAACATTTATGATAAACCTACAGAAACAGTGCCTGGAGCAACTGGATCATTAAAAAAAGTATTTGTTAAGCATTATTCAGTCTTGGTTCTGAATTAATAAATAAAGGATTAAGGAGTAGTTATGAGACTTTAAGTACAGAGTGATAAAACAAACTCCTGCATTTCTATGGTGTGTATTTTATCCTAACTAGATGCAATTTACTTAAATAAGGCAATTTAATCAGTATTTAGTAAATTTGTCATTTGATATTGTAGAATCTTTCATCATATTTCACTTTAATCAAGAAAGGTAACACCTGTGGTTTATTCACAAAAGCTTCTTTTGTTAAATGAACACCCGCAGGCCATGAAGCAATTACATTTGTTGCTTGTACCAAAGTAGGAGGCACTTAAATAGACCTTAGTGGGGATAGATGAGAACTTGCAGACTTTATTCTTTTGTCCAGCACTGAGATTAGTTCTTACCGTAGCTCAAGAAGGAAGCCTCTGAACTGAAAAGAAAAGATGGGAATGATTTAAAGTTCTTCTTAAGTTTGAAACTTTGATATTGCTGGAGGTGATGTGAATACCTGTGACCTTACAAAAGTTCAAACATCTACTCCCACCTGATTGTACGTGCTGATGTTTTTTGAGATTGCAAGACATTCATGTTCATAAGTCCCCTAAAATCACAAAAAAACCTCCCTCGATACAAAAAACCTAAACCACAGAGGCCTGTTTATATTTAGTTGGATTTGGGGGTATTTTTGAGGCAGATAATTTAGTCTGTTAGCTTTATTTGCAATATATTAGTTTTCAAGTATGTCAGTTAATGCAGCGCAGGGTTCTTATCTCTTGGGTTTGAAGACAGTGAGAGCAATCAAAGAAAAATGTTTGGCATCATGTAAAAAGACCAAAACAATATAATTATTTGGTAATTCCGCCACTTTATGTAAATTAATGTTTTGTGCTAGTGAGTATGCATCAAATACCTGCCCCGTTTTGCCCCTTTAACTGCACCACTGAGTAAATTCCAACAGCTGTGCAAATTTTGCCAATTCGTGATGCTTATTTGGGGTGAAAGAGAATGAACTACTGCTTCAAGCTCAGTTGTTCCCAAGGATAGTCTTGTTCTTCTGGTCTGTCTGCTCCTGTGCTAGAGCCTGGGAAGGGAGCGGGGGAAGAGTCATGTGTCTGATGGGTGTCTCTTATTCTCACACATTTAAGCTGCACTGCAGATGACCGGTTCCGCCTGAGAACTGCCATTCCTTGGAAGTAAATCCTCGGATAATGTGCACAGAACAGAGGCACAGGGGTTGCTGAGGCAGAGGGAGTCATCTGCAGACAGAGGCAGCGTTTCACAGCAACCTGCACTACTGAGGAATTGCTGGTTCTGCAGGAGTCCCACCCGTTCTGTGAAAATTCAGCTGTTGGGTGTGTGAGACTTTCCCATCTTAGTTCTTGCCTGTGTAGGGGAGATCAGAAATGCTGCCCAGCCCAAGGTAATGCTTCTGCCTCTCATCAGTGTGGGTTTATAGTCACTGTCTCTGTGTGGGAACTGTGATTTCAGTTGTACTTGGATACAGTTAACTTTGTCTAAGAGGTCCATTGCCTGTAGATACCAAAATGCAACACTGTGAGTTGTCACACAAGTGACTTCCCCTTTGCCTTGGGTTTTTTGGCAGCAGCAGCTTACTGCTGTGTAATTAATATATTCTTACTAAAAATACAAGCTTTCAACAGGTAATTTTTTTTCTTTAGTGAATATTATTCCCAGCTAGTGTGCTTGCAGAGCTCTGCAGTGTTTCAGATTGGTCCTGGTTCTGCAAAGGGTGATACCGCTGAGATCAGTGATGTGGTGTACACATGGCTTGGTGCATAAAGCCCTGAAGGATTCTGGCACTGGTCTTTATTTCAAAGGGGTTTATACTACTTTTGTGTTTTTTTTTTTTTTAGATTAGTGATTATGGCCTGTCACTGGTATTTGGTTTTCCATTTTCCTGCAATTCTTGTGATTTTTATTGCTTGTCTTAATTTTAGGTTGTAGTGAAGTGCCTAGATGATGGACAGACACCGTACAAAGGTATTACAGTGCAGTATCCCCAGATGAATCACACATTGTGACAGTACTCTTAATGACAAATTCAGAGGTGTAGGGCCCTGTCATACCTTCCAGGGAGAACTGCAAAAATTACATTCAGTGGTGAATTTCAGGATAAAGGAAGACACTTACTGCAAAGTTCTACCTGGAATGCAAACTGTGAATGTCTTGTCTAGACAAATAATTATTCCTAATACTGGAAGTAGTTTTATTCCAGTGCAGGCAAAAGCAATTTATTTTATTTTTCATGATTTTGGAGCTTAGTAGAAAGATGGGAAGTGTTCTACAAAGTTGTTGGATATACTTGAGTGGTTATTTTACACAGTAAAAGATGAGCATCACATTCTGCTTGTGAACTGGGAGAAGTGAGAAAGTACAGGGACCAGAACTGCACAAGGGGAGCTGGCAGGGAAACAGGAGCACTTGCAAGAAGTGATGCTTTTACAGTAACATGAAATGTTATTGTGGGTTTGCTTTCTATATTTAAGAGAAAAAATCTTCCCTTCATAGTAATTCCTGCTTGTCCTGTTTTTATATCCCTGCTGAGGGAGTCTCTCAGTCATTCCAGTAGATGCTGGGCAGGGGAGTTTGCACCAGAAGGGTCAGGATGCTGCCTTGTACGGTAATTTGCACCTGAGAAACAAACTCATGTGTGAGTTTGAACACAGGGACTGCTTTAGGTGGGTACTCTGAACTAAGTGAACATGAGTATCCAGCTACCCTGCTGGACACCCCAAACAGGCTGTGTTCCATGGAGCCTTTGAGGAAAACAGCAGTGACAGCACATGCTCAGACAGAGAGCTATCAAAACCACATATTCTACACAGGTCTTTTGACTCTGGACAGAAGCTTTTTAAAATGTATAAATTGACTTCTGGTTGGTTTTTTTTTTGTTTGCAAAGCTTCTTGGGTAGGAGGAGGGCCAAAGTCATCTAGCTGGAACCAGCTGGCCTTCCCAGAGGAAGCCCTTCCCTGCACGTGCCAGGACTCTGATCAGCCTACCAAACAACAAAGGTGATGGACAAGCTGAATAGGGAATTCCCGTCTGGAAGGACTGGGAGAACAGGCAGCAGGGGAGCTTGACTGAACTAGCGGATCAGTTTAAAGCAAAGGAGGTGGCATTCCTGGATGCAGGAGCCTGTGGAGGGAGATGCTACAAGTGGGTTTCAAAAGGGCTTAGACATTGCTGGTCACAACTGCACGTGTGCATTCTAAAATGCTGAGGGCAGGGTTTGTGCCCTCTGACACACCTACAGCACCTTTCCTGGGTGCCACAGAAATACGGGAGGTGCGTGGGAGGGACGGACAGGCTCATTCTGCCACTGTCAGAGGTGACCTGTTGTTTCTCAATCCATAGCTCACCCATTTGCCACAGCTCGGCAAAGGCGCTCTGGGAGCAGTGTGCTGGCCTTGGATCCTCCTTTGGCAAGCGGCACATGGGGCATGGCTAAGCAAGAGCCTCAAAGACTTGTTAAAGACAAGGTTGCCAGGGAGCGTTACCTGGCCAGATACCTACAAGTACCAATTACACTCCAACTGCAGTTCCCTCAAATGGGGGACCTGGATTTGTTCTGAATGGTTTACAACCAGTCTTTACTCTAGAGTGGCATTTCACTGCTACCCATGAACTCTCCCTTTTGTAGACTACTGTGTTTAGAGTCGCATGGCTCAATTCTAAAACATTCAGGCTACTTGTACTTTGAGTTTCATTTAAAATAGTTTATTTATTTAGTTACTCTCCGTGTATTTTTTCTCTGAATTGTGGTCATAGTAATGTTTCAAGTACGTACCTGGTTTTGGCAAAATGTATGTTAGTTTAAAGTCCATAATAAATATTCTCTAGATTGAGAATATGTTGCTTCATTTAAATTTTCAGACTGGTTTAAAATTTTAGAAACAAAACCCAATTAGAAGTATTAAATATTTTATTTGGTAACTTGAAAGAGGTTATTTGTATCTGAAATGTTTTTAAGAAAATGTAACAAAATAGTATTGTATATTCCACGCAGTAATCTTAGTTTCAGACTTGTAGGAGCAACTTTTTCACATATGAAAGCTTCATACTCTCATTTAGGTAACTATTACAGCTATGTTGCTATTTCTCATTTTGTCATTGAGTCAGCCAGTGAATGCCATGAATCTGTGGTATGTAATATAGTTAATGCATAATATATATGGGCAATGAAAGGTCTTTGTCATATAGTATAAGGTCACCATCATTAATTTTCAAATTATAAAAAGGGATTTGCTGTTTTGTGATCATCATTATTGCAATATAATGTGTTGTGGATTCTGCCTGCACATAGAATGAACTGTGATCTTAATTAGAACTTTGACAAGCCTACTCCGATAAAATGATGAGATTATTCGTAATTGATGTCACAATCAATTACCAGTTAGTTCATCATGAATCTACTAACAGGTCTAGCCTTGGTGCTGGCCCCAGGATGTTGATGAGTGTGTGGCTGCCCTGTTCATGCTGTTACTGCGACAGGAGGGCAGATTTTCAGTCAACATCCTAATGACCTCTTTTGAAGTCTATTAAATTAATGACCCTGTCACATTGGTCTAACCTCTTACATCTTCATTTTGGATTTTTTGTTGCAAACCATTGGTTTTTGAGCACATGATAGAACAGATACTTTGGAGTACTCCTTCTCATCCCTCTAAATCTGGCAGTGGGTCTCCCTAGATTCAGTAAAATTTAGTTCATTACCCAGTCATGAAATACAGAGCACAGAAATCAGGAAGCACACTGTAAGGCAAACTGTGCTTAACACCATTCTGTTCTGGTTTCTTTTTACATTTCAATCTTGCTTAATCATAGGTGCCTAAAGGACATGTTTGGTTAGAAGGCGATAATCTCAGGAATTCTACAGATTCCAGGTGCTACGGACCTGTTCCTTACGGACTGATAAGAGGACGCATTTGTTTCAAGGTATATATATCTATAGTATCTAAAAAAAATTGCATTAATACATTTTTAATGCTTGGGTGTTAGGTATTGAAACTTGGCTCCCCAACTGTCTGCCCACAGCAAATGTAAAGGACAGCATGAACACTCGAGCCACCTGCTGTAAAAGGATAAATCAACAATGATGGGGTTTTTGGAGGGAGGACTTTGGAGCACCACTGAGCAGTCACTGCTATGAAAATTGAATAAATTACTTTGCAAGCAAATCCAAACATGATAAAAACACAAATGCACACACACACACACCCTACTGCACAGATGTACATTCCATCCTTACTTTGATTCTTGCCTCCCTGCAAAATGGTATTTCAGTGCTGTAGCTCTGTGGCCCAAAAAATAAAATGGAGGAAAAGATTCTCTTTCCAGAACTTGCCCACATACTTTGGACATGTAGACTGGCCTTGCTGCTTTTTAAACTAAAAAAAAATGCTTTGAATGAATGTTGTATAAACCATCATGGTTCCTTCTCCTTCTGCTTCAACAATTCTACAACTTTATTTCACACAAAATTATTTTTTCATATTATCTGCATTACTAATTTACTCTTTTACCAAAAAGAAGAAATGTGACACTATTTCCTCTCCATAGAAAGTTTAATCTAAGAAACAGGGGGAGTGTGTATCACAGACTTACACACCAGCTTTTAGAAAGCTACATTTAAAGTTGTGCATTCAGAACAATAAAAAAGGTTTTCTCCATATATTTCAACATGTCCACAAACCCATAATTTAACACACACAGGGAAGATTAGATCTTTCCAATTTAACAAAGCTTTATATCCTTAATTTACAATATTTATGAAAACAATTTTGGACCTTTCACAAAAAAAAAACAACCCTTGCAGCTATTGAGCACAATCAGTAATGGCTTACTAAACCTCAGAAAACACGTCCCCCCCAGCCCTACCGGCAAGTTTTGGGTGACCTCTGTTCTTCCTGGCTCACATTTGCTCTGAGTTCTTCCCTGGTGTTTACTCAGTGCTCTGCCCCTTCTCCTGCTGTCTGCCTTACCCTGGACTCCAGAGGGGAAAAGGCTGATTCCCCATAGGGCTATTTTTATGGCCCAAGTTTTAGCTTGGATTATTGACTGCTAAGAGACAAGGGATGCTAATCTGCTGACACTCCTCTAATGAGAATGTGGTAGTAATAACACAGCTGAAAAAAGCATTTCTCCAAACTGATGCACAGGTATAGAAAAGCTGCTGTTTACTACTTTAGGGGAACTATTAGCAAATACTGGATAGATCAAGAACCTGTGTGTGTGGACAGCCATACTTAGTCACAGTATCTCTCCACAGCAATAGATTTTGTGTCCAGCTTGTACCCCAACAAGGAAGGTGTTTGAGAGACCTTAATGAAGTGACTGACAGGACTGAACCCTAAGTAAACTCTGTAAAATGAATGGAATTCACACACAGATAATTCATGTTGAAGTACTACTTTAGGACTCCAGAGCATTGTCTGTTACAAAAGATATTATGCAATCACTTGATACTTAATCAAAATAATTTAACCACATTTTACAGCAGTTGTTAAATGATGGTGGCACAGAGTAGTGATTATTCAAGTTTTCATGAGATTTAAGTATATGGTGCCTAACAAAAGCACAAATGAATTTGTTCTTCAAATGAGTGTTTATGGTGGGGTTCTCTATGGTCAGTCCCATGAGCATACAGGGATCTTGCTCCTGTGTGTTGCCACTGCACATTGCAGTGGAAGGCAGCACACAGCCTGCGTGGGGGTGGCTGATCAGTGACCACTGGCCAGGAAACCTCTGTGTGCTTTAACGCAGCCTGCTGCAGCTTTGGCTTCTCTTTCATCCAACAGTTTTTACTGCCTTCAGAATGGAAGCTTTTGTGGCTTTACCTTACAGTGGATTTTGGAGAAGCAGATGTAACAGCGCCTTTCAGTGCTAAGTTATGTTTTTAGGAATGGATACAAAAACCCCCAAATCTACTTTGGAAGTCACGGATTTCAACAGAAGAGAGTGAGTTTAGCCAGCCTAGCCGGCTGAATTTGTTTAGCCAACCTATTCTTGGCAAAACATGAATGTTTATCTGAAGTTTAGACCGAAGGTTCTCAGTGTTGGTGCACCAGTTTTTAACCCTTACAGAAACACCAACACATGATTCTGTCTGCTCCTTTTCCTCCCTGCCACCATACGTACTGCCCCTCCCAACACAAGGTCATTCCCTAACGGGCTGCTGAAATCAAAGCAGCTGCAAATTCAGTAAAAGCAGTGGGAATCATTCCCACTTTGACAGAACTCATGCTTCATCCTGTCCTAGGTAGGATATCCTGTCCATTCCCTGGATTTAGGCTCCATGTCAAAACTAGACGTGTGGTGTATCTTCCAAAGAGCTAGTTAGCCCCATTTATCCCCCGTCCATCAGATCAAATCTATCTATGTAGGCCAAAGCAAAGAGGGCAAAGAGCTGCTAATTGGAAGAGCCAGTCTGAATGAGCAAGTCACAGTCAACTTCTGTCATAACTTTAAAGGACTTGGGAATTAAGACAGAGTGGCATGTCTTTGTTTCACAGAGGAGGGGTTTCCATCTCTTTCCAGCCTTGAGTATTGTTTCTCAGGTTCTCCCTGCATGCAGACTAGATAAAACATCATTTTCTTTCTAACTCTACCACTGAGATTACTGTGACAAATTTCAAACTACATTGTCAAAGTAACATTTAAAGCTAATTTGATTACTTTCCCTGAAAGAAAGTCAAGTTGCAATAGGTGTGATTTGAGTTGCCTGAAATGAGACTTGTGCTGGAGTGAACAGACTAAGAAACTTCCTTCTCCAGGCCTTTACTGAGATCAGCTTAGATTTGTTATATAGGATATTTTTCTTTCCTTTTACTTCTGTTTGCCCTCAAGGCCAAACAAAGACTTGACACCCAGCCTGCAGCCAGCACAAGCCCTCTGGACAGGCTTGAATTCTGCAGCTTTGCTGCTAACCACCATCACAAATACCCTTCTGTTGCTGGCTTGTGTCTCTGTATATCTGTGTGGAGCTTAAAATAGCTCACCGGCTGATCAGTGCAGACATCACCTCGGTGGTTCTGTGTATCAGCAGCTGTTCCTCCTGCTCCTCCCCAGCTGCACATGCCAGAACCACAAGTATTTTCTAAGATCTTGCACAAGAGTGCTCTGAGGCTTTTTCTGATCTGCAGAACTTGAGGTCCTGAGCATGACTCATCCTTGTGTCTTCCTGAGGGCCCAAGCCCCATGCAGCTGATGGGGCACAGTGCTGCAAGGGGCCTGACAGGAGCCTGGAGCAGTGCACAGCCCCAGTCAGGAGAGAGCTATGCCCACCCGGAACTGCCTCAGTCTCTTCTGTCATGGCTTCAGTGCTGGGGACAAATCATAGGGCTAGAAATAACTGAAACTTCACCCGTGTCTCCTCTTTTAAATGAGACAATTACTCTTTCACTCCACACAGAAAGCTCCTTCTGTGCTATGGCTGTTCCATGAACTCAGAGTTGTGTTAGGTTGCTGTTCCTTGGCAGTTACTGTATACCTTAAGACCAAATTCTAAGGAAAAATAAGTGAGATAAACAAAATATTGACAGATGCTTTGGGAACAAGGTAGTGCCTCACCTTTCTCTGTCTAGGCCGCTTCAGCTTGGGCAGGGCCTGTGAAATTTTTATGGGATTAGAGCCACAGAGGGCATTGATTCTTCAGCATCATCTTTCCCCTCTTCCTGCTGAGCCCCTTGGGCCATCTTTGAAAGAACATCTTGCCAAGAGACGCAGACATCGAAGGGAGACAAAGGACAATGAGTAAATGACTGTCCTTGCTTTCCTGTTGTTTTTTTTTTTTTTTTTGCATTCAAGACCATCCTACATGTAATTAGTGACTGTCCAGAGCAAAGTACTCCTGGGAGCATTCACTACATGAACAGCTATACAGTTCATTTCTGGAGAGAAGATTTGTTTATTGGTCAGCATCACTCTCTGACACCTGTACTTGGTGATGAGTTGTGCTCTTCTGTAAATAACTGCCCCCTTCTCAGAGGAGCCCAGATGGTGGCAGGCACTCCACCCTTTCATTCCTGTTTGTATGTTACAAGTTTACCTGTAGCCTATAATCTTTTTTTCCAAGGTTTGGTATTTGCAGCTCAAAGGCCCATCTTGAAAATACACATGTACACCTCACCATGGGGAGGTCCATGTGCATGGTACTCTTTTTTCTCCTAGATGGACCAAAAACCATAGACCTTGTCTTTTAAGTCATGAAGAGCTTTACAAGCTAGAAAACACTGATTTTGAAAGACACTCTTTAGGAATGTATTTATTTCCAAGGCTGAACAAGGTAATGGAATTCGTGAGGCTCTCCATAGCAAAGTAGGCCCTGTATAAATTCTAAAGTTCACATGTGGAACGATTCCCTGTGATATACAGAATTTGTTACTCCTAGTAAGAGAAGCACATCAGTGAGGAAAGTTCTTTACCCTGTCAACCAAAGAGATAAAAAATTATGCTGTTTATGAAACAATTAAAGTAACAAATGACAATACTGAACTTTGAGTTGTGATTAAAGTCTCTTGTAACTGTGTTTTATTTTATAGATATGGCCTCTGAATGACTTTGGATTTCTACGTGCAAGCCCCAATGGCCATAGATTTCTTGATGATTAAAAGACTTAAGTTACTACTGTTTTCATAGTATTTTCTATTAAAATTAATGGAACTATTTTTGCTTAGAATAAACACAAATATTACTTGAAAAATATGTCTCTTTCTGAGATTACACCTAACTTCAGAGTGGGAATGATACAGTCCTGTCACCAACAAAAATTATATGCCTCTTGCTCTGCTTCCTCTGGCGAGCCACAGTAAGTGCTTGGATTTATGGGAAGGTTTTGGGGTTTTCTTACAAGCCAAGGTTAGCACTGACCGTTCAGAAGGATGGAACAGATGCAGTGCACTTACTGTGTTGTCACACAGCCAGAGCCATTCTGGCTCTCCCTACATCAGCAGGTGGTGCCAGGGCTGGAACTGAACACAGCACCAGTGGGGTTCCAGAGCTGCTGGTCACTCCCAGGAGTGCTGGGGGTTTCCCTCTAACTGCCCAGTGGGGCCAGAGCACAGCTTCCTCATCAGCTTTCCTCTCAGGAAGGATGACTCTGTTCCAGTGATGGAGAGCCTCAGCTCCACGTGCTCCTGCTGCAGGGTGCCCAGGGTGTCAGTCACTGTCACAGGGCACAGCCACCAGCCCCTCCCCTCAGCACTGCAACACTCAGCCTCTTGCAGCCGCCAGGCTCTGCATCTTCCTTCTAGGCTCCTGTCTTTGAGAGGATTTAATGAACTTAAATATTTAGCTTATAAACAGGAAATGTTCTTGTTTCCCACTATTGAACCTTGCTCTTCATTATCTTCAGAGCATTCTCCCATCTGTGCCTCCTGATTGAATTTTGTCATCTGAGCTGTTAAAAGGGTTTAACCTGAGAGGAAGGGCCCAAGGTAGAGCTGCTTCACACTGAAATTGAAAGAAGTTACTCTGTTGTTTTCTGGGCAAGAAATTGTTTAGATCAGGAGATACATTCCAGTTGTACAGAACTCTGTGTTCTGGGTTGGAGGTGTTTAATAATGAGCTGTTCAGCTGCAGAAGGAAAATCCAAGCCTCATCTCTGCAGAGCTGTGTCAGCAAAGGGGCACTTTTCATTTTTAAGCCTGAATGAACTTGTTCGTGTAGTGCCCCCCTTTTCTTTACATACATTTCTTTAGCAGGTGCTGTCACTTGTTTGTCCAGTCTTTTGAAAAGTTGGTAACACTTAATGTGCTTCATTGAAACAATCACGGCAGGATCTCGATAACAAGTGAACATGTGTCACAACAAACCAAAGATACATCTTTGGTTTCACTCTTGAAGACACTGTAATTCCCACCACATCGACAGGAGAGAGTGTACAGTTGTTCATCTGCCAAAAAAGAAAACAAAACCGCCTTTAGTGCTGGAGAAGAACCAAGAATTTATTTTGAATTTTCTACACAAAGCTGCTTTTAGTAACAAATAACCTCCCACTGCTGGGTTGTAAATATCAGTATCTGTGCTACCATTTGTAGCTCAAAAAATAATCTCAAAATGTTTCAGTGACTGAGGTATTCTTACACCAAACGATCAGGGCCAGTGAAGTCTCTTCAAAAAAAACCCCAATAATAACAAGGTGCACATCTGTGAAACGGGTCATACTAAAAGAAAAAATTAAGTAATGTTAGTCATACATGTGACAGATCAATGATGCTTCCAAAACAGGCTGCTAACCCAGGAACCAAAACAGAAGAAAGCAAAGTCGGATTTTTCCCCTCACAACTTGGGGGGAAAAAAAACAAAAACAAAAACAAAAAAAACCGCAGCCATTTATTCCAAATGCAATTAAACAAGAAAAGCCAGAGCAATAAAAAGGAGGGAAGTAACGGTGCCAGATGGAAAAAAGAACCACATGCATTCTACCATCACAGGAAGAGCAAGAAGATGCACAAGAGATACAGGAAGAATCTATGTACTCTCAATTATACCAGAGGGGAGCTGGGTGAAAAGTGGTACTTCAAGTGGGGGTGGGGGGAAGCAATGCAGATGGAATGGAAAATGAATGTAACAGAAAGTTCTAATCCAGGTAATCTCAGAGAGAAAAACAGCTTTGTCTCAGGAAATAGAGGAAAAAAAGCACTTAAAGCAAGACAACAATGGTGTAAGATGCAGAAAAAAAAAAATAGAAAACATTAACAATGAAAGGCATTAGGAACCAGCAGCAAGGCACTCATACCTTCATTCCAGGACATATCCTCAAGATAAACCTGTGCATGAAGTGGCCATTCTTTTGTCAGGTTATCTTCTGTAAAGCAAACATGACAGATGTTCAGTCTTTTCTGATAAATTAATAGTTTTATATACCTAGCAGTCAATCTGATCCCTCCTAGAGAGTCCTACCTGACCACTCTATCAGTTAAAAATGAAGTTCTCTAAAATTTTAGTTTCCATATATCTGCATAAACTGGAAAATGTCCTCTTGTAGCCAGGAGAAAGAAATGGTGATAATGTATAACAGAATTAAGACCCTGAAACCAGCACTTTTGCACATCCCACTTCTGTGAAATTAGGGGCAAACTTCTGTTTTGATGTAGCTGCCTTTCAAAACCTGGCTGGAACTCCACAAGCTGCAATGGTGAATGTCTGCTGACCTGTACTTTTCACAGATCTGTGGAAGAGCGGAGGTCCAAGGGGCCTCCCAAGTCCCCTATCAAAGCCTCCTGCACAGGCAGGGCAGCTGGAGCAAGCTGACCAGGATGGGCCATGTCCAGGCAGATTTTAAATATCTCCACAAATGGAGACTTCTCAGTATCTCTTAGGCAACCCATTCTTCCCTAGGAGAAGCCAAATAACAACCTTCCAATAAGCACCACATGAATGTTGTGTGTGAGAACACCACTGAGACTCCTGCAAAAAAAAAAAAGCAAAACACTCGTAGGGGAAGACCAGTCCAAGTGCTCTTTTATGAAAAAGAGTCTCTGAGCACAGAAAGTCAAGTTCTGGCCTGTACCTGCTGCCATTTGATCCCCCAGACTCTTCCAACATTTGAGTACAGCATGAAATGAAAAACGTACAGCACAACTGACAGCACCAAATGCAAAGTGTGCACTATAAATTGGTGTTTTTTCCATTTATCAGCACACTCATATTTGATGTACAAAGTTCACACCAAGTTCTTTAGCTTAATAATGTGAGATCTTGTCAATCAAGTTATAAGTGAAGCCATAAAAAGTAATATTTAGAAAGTTAAAAAAGGACATAAACCCCTTATAACTTAATGACACAAAACCTCCCAGCTGCTGCCTGACCCCAAAAGCTCCAACTCCCCAAATGCTGTATTTTGAAGAAAAAGAAATGCCCAAAAGCTGAACTACAGGACATACACAGAAATGCCTTAGATTTGGCAAGACTCAGGAGCTTAGTGCCTATGTACAGTTTAAATGAGGTTATTGAGGAGGGAGGTGTTTCTCCTCTGGGAGCGGTGAACTTTAAAGCCTGTTTATAGTTTAGTAGCTTTTGAGAGCAAGAAGGGTTTTCTACAGCTGTCTTTGAAAAGCTGGCAGTGAAATAATCTCTTATTCCAGAACTGCTTATTGAGCACTTGCTGGAAAGTCAGAGGCCCAGATTATATTGTTTTAATTCCCAAGAGATTGCCCTACTTAATCACCACATTCTGCGCTGTTCCCAGCTGCTTCTGTGTAACTTTTAACTTCCATGTAACTTCTTTGCTCTGGCCTGAAAAGTAGAACCGAGGGACTTTGCAGCCCCCTCTGCAGTAGCAGCCCAGAAAAACTGCCCCTCTCCAACCTTCCTCTGATCAGCTAATGGAGTATTTCCTCTTTATCACCAAAACCCAACCACCAAGTATTAAATCCCAGTCCTTCTTTTGCAACTCACTGTTCTATTTTCAACTGAAATGTACATGATATATGCCTGGGAATGAGCCCTATGTAAATTAGTTCTAATGAAAGCAATTAAATCGGACACATTGGAAATAATGACAGGATCAGTACAGCCTCTTTGATGTTACCTTTGCTGAACACCTATCTGGTAATGAAAATGTCAGAATGAAAAGAAAATTAACCCACTCAGACCCAGTACTTTACTACCGCCAAAAGAAAGAGAAAAAAATCAGGACTGTAGTGATGAAAAAAAACTGGAAGATACACCAGTTACATGGAGTAACATTTTCCTTACACCTGATCAGAACATTAGTTAACTGTGTGAGGTGTCAAAATACAATAAAGGATCAGATGGCCTTATCTCATCCCAAGTAAGACCAACGTCACTGGGAGTTTGCTTGATACAAGCTACAAAACATGAGGACTGGGATGGTGAATGTCCTGAAAACACCCACAAAACCAGCCAGAGGCCTTTCCCCAGCAGGCCTTGCTTGAAGCAGAATCCTCCTTTTCTTTGAGGAAGAAAACAATAAACAGACATCAAAATCAAGTTTGTCTACCTATCTGGCTCACCACTGTGATCAAATAAAGATGGTACCATAACTGTGAGAACAGTATGAAAATGGCAAATGCTTCCTATTTCACGTTTATTTCTAATACTGGGAAGAAAAATCCACAATTTTCACAAAGGGAAAGCGTCTCAGGTTGTAGAATGAAATTTTTCATCTACAGGTAACAAAAAATTGAGTTAGAAAACTTGCAGAGTTTCCTATTTGGAATTTGTGAAGCAGGAGTTCACTGAGAACAGCTTTTATAGGATTGGTGGTGGAGGTTTAGGTCATGCCTTGCTGCTCACAAAGTACAAGAAGGGCAGTTGGGCCATAAGCCACCACAAAAAGAACTGGTACGATGCAAATTCATGAGGTTACCCTACTTTAAGTATAGTAACTTGTGAATCAGAGAACCACAGAATCATTTATGTTGGAAAACACCTTCAAGATCATTGAGTCCAACCATTAAAGTAACGAAGAAGCAGCTGAGGAAAAGTCTACTCTCTCTTCTATTCCAAACATGGTACAATATGAAGCTCAGGGAACAGAATTTCAACAAAGCTTTTCTAATTCATCACTACAATTGTAATCTTGAAAAATAAAAACCCCAACCAGTGGGCAAAATTAATCCTTCTCCCAATTCCCAGCCTGAACAGAGATCGTTATTCCTTATCTGATGCTCAGATCCTGGGGGCATCAGGCACAGCATCGCCGGGCAAAGGTAGGGATTGTCCCACTCTGCTCTGCACTGGGGAGGCCTCACCTTGAGTCCTGTGTCTAGTTTGGAGCACCACAACATAAAAAAGACATGAAGCCATTAGAGAGTGTCCAAAGGAGGCCACAAGGAAGGTGAAGGGCCTTGAGGGGAAGTGGCTGAGGACACTGGGACTGTTCAGCCTGGAGGAGACTGAGGGGAGACCCCACTGCAGTTACAACTTCCTTGTGAGGGGTAGAGGAGGGGCAGGTACCAA
>VYXC01012518.1:1020719-1052054 GCA_013397175.1 Platysteira castanea | reverse complement strand
GGTGGGATTCTTGGGGTGTCCTGTGCAGATCCATCAGTGTTCCTCCTAAGTTCCTTACAACTCAGCATATTCTATAACTGTGATTCTATGAGATCTGAAATCCAGTTATCTCAAAAAATAAAAATTTTCTATTAGTACTCTTGGCTTCACACATAATCCAGCAACAGCTCTTGTCAGACAGTTTTGCACACTGCACTTACTTGCCTGTCTGGTTCAAGCAGCAGAAACATTTTCCAGAGTTGGACAAAGCTTTTTTATTTTCTAGTTCTCTACTAAATGTATTACCCAGCCTAATACACCTTGAGACAGCAGACACAGAGGTAGCCACTTACTAAAAAACAGAGGCATGGCCCAGTCTGAGTTTGCCAACAGAACATACAACCTAATGGTTCTCGCAGTGATTCATAGTTCTTGTGCCCTTCCTTATTTCATCTATGCCATTGTTATTACAACCATGGCTCCCTGCTGGTGGTTGTCTGAAGTAAACTGGTGTCCCATTCTCACTCCTTGGCTGGAGGAGAGTGGAGTGTTCCCAGTGCCGATTTACGTGCTGGCCTTGCACCTTGCACAGTCTGCTCTGGCTGTGAAACTCTGTGTACAGAGTTGTCATTTCTGAAACACACCCTGAACATACAGGGGCAAATGTGAAGACCTGATCGTCCACCAGAACTCATGAAACAAATTGTAATTCCCCAGCGGCACAGCCTGCCTGGCTTTGCCATCTATTGGATTTGTCTGACAACAAGAGGTGAAAGGATTCTGCAGCTCCATTGTCTCAACTGCAGGATCTAAGAAAACACTGGCAGGCTCATCAGAGAGGTTTATGAGCCTGCAATTCAAAGAGATTAAAAGGAAAAATCTACTGAGATTCTTTCAGGCTACAGAACAACATTAAATAACTATTAGCAGCTTGGTTCAGTAAAGCTTTACTAGAGCCCTTGCTGGGTCATTCAGAAATTGTAAAAGAGGAAAGGTATTTAAGTTTCACTTGAAAATACAATAAATATTTCTTGGGCTATTTAAGGCTGAGTTTTAGGGGAAGGGTTGCAAGCAGTAAATGGAAATTCAACCCTTTTAACAGTTTATGGTAATAGTAAAAATAGTCATAATACTTGAAAGATTTTTCTAGCTCTTTATCAGGCATACATACTTAGGATTGATTTTTTTTCCAAACCAAACACAATTAAACTTCAAGGTATGTACTGTCAGTCAAATACTGTTTATAGTATCTACTCTGCATAAAAATCACCACAGTATGCACTGGATGTTTTCACAAAGTAATTTTTTCTAATAGCCTTTTCAGTTTTAAAAGTGACTTAAATTTGAGTCTTTTGAGTTAATTTAAAACAATAGCACTTTCTTTAGTTTGAAATTTTAACAAAGTCATGTGTTAAGAATTTTCGTAACAAAGAGATATGTTTGTTATAAAAATACCAAACAATCCTGCTTCACTTGTTGCAGATGAGATTTAGCTCCACAGAGTTCAAAGGCTTGTGCTCCAGCTGAGGGACTACAGCTACAAAATCCATGGCTGGAGAAGGAATATACACTTCTGTCACATACAGAGCATGTCCTGGCACACTGCACAACCACTGGTACTGTCAGCAAAGCCTGCATTAGTGACCAGATATTGTAAAATCAGCTGTTTTAGGCTAAATACAATTTTGTGTTGTGCCTCACCTCACTGCCTAATGGAAAGGAACAGAGAGGATGGAACCAGAGCCATTCTCAGAGGCACAAGCTGGAACACTGGCAATTCCAGTAAGAGCCTGGAATTCCTCCTGCCTAAGAAATGACACAAGAACTAAATGGAAATTATGCTGGAATGTTATTCCTGTATGAGAATTTCATCTGCAGTATTTTTTTAAAACTCTAATTTAAAAACTGAAAATCCAAAGGAGGCATGTGCCAAGATGTGAAAACTCCTCCCCCCACCCTATAAACCCTTGGAGCCTACAAGAAAGATGGAGAGGGAGTTTTTACAAGGGCACGTAGTGACAGGACAAGGAGGAATGGATTCAAACTGAAAGACAGCAGGTTTTCACCACGTAGAGGGCAAAAAATTTTGACTGTGAGGGTGGTGAGGCCCTGGCACAGGCTGCCCAGAGAAGCTGTGGCTCCCCCATCCCTGGAACTGCCCAAGGCCAGGTTGGATGGGGCTCTGAGCAACCTGGTGGTCCTGTGGAAGGTGTCCCCTGCCCACGGTAGAGGGGCTGCAACAGGATGGTCTTTAAGGTATCTTCCAACCCAAACCATTCTGTGATTCTATGAGTTATGGACAACTATGTCCATCCTCATGTGAAAATACACTGTCCTTGATTGAACCTCACTACAGCCATACATGGAAAGAACCCCCTAGAATCTTAAATTTGCCACCCAAAATCTTATACAAAGCAACTGGTTTTAATGTCAATTCCATTACTGGCTTTGCATTATTTGCTACATTTATCATCAAAAATTAATCTAAGGCACCAGTTTACTGATTTAATTTTGTGATGTTTCTGCTAATCAATCATTAATAATTAAAACATAAAATCAATCAATAATTAAAACATAAAATGAATTTATATTATTACCTTGGTAATGTGATTGTTTAGATACAGTTCCTTTGCATATATCAACCAAAATCCAGGAAAGTTGTAGGGCTGCTATTCAAAGGGACCTGACCAGGATATAGAAACGGGCTGGCAGGGACACCAAAGGGTTCAACCAAGATGAAGTCCTGCTTTTGGGATGGAGTAAACCAATGCACCAGTACAGGCTGGGAGACATCTGGCTGGAAAGCAGCTCTCCACAGAGGGACCTGATGGACAACAGGCTCAACACAAGTCAGCACAGGGGCACTCCTGTGCCAAAGGCCAGCCCCACACTGGGCTATGGCAGCAAGAGCATGGCCAGCAGGTCAGCGTAGGGATTTTTTTCCTCTCTACTCAGCCCTAAAGAAATGGCTTCCAAAATCCTGCGTCCAGTTTTGGTGTCCCCAGTATGAAGCCCTGAGATATGGGAGTGAGTCCACTGGATTGCCAGCATGGTCAGGGGCAAGGAGGATGCAGAGAGACTTCTCAGAGGTGCCCACAGGAAGGAAGAAAAGCGAAAGGCACAAGTTGTGAAGTGCTTATATACAACTTGATAGAAGCAAAACATGTTTTGGTTGATTTGGGGTTTGGTTTCTGGTTGGTTGGTTGGTTTTTCTACTCTGAGGGTGTTCAAACACTGGAACTGCTGCCTGGAGCAGCTCAAGAACCTCCATCCTTGGCAACACTAAATCTAGGCTAGAGAAGGCCTGAGCAACTGACTACGAGGACTGGCTTTAAGTAGGAGATTGATCTGGATGGCCTATGAAGGTCTCTTCCAGCCTGTGCGATTCTCTGACTCTGTGAGAAGTTTTTCTTCTTTCCAGCTGTGTCACAAAAGCATGAACTTTCAGGGTTCAGATGACTTCTAATGTGAAAAATGTGAAACAGGTTTTTTCCAAGCTAAACTCACTGAAAACTTATGGTAATTATCAGTGTCAAGCTTGATTTTAACTGCATATTTGTCTTTTTTTAAAATAGGATATCAAACAAAGAATGGAAAAATCTAAGAAGAAAATCTATTGACAAAAAAAACCCAAGTCCATTCTTCATAGGTAAATTGTTACGCAGATTTTTTTCTGACCCCCCCAGATTTTTTGCAGGGCCTGTAAACAAAAGATTCACAATCATAAAAAGGTATTTTTATATAACAAAACAATGAATTGGAAAAAAATTCAGAAAACATACAAAAAGGCAGTTCTCATAAGATTTCCAGATCAGAAAAAGTTGGGTAAGTATTTGAGCCTAAGCTCTGAACAGTTTGTGGTTTGTCCCTTCCCTTTAATGCTATGGCCTGAAGGCACAAAAAAATTAGGAGATCATTGGGAAACCTTCAGAGAAAAGCAGTATTAAGATATAAAAGCACATTCACTTGTTATTCTCAACAATTCAAACAAAAAGAAAATTAAAACCATAGAGCCCCACAGAAATTCACCTCCTTGGAACTTCTCTGGCTACTGAATTCCTGAGCCAAGTAATTATGATTTAGTTAGTGTAACACAAGAAGGTACATACAAATAAACAATCTGTGAAATGGGGAAAAAACTACAGTGCAAAGGGCTTCCTGCTGATGGGCAGCCACACACACACACTGGCATCCTTCAGATCCTGCTTCCTAGGCTTCCTTTGCCTCTTACTAACTTGCTGTATTATCTCTCTCATCACTATTCCCCTTAGCTGCTGTCTCAATTCCTTTGTTTCTGCGAGCTTTTATGGCAGTGTCTACGAATTTGTCTAGAATCATGACTTCAGAAGCAGCCTGACAGGCATTCAAAGAACTAGAATTTATTTCCCCATCATTTTGCTGCCAGGGAACATGCTGGAAAGAATGCAGCAGCAGTGCACATGTGTGTTGGGTGTGGCTCAGCCTGAAATACGGGGGCCCTGGGAATGGCACCCACTGTACTAAAACAGAACGTTCCATCACCATCTCGTTTCCAAACACCTACCTAAATAGAGGTACAATCTGATTTCTTTATTTTCCAGCATCTTGAGATGGCTTTCCGAGCTCCTCTGGATGCAAAAGAATCTCAGAAAATACAAATAATCTTCAAATTACTGTCAAAACTAATTTATAGCAATGTGCTTAAATCCCAAGGGAAAACAACATCTTGATGTAGCTCTCTACTCCAGTGGATTAACCAGGCAAAACAGAACTTTATAGTCTGAATTTAAGCTGTAGGTAAAACTCATTAAATACTGAAAAGATTCTGAACCTAATCTCTAGTGTTTCCTTTTTCCTCTGCACGTACAATTTGTGCAAAGAGAAGACACAACCAGTATTACAATGGTAAGAGTACAATAGGATGAGAGCGCTGGGCAGCTCTTTCCAGAACAGAAATTCCTGTCCTGACATCACCTTCAGGCATTTAAAAAATAACTTTGAGATGAAAAATGTATTTAAGTCTGATCTTAATACTGTTTACATTACAAATAGAACAAGATCCAATTTTTTCCATTGTTCTAAAATATTTATTCAACAACTCTGTTTTCACTCCTCCCCCTCTCCTCCCAAAGCCACACAGAGTCTGAAACGCAAGGTTATTTAACTTGAGAATTCACCCTGTGTATATGCAATTCTGTATCACCCTCTTTATCCTGCAGCGATGCCTATGTGCCACAGTGACTACGCCTTTGTCTCTCCAAGTTGTGGCATCGGCGGCAGCAGGGGAGTTAAAAATCAGCACAAGAGAGCAAGGTCTGATGGTGTGCCAATGTACAATGGCAGGGAATTCAATAACAAGCTGCAGAGACAGTGGGCTTTTATCAGACACATTCCGCAGCGGTGGTGGCTCCACGTCAATGCCGGGCCGCAGTGTGTTACTGCAGAGTGCGACCCAGTGTTTTCCCCACAGGCAAGCCACTATTATTGACTCCCCCCATTAACATGTAGGGTGGATATACATTTATTGAAGGTTCTAATGGAAGGCTGAGGGACTCCTATCCTGAGGCCAGAGCAGAAAGACAGCCTATCACTTCATGTAATGGTAGCCCATGTGTGACAGACCTGACCTACATTTCCCCCCTTTCTTTCTCACAACAGCCTGTCACTGTTTTAAGAAGCTATTTTCTGAGAGGTATAAAAAGAAATGCGTGCTAGAGCTGCCTAGTTAATATGTTATATTGAAATACTATTTACAAACCTGCTTTAGAAAGGCTAGTTTAGACTACGGATGAATTATGAACGCTACCTAACACACACAACGGGAAAGAATGTGTCCTAATGATTCTGGTTATAAATCTGTACACAATGAACACTAGGTGTAGATGGATTCATACTTACATCTAAAACTCTGCAACAAAATGGAGTATAAAACTTAAGAAAAATTAATGAAGCTACCTTCATAAAATAAAAAGGGCTAAGGTCTGCAATTAGTATAGATTTCATAATAATTCAAACTATTAGGAATAATGCCCCCTAACGTTTTGTTGGAAGTAATTCCATGTTTTCAGCAGCTAATGTATGTGTAGCGCAAGCTATAAATAATGGATCCACGTTTGAAAGTAGGACAAGAGTGAAAGAAACATTTGGTTCAGCACTAAACAGCATTTTAAAATACCATCTAACTACCACTCCCAGCCCCTGCTTATTTAAAGAGCTGCTGCCACTCCAGCACTCCTTGGCAGGAACCTACCACGCTGCTGCAGGTCATACTCTTTTTTTGTCTCCTCGTTCCCTAGAATTTTCCACGCTTGATCAATTTCGATGAACCGCTGCACGCGCTCCTCCACTTCTCCTGCTGGCACATCTGCCTCCTGTTTGTCGGGATGATACTGCCAATCAAAAACAACATAAAAAAAAAGATTGGGGGAGTGAAAGTGAGGAGGGTGGGAGAGGAGCAATCAATAATACATTTGATACTCAGTTAGGAGGACAGAGAAAAGGAGAAGGTCTAAGCTAAGGAGCCAAAGGAAGGGAGATGACGATGCTGGGAACAAGAGGAAACTGCCAATTTAATTATCCCACTGGAATGGCAACAGAACCACCAGTGGCACAAGTGTCACCATGCGCACTGACGGCATTTTCTGGATAATTTGCTGCTGGAATCACTGGTCTTATGGACAATTTACCTAGAGAGTGACTACCACAAACAGAAATAGGTACATGCAGGGGACCATAACACGGGAACAAGAGGAGGTGCTGGAGGTGCTGGCAGCTCTCGTAATACAACAGAGCTGATTTAAACATAACCACCAATGTTTAGTTAAAGCTATTACAGATAAATTGAATGTTGTATTACATGTGCCTAGCTTTTTTATGATTTAAATGGTAAATAAAATATACATGATCAAATATAATTTATACTACATGCAATTCTACTTTTGAAAATACGCCTCAACATCTTTAATTTCTTCCAGTTCAGTGAATCAATAGCCCTTCCAAATATTTAAAGTCATGGATCACTGGCTACAAAATTGTGTCATTTTAGTTAAGAAATAGTTATTCGGGGACATGGTTATTCAAGAAAACCTATGTTAAACAGGCAATAATAATTAAAATGGTAACACGTTTTCTTTCGCATTTGTTCTGAGCAGAGAATTCTGACTTGAGTGGTTCCAGTGTCTGCTGAAAAGGACCCCTCAAAGCTCCATCTTCCTGTAGCTTTAATTCATCTCCAGTAATCTCTTTTTTCTGATATTTTAAATTGCTCAGAAGACGTGATGGACCAACAGGAAACAGCACTTAAGTTGAGGAAGTTGCATTATAATCAGGCCTACCAGCACGTAACTGTGTCATAGACCAAGTTTTCCCTTATTCTGGAGCTTTAACTGCCCTTTATACCAGCATCAGCTGGGGCACTGAAACATGCAGCAGATTTTAAGACCTAGAACACCTGTTCTGTAAGTGTTTAAGCAGATTTCTGATTAAATGAGGCTCTCTCTTTTAGTTTATAATTCATTTTGGAAAGAAAAGAATACCAGTATCATGTGTACTTGATAAAATCCCAAATGTCAAAGGAGTGCTTCTCCTGGAGTCTATTTGCTCACTGATGTATCTGGCACTGGCACTGACGGGTGTTACCCAGACAAATCCCCTGTACAACAACAGCAGGGATGGATGAGCAAAATGCTTTGACCTCAAGTTTTTTCACATGGTATTTTTCCATATACAGGTGGATGTACCTGCAACCTCACATACGGGGTCTGTACACTAAATCCTATTTTTGTTCCACTTCAAGTCCCCTCTGCATTTGAGACTGAGCACTACCTTACAACTTGCTGAAAATATGGCTAAAGCACAGTTTTGATCCATGAAGATTCATCTCCTAGAGACCCCTTTTCTATCTCCTTAACTGAAGATGACAAAATTCTAAGGCACAAAAACCCCCTGAAATTTTGGTCATTGCATTAAGTCATTGTATCCTATATAGAGAACTGCAACATCTTTGGATTTGTCACAAAGACCCCACCTTCTCAGGTCAGTTTCTTAGAAATGCATGGAAACATTAGTGACCAACTGCCCAAAGCAGAACTAAGCATACTGGCTTCTCTCCTGCCAAGAATGTTGAGAGAACACTGCTACAAAACTGGTCACACTTCCCTTTTGCTGCACCAAAACCCTGTCTGACTGAAAAACAGCATTTGAACTATACTGGAAAGAGACAGCAAAATACAGTAAGCTACACATCACAAAAGTAAGTTGGAAAAATAATAATCAATGCAGAAAACACTACTCTGTTCCATTTCTTGAATAATGCAGAAAATTAATGATTCTTCAGGTTTATCACAGCCCTTAACTCCTTTCCTACAGATCTGGAAAACTTAGTATCTGTAGCATATGCAATTTCTATGTTAGAACGACTACAGTCTAACTAGTATCAACTCCATTGTAGGGGACCTACTCATTAAAATAAGTATCTGTATCTCCCTGTTTCTCTCCATTTTCGTCTCCATGCTTTCTGAACCTATGTGCTCCTTCCTCTCTTGGCCCTTCTCCTCTATTATCATCTAATGCCTTTAGCAAACTACATCTATACTAAGAAAAATCCTCAAACATAGCTCTTTTACTCTAATACTCCTCTTATTCTTTTTTTATTCCAGTGACCCCATTTCATCTGGATTCATGTACTTTTTGTTATGCTCTTATTGACTGACTTTTCCCACTCTCTAGCTTGCTAATCAAAATTCAGGAATTTGTCTGTAGCAAAAATCCACTCTTGATTCAAGTGCCCTTCTCTTTGCTCTCAAGACAACAAACAAGGTGTCCTCTCTCCAGCTGTTTTAGACACTATTCAGCCACTCAGACACAGAGGACACTTTACCAAAGTACCAAAATTCAGAGGGAGCACTCTAATGTCCTCTGTCAATACTTCAGACATAAATCAACGACACTTTTTTTGGGATCTTCCCTCACTCCTAGTTACCAGATTCTTGCGTCTGATCCTGCTCCCTCTCCAGCGTAACCTTCAGAGGAGCTGCCTGAAGAAGCAGAGCCAGGGGTTTGGTTTTGTTCTGAAGGAGGTGAAATATGATGGACGTTTGTGATCTCCTCCTCTTTCCCATTCAGCCTTATTTCTGGGTTAATCTCAGCTGCAGCCTGTCCAGGCCCCGTAATGAAAACAGACAGGCCTGTTTTCTACTCGACCTCCCTCTTTCGGCTCCAACTGCACTGCTGCTCATCTCCCCCTCATGCACCCACTTGTAAGTTTTGATTCAAAATGCTGGAGCCCCCCATGTCTCCTGCAATGTCACTTCTCAAGATCTGTGCCGATGATCTTCATGTCATTCATACCCCACCTGAGCACTGTTCTCAGCCCTGTTACTGGATACATTTAAACTTTCAGCTGCATATGCACAGCAGTTTGATGCAGCAAGACTTCATAAAAAGAACTTTTTGCTGAGCACTCATCCTGATTACTGTATTCCAAACGAAGTTTTAATAACATGTTACTATTTTATAGGATTTTATAAAAAGAGTAAACTAGCCTTTCCCAAGTCCAGCAGAGGGAAGGGAAAATGAAGAAGGTTGGCGATATATGACCAACCTCTTTTACCTTTTTTATAGCTGTACCAGAAGTAACTTGCTGACTCTCTGTCTGGGATTTGTATCACTTTACAGCATATGATGCGTTTCAGTTACTGTGAGTGCTAAAAAATAAACCACTTGATTTTGGAAATATAGTAGTTCATCTGATAACATTCTGATACTGCTCTCTCTCCTGATGTTGATCTTAAATGTCACATTGTCTTAGTATTTCTTGAGGACTCTGGTTCTGGGTGTAAGAGTTAATTCAAAAACAATTTCTTAAGGGTTTCACTTCCTTTAGCTTTTGAAATCAGTAAAAAATTTTTGAAAAAGCATGAACCTTAAAGTCCAAAACTCAAATGAAATACACACTTTAAGCAGTGTCTATTGGAGACTTGGTGAAATGTTTGGCTCTGCAGGACAACAGGAAAAGCTGGCTAACACAAACTTAACCTTGCACCCTTTTCAATTAAAATATCATTATCATACCTTGATAAAACAACTGCATTCTACTGTGTTATTCTTAATATACACCAGAGTATACTTTTCAGCAGGTTGGATACTGTGAGAAACAACGTATCACCTGGCAAACAAACTCTGAAACACAGACAGAGGTTCAGTTCACAGTTCACAGGCTTTTTTCAAGTATTCAAAAAGTTAGAAATTTTTCATGGCATTTTTTTAGGTAAATTACTTGTATTTCATTATGCTCATCTATTGCCTTTGATATGTGTTACAGAATAAAGAACAGGAAAGTAAACAAACCTTTTCTGTCTCAGAAAAAAGGTGTTAATGTTGTTGCAGTCTTCAAGCATGGACTATGAAAGTGCCTTCCAACACCTATTTTATTTACGTTATTCTTATTTGTACAGTGTAGCACACAATTAGGTTTGTATAAGAGTTTGGAACATGCTACAGCACATTCAACTGCTACTCTCAATTTCTGCCTACTTTATACTCCATGAAGTTTGGACCCTTTTGCACTTTAAAGAACTCCAAAATCAATCCCTGGACTTTAATCCCTGGAAGTTAATGTGACCATTTAGTCAACAACTGGTATTACATCTCAGTGACACATCAGCAGACTTCCAGAACTCTCACACCACAGGACAAGGAACGACGAGAGCTGGCTGAGCTTCGGCTGAACAACTCAAGCGCCGCAGATGCCACAGCAAGGTCCCCGTCCTCCCGACCCTGCTACGAGCTCCTCAACTTTGGGCAGTAAATATAACAGGGTGACTGATATTAACCCAATTCAAATTAGCAAGCAGAAACCCTCTAGTTAAATCAATGTAAGGTACATTTCTTACTGGGGCTCATGAATTTATTTTTCAAAAGACACTTACAGCACCCAGTGAGAATCAGTTTAATACAGCTCAGTGGGAGGGGAGGGGTGAGGCATTACAGGCTGAAGTTTTACACTACATTTGTCATCTCCTCCTTAACTGTGGAATACACACCAACTAAACCACTTAATATCGTGAAACCTCTACTCACTTTTACTCACTACTTTTCCACATGCCAGATTGAAAAGGCTGGTTATTTAGAAAAAGTTCAAAAAGTACTATCCCTTCCCATTTAGTGCTTAATACATTACTGTGGCTATTCTGCCTTGTGTATAAAGGATATTCACTCTAAAAAGAAAAGATGCACCGCATCTCTAATTCCATACATCAAACCAGGAGGCTTTATTTTCTAGGAAAACTACTGCTGCTTCCAAATTTTTATTTCATTTATGAAAAAATGATATAATCTACTACTGCGCATTTCACAGATAACTGTAAAAAACTCCTCCCTGCTGAAATTACATAGCTTTTAAGTAAGCCACTTAACATGTAAACTTTCTTTTTTCTGGAAAAATGAAAGGAGGAAACTGAACGGAAATCAGTTCTAATTTTTTTCTAGGATCAAACTAAGGAGTACTCTCTACCTTCTACAGCTTTGTGTTTCCTACTTTCCAGTATTTTCTGCAAAGTTGTCAAGCTTTTGCAGAAATCTTCAGCAGAAAATAAAAATAAATATGAAAAGGATGAATCAAATGTGGCTGCATTAAATTCTTGACCTTCTCTTCTGAATGGATTATTTTAGAGATATATTCTCAGATTTTTAAATTTTTATTATACACTTTTCAGATTTTTTTCCTCATCAGGGAAACCATTATTAAGGTTCTAAAATTCAAAAGTAATGACACACATAGAACAATGATGAAACCATCAGAGCTCAAAAATTCGAGTTAGATTATTCTGGACTTACTATCAAGAGTCATAAAGTAAGCATTAAGTAGTCAGTACTACCAACACTTACAGCACAGTAAATTTCTAAACTACCTGATTTACTAAAGATTTTTAACTCTGAAATCATCTACAGTCTCATGGAATCACCTTGCTAAATTGAACTGCCAAGTCTAGACAAGTCTTGAATTCCTGCTTTATTTCCATAGGGGATGTGTGCCTGTATTTGAATAAGGGATATATTCAGAGCTGGAGATGTGCTCTGAGTAAATCAAGTAGTAGGATTTTACTAGAGGATTACTTAGATGCACCCAAGTATTTGTGCCTTTGAAGAAAACTACATCTAATGACTAAACCTGACCTTTAAATAAGAGCAAATGATAGAATATCAACATCTCAAATTAACTCAGTATCTCAGCATCCTTATCCCTTTCTCCATGTTAGGCATGTAGTAGTAGCTACAGTATTTTTGTAGCTACACAGTATTTTATCCATGGAATGCAGTGAGAAGTATGATTTCCACGCAACTAAGAATTACCTCTCTTTAAAAAAAAAATTTCACAACCTACACTGCAGCTTCTGGAATGCGTAAAAAGATGTGTATTTATTTTTAAAAATAAGCAGTGATGAAAGACACTCGGCAATGGTCAGGGAAGAGAAATTCAATCCAAACTTGACAAAGAGAACACTCTTCATATCTGGTGCAGGTACATTTTTGATGAATGAAAGAACTGAATTAAAATTGCAAACAGAAGAGATACAAGCCACGAAACTGGTATGCAAAGGGTTGGATGGACTAACATGGCAGAAGTGGAAGTCTCCCTGGATAAACACAGGATAGTGTGAGATGAGAGCAGGACACACCACTGACAGCCCCTGCCCTGGCAGGAGTGAGCTGGACACTGCTGCTCAGAACAGAAAGAGAATGAGGACAGGGGAAACACTGAAAGCAGCTGCATGAAGAGAGAAACCCAAGCCATTATTTTCCAACCACATTGCAAGACTCATGGCTGGGAATCCAAGAGGATGAAACTTTGACTCCTTATGGGAACTGCACAGATTAATACCAAGCACTTTTATCAATCACATTATCAGTATTTGGGGATTCAATCTATTTATCACAGCTCAATACTGAAGAGGCAATATATTCAAATTTCAGAATCTGAACTCTCCCTCAGAGTGATAAGTCCAAACTGTTATTTAATTTATAGCACACTATGACACAAAAAAAGTTAAAATGGGCTTAAGCAAGCAGAACAGAAAGCCTCATGCAAACAGCCTTGCTCTGCACGAAGTTAAACAAACAAGCATGCTGCACTAAGACAAAATGCACAAACTATTACCAGCATGTCCCTTGCAATATAATGAAGTGCATCCTTTTAACAAAGCATCAAGATCAAAGTGCAGAAATTAATGTGAACACAAAAATATCGAAATTGGCAACTATGTTTAAAAACATTTGTCATGCTTTATTCTACATGTATACATTATCAACTGCAATTGTTATTATCTACAGGTTAAGCAAATGAAGTCAGGACAAAAACTGTCAAGTGTTCTCATCTGACACAAGTATTCACAGATCCATGCAAATCTGTCTGTACATTACACAGCCCATCATAACACTTCACATCACATTAAAAAGAACCTGCAAGACAGCCAACATTAACAAGAAAAATATTAACTGGCTATTTCCTATTTAACTTCTGATTGAGTCTGAATTCTTGTTACATTTCCCTGCCTTTAAAAAAAAAATCTGAGTAAATTTAATGCCAGGCTGTTCTTAGTCAGAAACTCCTTTGCCCCTGCTTACAATATATGTAGTAAATACCAGTTTTTACTGAGACTTGCCAATAAATCTCACCCCCTGACATAGTGTCTGTTCATACTCAGTTTTTGGCTGCTCTGCCACAAATGCCAACAAAGGGACCAATTAATGAAAACTTTCTTGATACATTCCCAGTGGATGAATGTCCGCCTTGCAGAAGGTACCTTGACAACATTCATCTCGCACAGGCCAAATGGTTGCTCTGTGGTAGCAATTAAGACACCACCAGCCTTGGCTAGATTTAAACCAACAACCAAATCTGTGTAGGTCGGAACAAATGCTCATAGAAATCTGGAGAAATTAACTGCTAAACAAGGGCTGGATTGGGTCATATAATTGCATCCATTTCTCTAGTTATTTACAGACCATGAAGACACAATTTTGTAAGAAAGCAATTACAATTCCTAAAACAAAATCTCTCAATCTGGCCATATGACCACAGTATTTAAGCCACATCTATAAATACCTAAGAAATCAACAACTATTTTAAATCATTTCAAAAATCAAAATATTATGGTAGGCTGGCATTCTCTTTGTACTCAGTTTTTTTCTCTCTCTCCACAAAAAGACTGTGTTCAGTCTTCATCTTCCCATAGCTTTGGAATCAAGTTTGGACAATGAAGCTTAGCGCAGCATTCCTCCTCTTTCTAAAATTACATTTGGAAATAGAGTTTTGGTGCTTTGATCCAGAAGTGCTTATCAGAGGGTCTCTTGCTGCAGTGTGAGAAGGATTAGTGTGAACTGGTAGGAAAACCCTGCCTCCCCTGCAAAGTTCAGACTGACTTTGGGTTTTTACACAGGGTACCCACCCCGAAATCTCTGTCCTTGAACAGTTTAAAGTGTGGCTGGTCCAGGTCCCAGCCCTCATGAACAAGTAATTCTGCTCCTACTGGTCTCAGGACTGAACAAATTTATGTTTAAAGCTACCCAAGATATTAAACGTCTGGATCTGAAATACTATCAGCTAAGCTTGACAGTGTAGGAGAGTTGGTTCCCCTCATCACCCCCAACCTGGCAAAACTGCCCATTTCCAGTTTTGAACTGTCATTATAGGGCTTGTGGCAATATTTTCAATCAAATTACGCAGCATGTATTGAAAGTTCCAGATCAGCTGATAAAGCACCAAAATGTAAAGCTGAGCAGTCTCCCTGCTGGACACAGCACAGAAAAGGAACCATATAATGCAATTACAACACTCCAAGAGCTCTGTAATTACATTTAAAGTTAACACTTTGGCTAATTTTACATCCATCGTCACACTGAATACTTTCAGCCACAAATCCCCATCAGCATGTATTAACAGAATTAACATCCAGATCTGGTATTACCTTTGCCATGCATATGTCAGCTATAGCTGAGCACCCAAGCACATTGCCTCCAAAGGATCATTTGCTCTGCTTGTGGGCAGGATATACAGAGCACAGACTGGCTGCTTTTCTTGCACAGTCCCTTCTGTGGATGGTTTTAAAGGAGAACACAGGCTAAATTATCAATTCATTTATTAAACGGGAATTTGAACTTTTGGCTAACAAAATTTAAGAAAAGCATGTTTTAGCCACCTGTGACAATCAAGGAAAAAGGTGACGAACGTGCACTTGGCCCCCACCCTGTGGCACTCACTGAAAGGTCACAGAAAGAAGCCATTTTCCAACTTCACCAGCTGAACTTATAAAAATAGGGCAGGGTAAAAAAATACACTATTTTACACATTTAAAAAAGAGAGGTTATTTAATCAACAAAAGTATTCTGAAACAGGAAGACGTTTATCTCAGCAAAACAAAGAAGCTTAAACTGCAGGAGAAAATGAGTTCATTTTGAGAAAACCTTTGGTTTAACCATGTAAACATTAAACTTCTGTCACTGGAGGAAGAACTTCTGAATGAAGAATGTGAATTAATTACCAGCGTATTTATACAAATGAATGGCAAAAACCCACTAATTACCAGTAACTAAATAATTCCGGCATCCTACCTTCCTAGACTCAAAGTGCTTTTCAATTCAGAATTACTTAAGTTTCAACTGAAAAACTCTTGAGCATTGCTGTGTAATCAAAAACCAGTTGGGGTGGAACCCTCAAGCACTGTGGTGCTGGCTGCTCTTCACTTAAAATCCTTTTGCTTGCCATTTTATCACAGGAGCCATCAGGAAATCTTTCTGCCCTAGTATTTCTCTCTTACGACATAGTTTTATTTTAAAAAAAGAACCTCTATTTGTAGATCAGCTCATACCTTAAAAAATACCTGAGCAAACAAAAGGCTACACGACTTCAGAGCAAGGCATGTACCAAACACAGGGCTGATAATTAGATATGTGCTCCTTCTGAAGTATGACGCCTCCCCCAAGGTTGCAGTGGAAAGGGAAATATTTCAGCGATGAAGACTTCCTTCCCTGGCTTTTCCACAGGCCTATTTTGCATATAAAGGTCTTGTATAGTTGCCACCCTGAGGCGACATCACAGTCTGGGCTCTGTGGCCTACATGGTCCATCAGGTACTAATTAGATAGCATGTTCTGTCAACACTTTCTTGCTCTTCTTCCATTAATTGATCATCCTGCCCAATTAATACAAAGCAACACAGTTCTGAAATCCTTGAGATTCTTTACCTGTGAGAAGCAAGGATGAAGGGAAAAAACACCCTCCAAAAGGGTCACAAGGTAGCTGCACTTGTCCAAGATCCGGAGTGACAATAACACCACTGTGCTGAAAGGTTAATTACGTTCCTACCAACTTTCTCTTGAGCCTATGATTGTTTTTCATCTAAGAATAAAGACTAAAAGCAAAAAAAAAAGCCCCAAACCTACTTCATCTAACAGGCCATATTACGTTTAGATATGGTAACAGCTTATGAAAAAGTAAGGGCTGCAGAACCAAACTCACTTCGTTATTAACAGCATATTTATCATCAGAATATGTGTGGTTAATGTTATCACTGTTAGGTACTACAGACCAGAGAATAAGTCATGAACACTCTGCACATACTACAGCACACTAATCCCACCTTTGCACACGAGACTCCAAACAGCTGCCCTTAGAGTCACATGGCCACAGCAACCATAAATCAGCATTTTATAAAAACTACGAGAAATGAAATACATGTTTTCTCCATTTATGAAACTGCACTGAAGATACCAAGGATAAAATCCAACGACAAAGCAGCTGCCAAATACAACACGCTACTGCCACCTAATGCTTACCAGGTTACAGCAAAACACGGCATTGTTCCTCTGCACTTTACCAGCACCGGGGGCCAGGGCGAGTCACAAAGTTTACTGTTGTTTTTAAATACTGGCTTCACATTTCGCCCCCTACAGTCCTCCTAAACTGAACCGCTGGGACCACATCCTTTCTTGTACACAGAAAACGGAGCGGGCAAGATATACGTTCAGTGGACTAAGTGCAGCACTTGAATTTCGTCTGCAGGAACACCAGGGACGTAACACGTGCCTTTCAGCAGGAGACTCACAGTGAGAAGTGAGGACCCTCACTAGGTCAGGCTCCACACTCGTTTGTGTTTTGTAAGCTATCCCCTCTGAAGTAACTAGCACAATTCAACACTGAAAAGCTTCATGTGACAAGTGTTTGGGAAGGGTAAAAAAAGAAAGAACGGAAAGAGAGGAGTGCTCTTATGTTAAAACAGCACAAAACAAGATTACTTTGAAGGTGCTTTTTGTATTTCACTGATTTTACAAAGCACTCTCTCCAAAGTGTGAAACTTGTTCACTTCCATGAAAAGGATGATGCCAGGTCTTAAACTTGCCGTCCTAGTCCACAATCAATCTTTTCAACATGCTCACTCAATTGGCAGAAGTTAGCAAGGAACATGCAAGGAGCCTGCTTGTTCTACTTGCAAAGAGGAGAAACAGAAAGTGAAGAGCTTCTTGTGACATTCAATCTTTTCATATAGAGATTTAAACTTCCCCAAAGGATGTCTATCCAAAGACAGCTGGACAAAAGAGCAAGGAATTTATCTACTTGATTCATTACTTCAGTCCATCTCTTCTTTTTTCCCCCAAACACAAACAACCTTTAAGCTTTTTAACAGCTTTAGCATTGCCCTACCTGATTTTGTTATTAGCCTTGACACTAATTACAGCCTGCACTGTCCACCTCCAAGATGACTCTTACTCATGGGAAATGTTCCTTATTTGTGGAAAAATAAAAGGTGACCATTTCATTTTCCTTCTCTTCTCTTAAAACTTATCCATTCTATGACTTTTTTCTAACATTGCTCATTGATCAATTAGCTGGTGAAAACTGTGTCCGTCTTGTCTCTTCTTCCTCCTTATAATCTGCCATGATCAAAACTATTGTGCAAGCATCAATCTTCCTACACAATATTCCACTGCTTGCATGTTTTATACACATTATTAATCTTTTTCATAAAACTCTGGCCAGAAATAACCACTGTTAAACACAACATCCAGCACAGCACACCTACACCTTTGCTTGAGACAAATAAAATCCACCAGAACAGAAATATTTCAGATAACGCTATTGTTGCTGTAACTGTAACTACAAGGAAGTATTTGCTGTGACTCAAACACTTGCAGCAAAACACCCTCAAGACAGCATTCTGGAGGAAAAAGGAGTTTTCCCCTAACATTTTAGTTATTCATTACCCAATGCATATTTTAAAAAGAAAACACCTACAGACAACCCAAACTGCTTTCTTTTAAAACTAGTCAGAATTTAAAAAAAAAAAAGTTGAGATTAAATGTACACAGCAATGTGCAACAGTTATGCAGAACACAAAATGGGCATTCACTGACAGCTGCACAGTAGAAACACAGGATGGGACTATCAATCCAGTGCAGCAAATTCTTGAAAATTACTGGAGTCCTCTAAGTGCAATTAAAATACCCCATAGACTAAACTACACTGCCATAAACTCATTCATTTCCATGCTGGGTTTCTTTTTTTTAAAGCTATCTTGCTTAAACATACTTTAAAAACAATTGCTTTTATCATGTACTGTAGCATCACCCTACAACTTTGAGCTTCCACACTCTTTGCTGGTGTTAACTGGTGACAGTGGCTCTCCTTTTTGTCCAAGGCAACAGTCCATGAATCCGCTGCTTTCCAGCCCTCCAGCTCCCCATGCAAAAACAAGGAACAGCAGATTCCTGCTTGGAAACTTCCACCAGAGGAGACAGGCAACCTCCTGCACTGGCAAGGGAAATGGCCCCCACGCCTGCAGCAGCAATCACCAGTCCATCCCACAGAAAACTGAAGTAATGAACTCCTGGTCCTTTCAGCCCAAATTCCCCACTCTCTGGAAAGATCGAACCCCATTACCCTGAGAAGAGTGATCAAACAGCAAGCAATTGCCACACAACTTTCATATTAAATATTCACACCTCTCACCCTTCTCAGCTCTTGACCGAACAATGCTGAAATCAAGTGTAAAAGTTTCAGTTTATATTGACAGAAAAGAAAATCAACTGTTACTGTATAAACAGAAGAAAACAATTATTTGGCTAATGAAGGTATGAAAATGAGGAGAAAAACCAGAAGCTATGGTTACCAAGAAGTGCATCTTTAGAAACAGACTCTTTCATTTTCTTCTCTTTCCATGGCGCCTTATTTTCCTATGAAGAGTGACCCAAAAGCCTCAAGAGGCACTTGAAAAAGCCCTTTGAAAACTACACTATACAGCAGGAGAACAAAAAACAATAGCAAATCCATCAAAAACTAGCAAAGGAATAAAGGGGAAAAACAAACACTTAAATTTACAGTAGTTCAAAGGTATAAATATAATGGGAATTTTAAATTTTTTCTAAATTTCTGGGTTCTATGCTCACAATTTACACTACTAAAGGTCATACTAAATAATGTTCTGTTGTTTAGGCATAGATTATTGTGGTCCTAGTCATATAACAATTCCAGACAAACAAATGGTTAGGAAAATAGTTTAGGAAAATGCTACTTTCATGTGAAAGCAAACTCCTGAATCCTCTATTTTATTATAGGAAAAAACCCCACAACTAACAAACAAAAGAACCTCTCCAGAAAACCGAACCAAGCAGGGTTGCTTAAACTTCTGAAAAAATGCGAATGAACCTTTCCAGCTGACATGAACAATAGTGCTTGAAGGAAAACCCACAGGATGCTATTTCCTGGCTGAGTAACATCTGGCAGAAGGGCAGGGACAGGCAGCTGGGGCAGGAGCCTTCAGCTGGAACTGGGACTTGCAAGAGGAAAACCCTTCTGCAGGCAAAGAAGTCAAGTACTTTGATACCCTCAACTTCCTAAGAGCTGCTGAGCACAAAGCAGTTTTCTGTGCTGCCCCCCTGCCCCAGCCACTAACACAGTATTCCAAATCAAAGTATAACAGGCATTTTCCAATTCATTTGGAATACCTAAAAACAGCCTCATACCTTTAAGAGGTCAGATTTAAGCATAATGCAAAATAATCAAAGTCTCTAAGGCACTTCAGGTGCAGATGGAAAGCAGGCCTTGAAGAATGCAGGACTTCTTTTAAAAAAATTGTTTCTTAGCAACCATAACTCCAACACTTGCATAACAAGTGGTTTTGATTTTTTGTTTTCTTGAAACTATTTCTTTCAGCTTTCCCCGTCTCTGAGAGCAATACACAATCACTAGAGTGTTTGATGATATTTGAGATCTCAAAATAACAGGTTTGGCCTTTGTTGAATTACAACTTTTTAAATGGACATTAAAAGCTACCTATTATCAGAATTTACTCAGTTGTGAAAACCAGTATTAAAAAAACCAAACAGATAAGAACCCCCAAAAAACAACCTAAAATACAACAGGAAAAAAACCCTAACAACAAAAACAACAACAAACAAAGAAGTCAGCATTATTTCAAAAATTCATAGCCTCAGTGACAAAACAATCCCAAACATAACCCACGGAACCACACACACTCGGAAATTAGTTTGTATTGGATTTATCCATAGGCTTGAAGGATGTGTTCCTATCTGGATTGACTACTAGTTTGGTGTTAATTTAACTTCCAGTTTAAGGTTGGACATGGTTAGCAAACTTCTCCATTTGCAGCCAGGAAACAACTTTGGCAGTGTGTCCTCACAACGCTAAAGGGACACACTTTGAGGGGGACTCTAGGAAATCACATATCAATAGAATATTCTGCTCACTTACCAGAATTCACTACTGAGCTTTGGGACACTTATATTTAATAACACTCTATCTAGGCAGTCTTAGCCTTTACGGAACTGCCCCATTTTAGAAAGGAATAGTCAAGAGAAGGAGATGGAAAGGTAAAGTCAAAACTTAGCACAGGTCAGCAACTGTAGAGGAATAATCCAAGGTTTTCATCCCTTGAGTTTCAACAGCAACATCTACAGAATCCAGAGTTTCACTGGGAGAATCCTCCCAAACCCATCCTTGGCACTGCTCCTCTGCAGCAGTTGGAGCCAATCCTGGATTGCACTGACAGAAGACAAGTACCTCTTAAAAGAGCAGCTCTTGTTCAGCCTCTCCTCAAAGACCTCATTAGTTACAATCTAACGTTCTGTCAAGGAAAGAAAAATGTTTAGCTAAGATGCTGCTCAGCAAACTCATCCATCTTTACCTTCTTTGACTACGGACATTCTTAGGTAAATCCATAAATATATATAAATAAATATAAATCCATAAATATAAATAAGTATATAAATCCAAGCAAAACAGACTGAATTTTTTCATTATTGTTAATTTAGAAGGAATAACAATGAAGGGTCAAGCTTGACAACAGTCAGTCAACAGCTGACTACTGACTTTTCAGCCTTGAAACATTACTTTTAATGACTGAAAATTAAATTACAAAAAGTTATCCAAATGACTGGCAGAGTACAAAAAGCTGAACTTTTTTTCTATAATAATAAGCTATCTACAAGGTATCCTACAAGCCAAAGCCTTCAGGTATATGAATTCACTTCTGCTTTAAATCAGCTCAAATGAGCTCATGTCTGCTGAGCATTTGAGCTCAGTGGGAGATGAGGAAGCATTTGTGATGCACTGAGGCAAGGAAAAGATGGAGGGTGGGACAGTTATGTCATTCAGGTTGAGATTTTCTGACTCTAAAGTGTGTAAAGATGAAGGAAAGAAGGAACATGAGATTGTGTTTAACAATTTTCTGTAATAATTGTATTATGTATCTCAAACAGAAGACAAAATTAGACACAGATAATTTATTTAAATAATAAAAAACCCCACAAGTCCCCCTAACATTGAGTTTTACAGGTTACAATTACATCACATGACAATATTTTAAAAAATGTAACTATTTCAGATTCAACACAAACATGGTCGATTTCATTTAACAGTGGTAAGAGATCCTTATATAAACACAGCTATTGCATGATGATTGATTCTACCACACTTTTATTACCCTTCAAACTACTGTTCTGGACTTATAGCTTCTTTAAATAATTGACTTAGTGATTAACATTTCTGTAGCAGACACCTGAACACATAGTCTGATTTGGAAATGCTGAACAGCTCAAGGTACTCTTGACTGTGGCTGTTCAAACATCAGAATAACCAGAACACTTATGTGAAAGCATTGTGCTGGTCTTTGTAGCTTCCTTCTTGGTGCTTTAATTCACATCTTTTGCTATATTATTTTTATTTCAAACATCTCACTTTAGAAATGAGACAAAAAACACACTGTACACTATAAAACTACATGTGTCTTCAAAATGCTGAAAGAACACTCGCAAATATTAAAGAAACATCTTTATGGCATTTAATAAGCTACTACTTAAGATCTTATTTTTAATCAGAATTTTAATTTTATACTGACTCAAGACACGGTGAATATTTGTGAGTATCGAACACCTTTCACAAAGCCTACCAAACAACCGTATAGATCCTTTTTAAAATATATGTTACAGTGAATAACTTACATAACCAGGGCACAAAATGTTCAAGAGAGGCATCAGATTCCTCTGCAGAGCACAAATGATATCAAAGACCAAGCACATATTGGCCAAATCTCTCATTTCAATTGCCTGATGCCCATTCTGTTATGTATGAACCATAAATCTACAGAGGATGAGGTATCAGAAGCTGCTCATTATAACAAATGAACTGTGGACAATAACCCTGTAAGTAAACAGATTAAATTTAGAAATAATTTTTGAAACTAACATTACCTCCACAACTGGCTGACCTACCTGGATAAACACTGCACTACTTACTTGCTGGCTTATTTTGTGATGCTATGGGTTCTAATATTCTATATAAGTTAAAAATAAAACTTCTTCTGTAGGCATATTCACACCCCATCCACTTGTTAAAATTCACCTACATCTGACTGAGGTGCTCCTTTTTCTACTAAGATACCTCACTACATCCTTTTTCTCTTTACCTCTGTCCATGATCTCTGTCCACAGCCCATCTTTTCTGCAGGCCAGGATGCCTTTCTCCACCAGTTCCTGTGCAGGATGTGTGCTGGATCCATCCCCCAGCTGGCTGTTGATCACTGAGAGCACCGCCTAGTGAATCCCTTCATTTCCCTGCATTAGCAGCTGCTTAATTCTTTTCAGCACAGTTACTGCAGGGGAGCACGTACAGCCCAAGGACAGACTGCCACCAGCTTTGCACCTTCCCAGAGCTCCGATGGAGCCAGCAGAAGCTTCAGCGTGGATGTGGCAGTGTCACACAGCTCCACAGAGTTCAGCTTTAAGCAGCTCCACTGTGCTCAGCTTTAATCTCCACCCTGATACATGCAACACCTTTGTGGTGCTACTCAGACTGAGAAAAGTTCCTGTTACTCTAACATCTGCAACATAATCATCACCAGTGTAGCTCCCTGTTCTCCAGACCTGTTGAATAGCACAGTCAACTCTTCTGGTATAAGGGAAAACCAAACAAAAACCAACACCAAAATCAGGTGAATAAATGACACAACTCACAGTTTAAAGAGCAGCAGCAGCAGCACGATCATGACCCAGCTAATGAAGCTGTTTCAATTAGTGACTTCTCTAAAACCGAGCTTCTTGGTACTACCTAGGCTAGTAATCAACTTCTCAAGTCACAACTTGAAAATATGCCCCCTTATTTTTATTAAAATGATAATTATTAAATCAGATGTAAAGAACAGCTCAAAGTAAAACTACCCTGAGCATTAAAACAATAGTCCTTTATATTAAACTTGATGGCTTATCTTTCTCTATGTAGCAACTACATTAACTCCAGTCAAGCTCCAGCCAGGCTGCATTGAACTTGTTCTGTTTACACTGTCAAATTACAAATCCATTTTCTACCAGGTAGGTGAAGTTAGAATTAGCTGAGCACAATGATCTGTTCAATACCTCTAACAAGTATGCTGCTTTCCAAACAAAAAGTAAAAACTCAGCCATGGCTGTTGAAAAAGGAATACACACACTGCCTGATTCTCATGATAAGCATTATTATGAGACTTCCAATACAAAACTCAGTGTTTTCATTTTTAAGTTTCAAATTCTCAACTTAAACTCAGCATGAAGTTCCTCAGTAGGCAAGTCCTTTCAGGAGTAATACTGAATTTACCTTCCAACAAACTTTAAAAGAACAATCATGCAAGCAGCTCTTTAACTTTACATGAATGACAGCCTCTGCATTCCTTGTGACTGCAGAATTTAGATGTGTACATAAATTGGTAACAGATTTTTTGCTCTCCAGAAAGTCCTATGTCTTTCCTTTAAACACGCTCCATGGAATAATCTCTTCTTGATGTAATTTTGCCTCATTAAATTAAATTTCTATTAATTTCCTTATTCACTGTTGCTGAGAGTCATTCTCACCTATGCCTGATGCTGTTTGCAAATCTTTTACTCTTTCAAACAGATCAAGTAAGCACCTTAACACTTTATATTTATATACACACACACCACCCCTTTTGATAAAAAAGATAATCTTTGTAACACTCTGTGTTAAATGGCACATTTTATTTCCTTGCCATATTAAAAATAAGAGCTTCTTGCATACTGCCTGCTCAAATTACATAGATTTTCTTTAAGATTAGGGCACACATTGTAACAGCAGCATATAATTTTCCTGCACAATAATTTTTTTCCAGTTGAAAGGTATCCTATAATATCATCAGCATCAACAGGAACAGACACCTGATTTTCAGCTAGACAAAGCTTATGTATTTGGTGACTTTATTCCTGGTGAAAGGCGGTTTTCAGATATAACGCAGTTACATAAAAATTCAAAAACAATCTGACAACTTCTTCCTCGACCACAAAGTGCTAGACCAAAAGCAAATGCAAAAATTGTGCCACTAATAAGATGGGCAAGGGCGGGTCTCCCTGAATGTCCCAGTTGTGTTGCTCTAATTTTATGTTTTGCTGATTTTATAGACATTTAGAAATGGAACATAAGCACTGTCCTTCCTAAAAGCTGTAGGGATTCCTTAAAAAACCAAGCATAGAGCACAAAATCCATTTATCCATTTAAGAAATCACCTTGCTGAAACTACTACGTACCAAACTGTGGATAAAAGGCTGTGTGTATCCCAAATATCTCAAACTCACCAGCATGTTCCAAAGACAGAAGATTAAAGATCCATTCCTACCACTTCAACAAGATATTAATTCTCAGAAATTGTTGCATTCCTTTCAGAGTATGGAAACTACAAGTCTTCTGTGCTTCAGAAAGCATTTTAGCAAGAGTTTGAAACAGCCAGCCAAGGAATCTTTGCATTGAGCTATGCTGGTTTCAAAGCACTCACTTGCATTTTTTTTTTTTCCTTTCTGAATTACTGGCTGGAGCTTTGTGCCAGAGTATGAGCCTGCATACACAAAAGTTTGATTTTCTTTTAAAAATAAGCTTTTTATAGAATTGACAATGGCACATGCATCTTGTGCCCCAAAGTCTGTCATCTTCAGCTGCTACTGATTCTTACAGTAACAGAGTATCAAGATGATCCAGGTATCAGAGTCACCTAAGTACACAAGAATTATTAAAAAACTAAATTTAAGTCTCAAGGAAATTTTATAAGATGCTTAAATAGTTAGAGGGTGTGGCAGAAAAAAAAATCCCTACTTTTATCCCAAACACATTTTCTGTATCAAATTGACACTATTCTTAAGGACTAAACTGATATTATCTATAGTAAAATAATTCCCTTAAATACATGTTGTGACCTGACCAAATGAAAAAACTAAGTACAGTAAAGAAAAATACATTCACTCTAGTAGGGTGTCTATGCATAGTTTTGTTCTGGGTTACTAACGTTTTCCATCCTCGATTTGTTAGAATTAATAAAAAGGGGTTTGGTTTTAAAAATTCATCAGTTTTAAGCGTATTTGCCCTGATGAAGTCATTCTTACAAAGCTACAATTCAATCCCTTTTAATTGTGTACTACTTCATATTATTAAATTCAATCCTGAAGTTTAACTGCAAATATAGCTATCTTTTGGATGACATATGGCAAGATCTCCAACTCTTTTTAGCTTTGGAAATTTTACATCTGACTGTTCCTTCAAGATGCTAAGCATACATGTGTTGACAAATACAGAAAATAGCAGATGGCAAAAAGCAAATGCTCAACATGAAGCATTGGGGATCACTTGAAAAAGGCTTGGACTCAGAGATCTCCCATTTTTATTTTAACAGCAGAATTATGTTTAAAAGTAAATTCCACCATCTATTCTGCTTGATGTTAAGGCACACGTGTGATCAGAATATTCATGATTACAGAATCTGCATCATATTATTGGCGGCTGGTATCCAACATGCACATTGCTTTACAAACCTTTGGATTTTAAGACTATTAGCACAGCACAGTTCTTCAGATTAACTTCTGCTGTATAAAAATTGGAAAATATTCTGAGCTGACCATAAAATTTGACATGAAATCTTTTAAGAAACAATACGTGTCTTCATCTCCTATTCCAGCTTTTAAAATCCTGCATGTACCTGCAAGCAGCCCTGTCCCCTGCCCTTGCCAATGGCAGTGCCACTTGTACCACCCCCAGCTCCAGTAACAGCGTCAGAGAACCCAAGGGGCACCTGGGCACTTACAGCTGAGAAGTTACCACAAACTCCAAGGACTGGCCTGGAGAGCAAGAGTGACTTCATCTGAAAGGACACAAAAGGTAATGCAACAAGTCCATCCAGTGCTGTACTTCCCACTAACAATGCACAGCGGATGACCAGGGAACAGCATCAGGATAAAACAAACATTCAGCAGCATTCCCCTTATATATCCAGTACTCAGAAGTCCACAGCTCATGAATCCCTGAATCAGAGAGAACATTTCTGCATTAACATGCCATGGCAGACTTTTCTTTCAGGAAAGTCTTACAGTTTTTCCAACCATGGAACCTCTTGACTCAACAACAACTGTGGCACTTCCAAACTAACTAAGAGAAGGTATGTGCTGTGCCCTCCAGTCACTCCTACAGCCAGTCCAGGTGTAAGGTGCATAAAAACCATCACAGTCATTAGCACTATGCTTTAAAGACTCCAGAATGACTGTGCTAGTTGCTGCATTAGGAAGGAGACCATCAAGCAGAGTCTGTAACAGTTCAGCTAAAAGAAAAAGATGAGCAGAGACAGGACATATGGTGACAACAACAGACAAGCAGCAGATCTGTCTTGGGAAAACATCTACAAGTAAACATCAGTAAACATCCCTTCTTAGTCAGAGAGATCCATCACAGACACTAAAACAAAAAAAGTATCTTCATTTTCTCTAACAATTCTCATTGACTTTTCAAATAAAGAACACTAACCAATTAGGTTGGAAGTATACAAGAAAAGAAACACTTGTATATTAAAATAATACCTTAATCTTCTGAAACTACAGTTAAAGATGTAGACACACAGTTGTAAACTTTGATAATTCTCACTTCATACATCCCAAAATAATTACATGAAATTACAACAATGTACAGCTCTGTAACATAATTTTTAAAAACTTCATACAAGAAAGGGACTATGTAGTTTCACGTCTGTAACAGCTCTGAACAACACCTATGATTTTAATTCCATTATTATACACCACTTCAAAGGAAAAGAAATATTAACTCCATTACAGTATTCAGTTTAAATTAGCCCCTTGTCTGAACAGAAGATTTATTTTACACCATGGTCCCCTGGTCACCTTCAATAATCACAGAATCACCAGGTTGGAAGAGACCTTCAAGATCACTGAGTCCAACCCATGCCCTAACACCTCAACTAAACCATGATGCTGAATGCCACATCCAATCTTTTTTTAAACACATCCAGGGATGGTGCCTCCACCACCTCCCTGGGCAGACGGTTCCAGGACTTTATCACTCTCTCAGTAAAAAATTTTTTCCTAACATCCAACCTAAATTTCCCTTTGCACAGCTTAAGGCTGTGTCCTCTTGTTCTGTCAGTTGTTTCCTGGAAAGAGACCAACCTTCACTGAGTACAACCACCTTTCAGGGAGTTAAGAACAAACATTAATCTTTTACTCACATTTTACCATCAATTCAATAGAACAAAACCATTATGAGGTTCAAGAAAACAATGATTTCTGTTCAAGGTGGAACTAAGAAACTTGGTTTCCAAAGCCCTCTCCTCTGTTAGAATAATCAAAGTTTAATAGTGAGAACCAAAGGATTTATGTCCTATATCTGCACACAAACATCTTGTCAGGTGTAGAAACTTAAGACTAAGTACATGAATCAGTTTCAGACAAAGAAAATAAGTTCACAGGAAGCACTGAGGAGAAGTAGATGTATAGCAGGGGTTGCCTAGCAAATTCAGCTGAAGAATACCAAAGTGTTTACAACTGGAACATACTGGTGAAATGACCAAACTTTAATAACATTTTTATAGTGGCTGGAAATAAAATTATTTACAGAAACTCACACCAACATAAAAACAAACAACCTTCCCCCTAAAACCACAAGTTTATTTCAACTCTAACAAAACTCAGTCTCCTGGTCACTGGCATTCTCTGTACCTCACTTAAAAACCCCAACTTCTTATCACATTTGTTCTGACACCTCGAACCACCTCAAATCTGCCATGCACATGTTCCAACACCCACTCTGCCAATACTGACAGTCTAGCTAGCAGCTTCCTACAGAAAAAAGAATTCTTCCTACAAGAACTGAGTTCTGCTCAGCTCCTTTCTTCTTCTCTACCAACTCACCAGCTTTCAAGAAACAGGAATTCAGTTACCTTGGGAATTCTATCTGTCAATCAAATTCAGCTGAAAACAGCCAACAGTATCAAAAAAGACTCTACATTTTCCTCAGAAACCCAGGCGAAAGCACTTTTTGAGATAAATGCCCAAATTCAGGGGAGGGAGTAAAACAGAGTAACCAAGAATCACACAGAGTAATTTGGTAAAGCTCTGAGATTCTTATGTATATACAGCAGCAATACAGAAAAAATCAGGGGAATTCACAGAACATGAAGTCTTGATGCATGATAAAGAATACAACTCCACAAAAACTCACCAGAAACTTTTCAATAAAATTAACATATTTTTCTCCTATGCATTTTTAATTTCATTACTGCAGACTATCAGGAAAAAACTTCTTTTTGTTCTTTGCATCTGATATTTGTGTACTCCAGGGTTGCACTCAGCACACTGTACCTTCACATGCATGACAGTAAATACCACAAGTATCAATTAGCAAATTTCATGTGCAACAAAGACTTTTTGACTTGTGTGCCTGATTATCCAGCACCTGATAAACAATTATTTGTCTCAGTTTAGCAAAGCTGGGAGACATACCAGTGTTTTGGAACCAGAACGCCACAATCCCTCTTTGCAAAGCTATTGGTAACTCATAAACTGCAAATGTTTACTTCAAACTTAAACCAGCCTCGGTGAACTGGTATTACAAACATCCTCTGATCAATCACATCGATACAAAAACTGCAAAAACAAACCCTGCAACTATTACCTTATTGGTTCATAAAAATTATTTTTGCGTACCTTAAATAAGAAGCACAGACTTACCAACAAAGCGAGTTTTTGGTATTTCCGTTTCAGTTCTGCCGGGCTGTCCGATGGTTCGGCCCCCAGGACCTTGTACCAGTCCTTCTGGTTTATCCTTCCAAAGGCCATAGCCTGACTGGCTTTGAAATCACTTCCTCAGCACTGTGGAAGGGAATCAAATAAATGAAATTACAGTTTGAAAGAGAAACAGAAAAACCAAAAACAAGGACCTGGCAAACTAGAAGGTCATGGAATTGACGGTAGCCCTCAAGCACCTCTACACCATTATATGAGAACTGTTGTGCAAAAAAAGCTTAATTCACGTGGCCATTCCATCCCATAGATTATCATATGTGATGTCTTGTGTTTCCTGTCCAAGTGCCTCAGCATATCATGTTTCAGAAGCCATCCATACTTCTCCCAAAATCATTTTGCATGTAAAATGAACTGTTTTGAAACAACCCAGGTTACAGATACACCTTTTATACAGATACTTTTTAAAAGAAACTTTTAATTTTGAAGCAATACTGTACTTAATACAGGAAAATGTGAAGTACATAAAAGTGTGACATTTTTCAATTTGGGAATAAGATCCATGCAAGAAGACACAAGAAAAGGTATGCGTTGGTTTTTACAAAATGACATTTTCAGAGCACGGGAACTCCTTCATCCTGCTGAGTAAGAAGACAACTTTCTTAAAGTAGAGGAGCATGTAAAAACAAAAAACCAAAAATGAACCAAAACATACAAAGTTAGCACAGGTTACTAAGTAAAACCTAGAAGTGTGGTTTTCAATTTTGGCCATCTTTCACCAAGTTAATGACCCAGGAAGAAAAAAATAAACAGAACTAAGTGTCAGTAGTACAATGGCAATGCTCGAGCTTCACGCAGATTCTTAGGTGTGCTGGAATCCCAAGCTTGCAGTAGCTGATTTACCATGAATTTTCAGGTAAGAGATAACACTGTCAATAGGCAAGAGCTTTGTAAATACACAAGTTCTATAATGGCAAATTAATTAATTGTGGAGCAAAAAAAATAGGTTTGGGGGTTTTTTTCCATTTCAGCACTAAAACTGCTTCTTGATGACTACCGTCGTACTTCAGAATCAACATTTCTGTCATGGGGGAAAAATGTATGTGTTTCAAACTCGGCAGAGCTACGAGCAGACCGCGAGACACAGCACTGCAGGGGAAAGCTCCACGCACCCGTCCTGCCGGCCGTGGGGCAGCGCCCCCGGGCCCGCGTTCTCCGACACCGCTCCCCACAGCGGAGCCACCGCACAACCACGGCGGGAGCACCTCGGGCCTCCGCAGCGGGCGGGGACGGCCAGGGAGGCCGCCGCAGCCCGGCCCAGGCCGCGGCCCCGCGTACGGCTCCAGGCCTTGCCGGAGACCCCCCGCTGCCCTTCCCCGCAGCTCCCCAGTCCCCCTCGGTCCCCCTGGCCCGGCCTAGCCCGGATCCCCTGGGTTCCCTGGGTCCCTACCCGGTCCCCGCGGCCGCCCCGCTCACCCACCTGCCCCGCACCGTCCATGGCAGTGCCACGGGCAACTCGTCCGGCGGGAAACACTCTCCCCTCCCCCGTGGCGTTTTAACGCCTTTAGGCCCTTAAGCTCGGCCGGGGCCGCAGCGCGCGTGGCTCCCGCGCCGCCTCGCCTGTTTCCAGCCGGGCAGTAGTGGCGCCGCACCGGCAGGAAGCGCGGCCCGGCCGGGCCCGACGCGTCCCCATGGCGACCGCGGCTCCCCCCCCGGCGCCAGTCCCGGCCGCGGGAGCTGCTCCGCACCCCGCCCGGCCCTGGGCTCCGTCTGGCGGGGGTTCGGTGCGAGAGGGCACCGCTGCCCATCCAGTTCC